>CM042842.1:4022282-4374782 GCA_023653725.1 Bungarus multicinctus | reverse complement strand
AGCAAATCTGGCTTCCCCAATGACTTGCCTTGTCACAAGGTCGCAAAAAGGGAATCGCATGACCTTGGGACACGGCGACCGTCATAAGTAATGAGTCAGTTGCCAAGTATCTGAATTGTGATCCCATGATCCCAGGGATGCTGCAAGGGTGAAAAACGGTCACGTCGTGTTTTTTCCCCCCCCCCAGTACCGTTGTAACTTCGAACGGTCACTAAACGAATTGTTGTAAGTCAAGGACTGCCTGTCGTTGCCCAACTCTGCTGCCGAGTTTTGGTAACGTTGGACGCTGTCCTCTTCCTAGTGCTGAAATTGGTTTCATCTGCTTCTATTTCTACGCAGCAGAACCCGATGGCGACGAAGGAGATGCCATCTTCTTATCCATTGCAAGGAGCAACAGGGTTTCCATTTTGTGGCTCATGGAACGGGAACTGCCTCCATCTCAGAATCAGAATAGAGGCTGGAAGGGACCTTAGAGGTCTGCTAGTCCAGCCCCCTATACCATTTATTTATTTATTTAATATATTTATATACCGCCCTTCTCCCGAAGGACTCAGGGCGGTATACAGCCAACCATAAAACTTAAGTTTAAGACAAGTGACTGCCCAGTCTTTTATTAAAAACCTCCAGGGATGGAGCACCTACAACTTCTGAAGACAAACTGTTCTACTGGTTAATTGTCCTCACAGTTATGAAGTTTCTCCTTAATTCCAAGTTGCTTCTCTCCTGGATTAGTTTTCCTATCTGTTGTTTTTCGTTCTGCCACCTGGTGCAGGGCAAGAATCCATGAAGATCTCCCAATATTCATAGATAAAAATTTAATATATATATTTTTTTTAAAAAAAGAAACAAGAATCATCTTCTTTTAAGGAGCCCATAATCCCCTGAGGGGTGGAGTCTGGGCAACTGAATGGAGCTGAGTGTTTACTGGCCGGGTGCCCTTCCTGTTGCCGACGGGGAGTTTTTTCAGCAGATATATTCTCATTGTGCCCAAAGAAAGAAATAACTGTCTGCCTAGGATCGAATTCACAGCCTCCTTACTGTGAGGCCACCAAACCCCACCCCCACAAACAAAAATATCTCCCAAATATCTGCCTCCCCCCGCCCCCAGGAACGAAAGATGGTCCTAACCATCTCCGTGTGTGTGTGTGTGTGTTTCCAAGCAATTCAAATGCTTCTACCCATTTCCCCCACTTACGTAGATCCTCATCATAATGTAACGCTGCCGGAGGTTATCCAGGACGCTGGCTTCATTCAAGAAAGTCATATTTGCCATGTCGCTGATCTGGTAGAACTTCGGTGGATTCATCTGCTGGACATCGTCCTTCTTGACAGTGACCGTCTATTGTGGGGTCAAAAGAGAGCTATGAGCCTCCCAGTGTAATTTCTGGGGTCACACCACCCTTAAATTCACCAACGTGGAAACTCAATGTTCCTTTCTCTCTCCTGAAGGTAAGAAATAGTGGGTTTAAATGATAGGGAAGTTGATTGTGGTCTGGGACACCAGGAAGAAGGAGCCTAACAATAAAGATTGTTGGGCAGTAGAGCAGTCTACTTTGAGAGATGGCAAACTCTCTGCAGGATCAACAGATCCCGGAAGACCATCTGTCAAAGATACTGTAATAGTGGATTCATGCACTGGGCAAGAGATTAGATTAGATACCGTCAAGATCACTGGTGGGATTCAAATTTTTTTGCTACCAGGTTCTGTGGGCATGGCTTGGTGGCCGTGGTATAGCTTAGTGGGCGTGGCAGGGGAAGGATACTGTAAAATGTCCATTCCCACCCCACTCCTGGGGGAAAGTTACCACCAGTTATCCGAAACTACTCAAGATTTCTGCTACCGGTTCTCAAGAATAGGTCAGAACCTGCTGAATACCACTTCTGGTCAAGATCCTTCTAACTATTATCTATATTCTACTGTGATTAATACGTGGAAACTTCAGCCATTAGGCACTCCATACAACGTTCAAAACATGCCCTATCTCATCTTCCCTGCCCCTTGATTTGAGTGATCCAAAGATGGTCTTCAGCAGGTTCTGACCAGTTCTGAAGAACCGGTAATGGAAATTTTGAGCAGTACGGAGAACCAGCATATACCACCTCTGACTGGAGATTTTACAGTATCCTTCCCCTGCTACACCCACCAAGCCACGCTCACAGAACAGGTAGTAAAAAAATTTGAATTCCACTACTGGAGTAATACTGCCAGGTCCCAATTTAAGAGACATACAAAGTCCAAGTGGATTTTTCCCAGTCTATCAATTTACCTGATTGGTCACTGTCTTCACCGTGACTTGTGTATCAGTTTCTGACTGGATCTCTCCAGCCAGGAAACCTTCTTTCTCGTCCTTCACCCAACAGGACTTCTTGATGTCGTACGGTTTGCTGATGGCTTCAATCTTCTCCTTCTCGCTGGGAGCCAAGAAAGGCATGGGGTCAACATCATCTCCGCATTCTCCTTTGTACCCACCGCCAGGCATGTTGGCTTTGATTCAGGCGCAGGATGGATCCAGAAAAGAAGAAAAACTTGAGGGAAGAGAGCAATCCACAAAGTTCCTGGAAGAGAATGGGAAACTGTCTTAAGATATCCATCTATCTATTTATCCATCCATCCATCCATCCATCCATCCATCCATCCAATCCCAGATCTGCCTCTTATCCCTCCTGTCCTGTTCCCCTGGCAAAGTTCCAACCAGGAGTACCTCTTAAAGAACCAAGAACGGAAAATGCCTTTCGTGGATGACTGGCTGGTGTCTTTTATACCATCCGATGCGTCTTGAGCTATCACTTTCTCCTAGTAAGTGCCAAGGACTTTATCAACAGAAAGCTCATTGGACCAGGATTTTCTCTCCCTTAGGAGAGATCAAATAATGCAACAACTTCTTGGGAGCTACTCCTTCCTGTCTGTCTCCTTTTAGGGCATCTTGTAGACTTCTCTTTGCCACTCAAGGGACCGGAGAAGTCTGAAATAGACTCTCCTGCCTTGCAGATTTTTCTTTTCAAGACACCCCTTCGGTTGTTACTTCAATGTAAAGCATGCTTCTCATTCAAGCAGGCAACCCGTTTCTCCTGAGGCCTAGCCCAACTTGGTGAAATCCAGGAATAGCTTTCATGCCAAATGTATTAGCTGGGTTTTTTTTTGTGTGTTTTTTTTTTGTTTTGTTTCTGTCAAACTGAACTGGGGGAGTCATCTGACTTTCTTATAATGTAGGAGTCTCCAAACTTGGCAACTTTAAAACTTCGACTCCCTGAATTCTTCAGCTAGCCATGCTGGTTGGGGAAATCTGGGAGTTGAAGTCCACAAGTCTTAACAGATAACAGATAATCAGAGTTAGAAGGGACTTTGTAGGTCATCTAGTCCAAACACCCACCCAAGTGGGAGACCCTACATCATTTCTGACAGATGGCAGTCCAGTCTCTTCTTGAAAGCCTCCAGGGATGAAGCTCCCACAACTTCTGTTCCTTTGGTTGATGGTTCTCCCTGTCAGAAAGTTTCTCCTTATTTCCAGGCTGAATCTCTCCTTGTTCAGTTTCCATCCATTAATCCTTGTTTGGCCTTTGGGTGCTTTGGAAAATAGCTTGACCCCTTCCTCTCCGTGGCAGCCCCTCAAATATTGGAAGACTGCTCTCCTGTCTCCCCTGGTCCTTCTCTTCCCTAGATTATCCAAACCCAGTTTCTGTAACCATTCTTCATATGTTTTAGTCTCCAGTCCCCTAACCATCCTGGTTGCTCTTCTCTGCACTCTTTCCAGAGTCTCAACATCTTTTTTATAATGTGGTGACCAAAACTGGATGCAGTCTTAAAGTGGCCAAGTTTAGAGAATCTTGTTATAATGCAACCAGAAAAAAAGAACCCCCCACAAATGACTTAACATGATTTGTTGCTCTCTAGATCATGGCTGAAGCCTTAGGCAGATTTATTCAGAAATACTATTTTTTTCCACTCTGCTTGGGCTGTCGTTTCCCCCCCCCCTTTTAATCACTCATAAGCAGGTGGTTGTAGTAGTAAAAAAACCCATAACTTTTCAGCCCCAAGAGTGGGATTGTAAAACCTTTTTTTGTGTAGTATAATTCTGGTTGGGGAATTCTGGGAGTTGGAAGTCCTCCATGTTGGAAGTCCTCCATGTTGCCCAAACGTGGCAACTTTAAGACTTGTGGACTTCAACTCCCAGAGTTCTAATTCTGAGAGTTGAAGTCCACAAGTCTTAAAGTTGCCAAGTTTGGAGACCTCTGCCTTAGAGTTACCAAGGTGAAGGGCTACTAGCCTATGTGGTTCTACTCAAAGGTCAGTTTCCTTGAAGTCCAGGGGGCTGACCACAGAGGAATGGGTGCTACCGCAGAGGACAAGTTGTGGGAAAGAGAGAAAGGCTCAGGTGGAGGGATAGCTGAAAACAGAGATCTGCTCTCGGTCCCTGTTAAAAGGAACTGGGCCACGAAGTCACCCACACACCCCTCCTAAATAACTCTCCAAGGTGTGGAGAGTAAATATTTATTTAGCATGGGAGAACAGTTAATATTTATTTTGTGGTGTGATGTTGTTACTCTGAAGTACTCTGGGGGTTGGAAGGAGCACGTGGTAGTAAGGTGAAAGGGGTTGAGTCGCAGGAGAATAAAATCCTAAATTTCTCTGCCTGCCTGTGTGTCTTCCATAATCTTCCTTCCTTCTACTTTTCTTTTCTTCCTTTTCCATCTTCCTTCCTTCCTCCTCTCCTTTGCTTTCCTCCTTCCCTCCTTCCCTTCCTTTTCCTTCTTTTCCATCATCTTCCTTCCTTCCTTCCTCTTTCCTTCCTTTCCTTCCTTTTCCATCTTCCTTCCTCCTTTCCTTTCCTTCCCTCCTTCCCTCTTTTCCTTCTTTCCTTTTCTTTCTTTTCCATCATCTTCCTTCTTTTTTCTTCCTTTTCCTTTTTCCATTGTTTTCCCTTTCTTTCCTTTCCTTTCCTTCCTTCCTTTTCTTTCTTTTCCATCATCTTCTATCCTTCCTCTTTTCCTTTTCTTAGATTTCCTTCCCTTTCCATCATCTCCCCCCCCTTCTTCTCCCCAAAAAGTCATGCCTTCCACAATTCTCCCTCCTTCCCCCTTCAGCCCAGGCTGAGAGAAAGTGTGCGGGGAGGGGGGGGGGAGGGGGGGGGAGGGCTGGGCTCTTCTACTTGGCAGGTGCTTTCTTAGCCCCTAGACAAATACCAAGGAAGGCAGAGACTTCTATTTTGATGGGGCAAGATCATTCCCAGCTGCTGCTACCCGTTCACAGTATTCCCGCCGGGTTTCCAGCTCCAGATTGAGCTGGAGTTTGGTCCAAAGAAGGACAAAACACTTATCTAAACATCTATTTTGAGAGATGGTTGATCCATGCTAAGAAAGCTTGGAATTGCCCAGGCAACAGTGTGTTGTTATAATTTGCAGAAAAACAGATGATGGGTTGGAAAAGAAATGAATTCAACTTGCTGAGGGAAAAGCCATTTTTTTCCTCCTCCTCCTCCTCCTCCTCTTCTTCTTCTTCTTCTTCAAAATTGCTCTTCTGAAATTATTTCGAGAGAAGGCAATGTAGCATCTGGAATCTGCTAAGCTGGAGACTTGGTTTAAACCACATGTCTGCTAACACCTGTTCACACCCCTTGCTAACTCATGATGAACTCAAATCCTGGTTTCACCAATTCAGCCAGTTATCGAGGCTTGCATGGAAATAGTGACTCCCTGAATTGGCTGTGACTCAACACATGTATTCATAGTCAGTCCGTTGGGTTGCTCTTTGGAGGAAGGATTTAATAAATTGCGCTGGGGGATCAATGTTCCTTCAGGGGTCCTTGGTGCTCTCTGAGTTTGGTTGTTTTCTTACAGGCATTTCATGACCCAACTAGAGAACATCATCAGTGCTACAAGAGAGTGGAAAAAGAGGAGGGTTGTGGGATCCTTGGTACTCTCTGAACTTGGTTGTTTTCTTGCAGGCATTTCATGACCCAACTAGGGAACACCATCAATGCTAGAAAGGAGTGGGTTTGTGGATGGAGGAGAAGAGAAATGAGGAAGAGGAGAAAGAGGAGGAAATGGAGAGGAGGAAAAGGATAGGAGGAAAAGGAGAGCTGGGTTGTTTTCTTGCAGACATTTCATGACCCAACTAAATAACATCATCAGGGCTTGACAAGTACTAGCATTAACCTCCTGGTAGTTGGGTCACTAAACATCTGCAAGAAAACAACCCAGCTCAGATGGCACCAAGGACCCCACAGTCCTCCTCTTCCTCTCCACAAACCCCACTTCCTTCTAGCACTGACGATGTTCCCTAGTTGGGTCATGAAATGTCTGCAAGAAAACAACCAAGGACCCCTCATTTCAACTCTTGAGCTGCAAACATTCTCCTTTAAAGTCAATTCAGGAAGTGGGTTCTGCATCTAGGTCAGCTTGAAAGCAAGTCCATTGGGAAGAATGAGAGACCAAAACTTACGAGTAAACCCCAATGAACATAAGAGGAATCAAACCTTTAGGGCAAGGGTCTTCAAACATGTTAAGTTTAAGACTTGTGGACTTCAACTCCCAGAATTTCTGAATTAACATGACTGTGGGAGGAACTCTGGGAGTTGAAGTCCACACGTCTTAAAGCTGTCAAGTTTGAAGACCCCTGCTTTAGGGGGTCTACTCTGAAGTGAGCCCTATTGCACTTAAAGAGAATTTCTTCCAGGGGTGAGCATGCCAATCAACGCTGCTCTGCAACTTTTTAACCATCACAGGCTTGATAAGCAACAATTCACACGTGCAAAATAAATCAATAAGTTACCGGTCCTGCGCAGGCGCACTGGGAACCCACTCGCCCGCATTTCTTTTCGCTGTGGCTTGTGTCAACACAAAACCCTGAAAAGGGGCGGAGCATCTTGGAGGTGTGGCCCAATCAAAAGACGAGGATGGGTAATTGACCCATTTCCCGGGAAATTTAAGTATTTTTCAGAGCGGCTGCTGTAAAAACATTTTGTACAAGGAGACAGTGAGTAGCTGGGTTGTAATTTGGTTTTCTTTGCATTCCTAGGAACAGAGGCTTATATATGTATTCAATTTTATGTCCAAGACATGTTATTCATTCTGGGGTGGGGGTTTTTTGCCTATGCAAATGTTACACAGTAAATAATAATTAAATGAAGGGAAAGTTTAGTTTGTATATAATTCTGAGGGGTTTTTTTTTACCCAGTGGCTCTTAATGGCTGTGTTTAAGCTGCATGCTTAACCTGGTTATTATGTTTTTATTTCTATTCCCACCTGTATTTTTTATAAAGAGCTCAAGGTGGCAAATGTACTTAATATTCATTCCGCCTCCTCTTTCCTCCACAACAACCCTGTGAGGTAGATTGGGCTGAGAGAGAGGGACTGGCCCAAAGTCTCCCAGCCAATTTTCATACCAAGGTAGGATTAGAACTTGTGGCTCTCCCATTTTCTAGCCTGGTGCTTTAACTGCTAGACCAAACTGGCTCTTGAATGTTAAGTTAAGCCATAATTAACAATTAACCCATAATTAATCCATGCACGGAGCTTTAGACTATACAATAATTAGGAGGTCTGGCTTCACCAAACATGTTAGAGGAAAACTCACCTGCTGAAGATGAAAAATTAAGAAAACTTCGTGTCTCTTGCCAATAAGACTTGGTGGGCTTGTAACTGACTTGTTCTAATGTTAGTACAACACCCAAGTCTGTTTTAAAGTAATTTCTGCAGCTCTGGGTGGGATAGAATTTATTTTTTTCCAAGGTGCTATGAGTTTGGCCTAGATTGAAACCAAACTGCCCTGCCTTTTAAAATCTCCTTTCTCTGCCTTGACCAATGTACCTTGGCCTCAGCCCAAAAGTGAATTTGGAAAAAAACAGAACTCTCTTTTCCTCTTCCATTAAAAAATGAATTTGGGGTGAATTATAAATGCTATCAAATCTATTAGGAGAGTCATATTGGAGTAGCAGGACACATTGTACTTGGCTGGTGGGGTTGAGCTCCTGAGTCAACTATTTTTCCATTAACCTAGGTGTAAGGAGACATACCTGGTCAACCTGTCTGGGCTTTGCAGAATGTGGGTCATGCCTACCACAAAGGAACAAGATGAACGCATGAGGAAATTTAAAAACAAAGGCAAAGATATTGCAGTAAGTATTTACCAAACCCAGTGGGTTCTTTTTAAATCTGTAATTGGAGTCTTAGCAGACAACCAGCTCAATAGGAGCCAGTTGTGTGCAGCAGCAGCCAAAAAGCTAATGCAATCCTAAATTGCATTAACAGAGGGATACAATCAAGATCAAGGGAGGTATTAATACCACTCTATAAAGCCTTAGTAAGAACACATCTAGAGTACTGCATCCAGTTTTGTTCACATTATAAAAAATATGTTGAGACTCTAGAAAAAGTACAGAGAAGAGCAACCAGGATGATTAGGGGACTGGAGGCTAAAACATGAAGAACAGTTACAGGAACTGGGCTTGGCTAATTTAGGGAAGAGAAGGACCAGGGGAGATAGGATAGCATCTTCCAATATTTGAGGGCTGCCACAGAGAGGAGAAAGGGGATCAAGCTATTTTCTAATGCACCCGAAGGCCAGACAAGGAATAATGGATGGAAACTGAACAAGGAGAGAGATTCAACCTGGAAATAAGGAGAAACTTCTGACAGGGAGAACAATCAACCCATGGAACAGAAGTTGCCCTCGGAAGTTGTGGGAGTATCATCACTTGAGGCTTTCAAGAAGAGACTGGACTGCCATTTGTCAGAAATGGTATAGGGTCTCCCACTTGGGCGGGGGGTTGGACTAGATGACATATAAGGTCCTTTCCAACTCTGATTATCTATTAAATTATCTGTTAATGCTCGACTCTCTTCCTTGGTAGGAAATCCGTCGACGAAAAATTGAAGTCAGAGTTGAACTTCGCAAAGCAAGGAAAGATGAACAGATTTTGAAGCGAAGGAACATCTCTTTTTTGGCTGAATCCAGCCTGTCTCCCGAGAAAGACGAGCAGAACATGGTATGCGTGGGTGGTAGTAGTAGCAGCGTGATAAGGAGAAATGCTCCATAGTAAAACTCACTTCTACCTCCCTCTATAGATCTTAGCCCAAGAATATATCTCGTTACAAATTTCATTTTCTATCGCAGCTCTCTCCAACCTTTTCTGTTTAAGTGCTGAGGATTGCAAGGTTCAGAAATCCAAAGTTCATTTGTATTGGTTGAGAATTCTGCATTTGTAATTCTCACACATCTGAAAGGAGCCTGGTTTTATAAGGGCCTTTTATTTATTTATTTATTATTTAAATTTCTATACCGCTCCCTCTCCCAAAAAGGGATTCGGGGCGGTGTACAGCCTACTAAAAATGGAATATATACAATTAAAAATAAATTAAATAACACGAATCTGGCCGAATCCCTTCAATTATAGAATTACAAAATTTAAAATTCCAATTTTAATTTTCACACCTGTTGACTGTTCACGCCTGTTGACTGAACATGAGAGATTGGAAAACAGACCATTACCAAGAGACATAGCTTGAGGCATAGAATCAAGTATTAATGCCCCTTTATAAAACCCTAGTACAGACGTCTCCAAACTTGGCAACTTTAAGACTTGTGGACTACAACTCCCAGAATTCCAGCTGGCTGAGGAATTCTGGGAGTTGTAGTCCACAAGTCTTAAAGTTGCCAAGTTTGGGGACCCCTGCCCTAGTAAGACCCCCACCTAGATACTGCAACCAATTTTGGTCACCAGACTACAAGAAAAGACATTGAAATTTTCGGAAAAGGTCAGACAAGAGCAAGTGAGAGGATCAAAGGCCTGGATACTAAAACACGTGAACGTCTGAAGGATTTGGGTTTGAGTAGTCTATAGAAAAGAAGGACTAAGGTAGGAGCATTCCAATACTTGAGGGGCTGCCCCAAGGAAGAGGAAGGGTCAAATTATTCTCCAAAGCATCAGAGGGCAGATAAGAAACAATGGATGGAAACTAATCCAAGAGAGGAGCAACCTGGAATTAAGGAGAAACTTCTTAACAGTCAGGACAATTAACCAGTGGAACAATTTGCCACCAGAAATCATGGGTGCTCCGTCACTGGAGGTTTTTATGAAGAGGCTGGACAGTCACTTATCTGAAATAGTATAGGTTCTCCTGTTTGAGCAGGGGGCTGGATTAGAAGACCTCCAAGGTCCCTTCCAGCTCTATTCTAAGACATGAGGACTCTATCATGCCTGGTTCATGTGGCATACTAAACTATGATATAGGTTATTTGGGGCTTAGTGTGAATAGGTGTAAACCATGTATTGACCGCAAGATGAAGTTCCTGGCTGTTGGTAGTCCGATACCTGGCATGGCCAGAAGCATCTGTATCCTGGTGATCTCTTTCTGGTGGTGTTCTGAAAAATCCTTTTGTTTCCCTGTTGCAGGTTGCTCAGATCTCTTTGATAGATGTGGTTGAACTGATCCAGTCGGATGATCTATTTCTTCAGCTGAAAGCAGCCCAGGCGGTCCGGTATGTTAAAGCCCATGAGTTGTGTCTCCCATCAATCAATTTCAGTTGCCATTGATTAGTTAAGTAACTGGGTTGGTTCTCGGGCACAGGAGAAGAACAGGAGATCAAAGAGGCTCCAGTCCATGGAGGTCACTAGGTTTCTACAGGAGATAGCTACAGATAGCACATGGCTGCAGGACCATAAATTCCATCTAAAGATGGTCGGTACAATCCTGATAGAGTGATCCAACATGAATGCTGACCTAAGCTGTCAATCCTCATGTTCTCCTGCCTCTAAGAACCATACTACCTGAGACTTCTCAGAAAACAACTGAATGAAAAACTGTTGGTGACCTTCTACCGCTGCACCATAGAGAGTATCTTAACTTACTGCACTTGTGTATGGTTTGCCAACTGCACAGGGGCAGATAGGAAAGCGCTCCAGAGATTTAACGTCATTGCCCAGAGGATCATGGGTTGCCCCCTCCCCTCTTTGGAAGAGCTTTATAGCTCCTGCTACCTTAAGAAAGTTCAAAACATTCTCAAAGATCCATCTCATCCTGGGCACCCTTTTTTTTTTGAACTATTACCATCTGGTAGACGGTACAGGATAATATTAAAAATAAGGGAAAAACCAGCTTCTATCCCAGGGCAGTAGCTCTGTTGAATTCTACTGTATACTGCAGTGTTAGTGTAGTGTTGGGGGTTTTCAATTCAATGTGTAGAGTGTGAAGGATGTGTATTTGTGTTTATTTTCATGCTCATGATGTGCACTGAAGATGGTGTGTGATTTCATTGTGCGAGGTGCAATGACTAAACTAAACTAAACTAAACTAACTAAACTGCCTATTGGGAATCCCATCACAGATGTGGTCATGCATGGTCAATTAGCTTCTGAGTGGCCTTCAAATGTTGGACGTGCCTAAGTTATTCTAGAGGTCACTTGAGAAATGCCACGGTTGGCGTGGTCCTTCCAGAAGGATGAGGCCACCTTAAAGGTTGCCCTTCTTGTTTCTCTCCCAACAGGAAGATGCTGTCCAAGCAGAAGAACCCACCTGTCAATCAGGTCATTGAATCTGGAATCATTCCTAAACTGGTGGAGTTCTTGCATTATCACGATACTCCCAACTTGCAGTTCGAGTCTGCCTGGGCACTCACCAACGTTGCTTCAGGAACCTCTAAGCAAACCAAAGCTGTGATAGATGCCAATGGCATTCAGGGCTTGATTGACCTTTTGTCCTCTCCTCACATCCACATCTGTGAGCAGTCAGTGTGGGCACTCGGCAACATTGCTGGTAAGTTGTAGGGCTGGCTTGTTCTGAGGAATGCAAGTTACAGAATCATGGAAACAGAGTAGGTTATCTTGGCTTCTATTTATCGCTGGATTATGTTAGGAAATGGCCTTCCTATCTCTTTTTATCTTCTGTCCAATGAACTTTTATCTTAGTGGAGAGGATACAAATGGCTTATCAATGTCCATCAGTTCTTCTGTAGGAACCCAACTGTCATCTCTGCATGGAGGGAGGTTAAAGCATCGTTGGATTCTTTCGTGCATTCCACGCATGCAGCAATTGAATGACTCCAGCGTAATCGCAGTAACAGAGCATTTTTATTATTCCAGTTAACACCAATAAGGCTGTAAAATTTAGTGTATGGCATGAAATCAGGTGCTTCGTATTAAGCTGGCTAGCTTCACCCTGGAAGCTGAAGATTAGAAACCGGAATCTCTTCTAAATTAGCAGGTTCTGACCAATTTATCTGAGCTGATTTATAGAACAGAACAGAATAGAATAGAATAGAATTTTTTATTGGCCAAGTGTAGTTGGACACACAAGAAATTTGTCTTGGTGCAAATGCTCTCAGTATGTTCCAACATAAAGTTAGTTCTTGAGTTATGACCACAATTGAGCTCCAAATTTAGGTTGCTGAGTGAAGCATTTGTTAAGTGCTTTGGCTCCACTTTACTTTTCTTACCCCTGTTGTTAAATGAATCGTTGCATTCAGTTGTTAAATGAATCTGGCTTCTCCATTGACGTTGCTTGTCAGAAGGTTGCAAAAGGGGATGATGTGACCCCGGGACCATCATAAATATGAGCCAGTTGTGCCCAAGGATCTGAATTCTGATCCTGTGACCGTGAGGATGGTGCGACGGTCGTAAGTCACTTTTTTCAGTGCCATTGTAACTTGGAATGGTTGCTAAATGAACTGTTGTAAAGTTGACTACCTGGAGTTGTCGATTATTATTATTATTATTTTGGGGGGTAAAGTAACAATTCTTCTTCCCATCCCTATTTTGTGTAGGAGATGGACCCGCCTGCCGCGATGCTTTGATCAGCTTCGGTGTAATCCCACCAATTCTGTCCCTGGTGATGCCTTCGACCCCGGTAGGTAGAAAGTCTCTTGCGTTGGGTTCCTCAGTTCTCTTGATCTCACCTGGTGAGCTCTTTCGTGATCTTGGAAGCGGTTCCCTTTCTTGAATTAAAAAAAGGGGATTTGGAAACATGCCGATGTCACTGAGCCTCGGTGGCGCAGGGCTCAGAGTGCAGCACTGCAGGCTACTTCTGCTGACTGCCAGCTGCCTGCAATTTGGCAGATCGAATCTCACCAGGCTTAAGGTTGACTCAGCCTTCCATCCTTCCGAGGTGGGTAAAAGGAGGGCCCAGATTGTTGGGGGAAAGAGGCTGACTCTGTCAACTGCTTAGAGAGGGCTGTAAAAGCATTGTGAAGTGGTGTATAAGTCTGCTATTGCTTGGGAAGGAAGGAAGGAAAGGAAGGAAGGAAGGAAGGAAGGAAGGAAGGAAGGAAGGAAGGAAGGAAGGAAGGAAGGAAAGGCAGGCAGGCAGGCAGGAAGGCATAGTGGCACATTTGTTACAATGCAGTGATGCAGGCTAACTCTGCCCACTGCCTGGAGTTCAATCCTGACCGGCTCCAAGTTGACTCAGCCTTCCGTCCTTCCGAGGTGGGTAAAATGAGGACCCAGATTGTTGGGGGCAAGAGACTGATTCTGTAAATTGCTTTGAGAGGGCGGTAAAGCCCTATGAAGTGGTATATAAGTCTAAGGGCTATTGGTATTGCCCTTCCTTCCTTCCTTCCTTCCTTCCTTCCTTCCTTCCTTCCTTCCTTCCTTCCTTCCTTCCTTCCTTCCTTCCTTCCTTCCTTCCTTCCTTCCTGTTAGAATGGAGTATTGCAGGCTAATTCTGCTGACTGCCAGGAGTTCAATTCTCACCAGGCTCAAGGTTGACTCAGCCTGTCATCCTCCCAAAGTGGGTAAAATGAGGACCCAGATTGTTGGGGGCAAGAGGCTGACTCTATAAACCGCTTAGAGAGGGCTGTAAAAGCGCTGTGAAGCGGTATATAAGTCTATGGGCTATCGCTATTATGCTTTACAAACCCATGCTTTAAAGTTCTACAGGACTCTTTATAAGGCAAAACATTCTCAAAAGTGTAAGAAAGTCCAAATTGGGACCGGGGACTTAGGACTATGATAGGAACTCGGATAACACCTACCACGAAGTGAAATATTTAGCCTATGCAAATGGTCCTTGGCTTAACGACCGGAATCGGGCTCAGAATTTCCATGGCTAAACAAGACAGTTATAAGTGAATTGCACCTGGTTTTTGACCATTTTTGACCCTTCACGCTGCAGTTGTTAAGTGAATGATGCAGTCGTTAAATGAATCCGGCTCCCTCCATGGACTTTGCTTGTTGGAAGCCAGCTGGGAAGGACACAAATGGGCAATCACATAACTCTGGCACACTGCAAGTGTTGTAAATGCACGCCAGTTACCAGTGCCCAAATTCTGACCGTGAGAGGATGCTGTGATAGATGTAAGCGCGAGGACCAGTTCCTAAGTCACTTTTTCCAGTATCTTTGTAACTTGGAAACTAATGGTGGTAAGTTGGGAACTGCCTATAATCGCTGTCTGGCTCACTTAGTTCTTGCCTTGTGCTTGAGAATCTGGAAACCTGTTCGCATGTGTGATGACCCAGGGTGGGATACAAAAGCAACGAAGTCCCCAAAACAGGTGAAGTCCCTTTAATTCCTTCAACTTGGCTTCAAAACTCCAATTATCATTGACCGGAGGAAAAAACTCCCCCACAAACAGTTGTGAAAAGGAAGAAATGCCGTTCAAACTCAAAATACATATAAATTATAAATAGAAAAAAAACAACAACACAAACACACACGTTAATGAGACAAGGCAGGATAAGGGCTTGAAGACGTCCACAGATATTGAAATATACACACTGGGAAGGATGCCAGAACTCAGATAAGAACTGAAAGACTAGAATTATTTCACACTTTGCTTCCAGCATTGGGCCACGTGCAGTTTGTCCTTTTAAACAGTCCTCACAGCTGCAGCCCATGAAGGGGATCAGGGCCCTTTCCTCCCCCATAGACCATGCCATTCACGTTTCTCCCTTATCCACTCCTCCCTGTGTGCCCTAGGATTAAGAAGGGGTGGGCCTGGGTCTTCCTCTGACTGCCTAACTGGCCTGTGCCCTTCCCCAGTTTCCTCCACAACCTCCTGAGCCACACTTCCACTCCTTGTCAGCTGTTCCTCCTCTCCCTCAGAGTCAGACTCCAACAGGGGCATGACAGCACGTCTATTATTATTATTATTTGCTTCCTTGCTTTCAACCTAACGAGCGTCCTCTTAATTCCTTAGGTGGGCTTCCTGAGGACCATCACTTGGACCCTGTCCAATCTCTGCAGAAACAAGAAGCCTCCCCCTCCCCTGGATGCTGTGAGGCAGGTGCTTCCCACCCTCACTTGCCTCCTGCAACACCCAGACAAGGACATTATCTCTGACACCTGTTGGGCGATGTGCTACCTGACCGATGGCTCCAACCATCGCATCCAGGTGGTGGTGGAGACCGGGGTCCTCTCTCGGCTGGTAGAGCTCCTGTTCACCACTGAACTGCCCATTCTGGTGAGCAAAAGTCGTTTTTTTTTTTTTTTTTTGTGGGAACATTAGTGATGGACCTCCATGGCCGTCTTTGTTCTGACCAAGGCTTCCTAGACTGTAATTACGCACACGCTTATTTTAAAAACAAGTCTTGTTTTATTGCAACGCTGGGAATTGTTTCCATTCCCAGCCAGCAATGAATCTCAAACAGTCCCTCGAGATAAGCCCCCACCTTTCTCTCCCTTGAATTGCTGCCGACAACTCAAGTGCCAAATGAACTATAAAAAACTAACCAAAGTACAAAGTCGACACAGAGCTTCAAGGATTAATCCGAACAGAATGAACGACTTTGCTTCCTGCAAAGGTTTCATCACCTTTGCCTGTCCTTTATCTCACCTCCCAGCCTTATTCCCAAGTCACCCCTTTTGTTTCAGCTGCTATCACCTTCTAGCAGCTCTGTGCATACTGCGCACTGAGAACAGGCTCCCCTTGTTCCTCTGCCTCACTGCTGCCAGACTCTGAAGGCAGCATCCCCACTCCCAGATGGTCTTGGCCTCATCTCCTTGTCCAAGTCCTCTCCAGACTACCAGATTGATTCGCATTCTTCCCCACTGTCCGATTCTGTTGCCGTCTGCACAGGTTGCCGGCGAATCACAACAGTCTTCTCTTTCTTTTGGAGGAGATCTTTGTAGATCTCAATGCTATAGACAATGTCATTCTTGGTGCCTTGGTGGTGCAGGCTGTTAATCATCTGGCACTTAGTGCAAGCTGCCTGCAATTAGTGCAGGTTCGAATCCCACCAGGCTTAAGGTTGACTCAGCCTTCCATCCTCTTGGGGTTGGTAAATTGAGGACCCAAGATTGTTGGGGGCAATAAGCTGACTTTGTAAAAATGCCGCTTGGGGGGGCCAAAAGCCCTAGTAATAAGCAGGCATATACAATGGAATGAAGGCTATTGCCGAGCGCTTAGCATGGTGCTCCATAGACTGTAAGCTGCCCTGAGTCTCTAGAGAAGGGCGGCATATAAATGTAATTAAAAATAAATAAATAAATAGATAAATAAAATTCTGGTAAGAAAGAGTGATTTCTTGAAGGACAATGCTAGACTAGTGAGGAATCAGCCCCTAGTGAAGTTCTATTCAAACATAAGATGAATGGTTGCAGGAACTGGGCATGGCTAGTCTAGTGAAGAGAAGGACCAGGCGAGACAGGATGATAGTCTTCCACTATTTGAGGAGCTGCCACAGAGAGGTGGAAGGGGTTAAGCTATTTCCCAAAGCACCTGAAGGCCAGACAAGGAATGATGGATGGAAACTGAAGAAGGAGAGATTCAACCTAGAAAGAAGGAGAAATTTTCTGACAGTGAGAACAATCAACCAATGGAACAGAAATTATCTTTGGAAGTTGTGGGAGCTTCATCCCTGGAGGCTTTCAAGAAGAGACTGGGCTGCCATCTGACAGAAATGGTGTAGGGTCTTCTGCTTGGGTGTGGGGTTGGACTAGATCAGGGGTCTCCAACCTTGGCAACTTTAAGACTAGTGAACTTCAACTCAAAGTTGAAGTTCAAGTCAAAGTTCACAAGTCTTAAAGTTGCCAAGGTTGGAGATCCCTGGACTAGATGACCTACAAGGTCCCTTCCAACTCTGTTAATCTGTCAATCTGTAAACACTCCTTTTGTGGGAACGTTAGTGATGGACCTCTGTGATCTTCTTGTCTTTCTCTTTGGTGAACATCTTTGTAGACCCCAGCTCTGCGTGCTATTGGCAACGTGATTGCCGGGACAGACGAACAGACCCAGATGGCCATCGATGCAGGGATCCTCTCCATCCTGCCGCAGCTCCTGCTTCATCCCAAGTCATCGATCCAGAAGGAGGCCGCGTGGGCTTTGAGCAACATTGCTGCCGGGCCGTGCAGCCAAATCCAGCAGCTGATCACCTGTGGGCTTCTTCCTCCTCTGGTGGAATTGCTGGCCAAGGTACCATGTTGGTGTTCCAAGTCATGCAACCATAGGAAACAAACTCTGAGGCACTCAAGTTCCTCAAAGAACAGTTTATCACCGTGATAGCGAACCTATGGCACGCGTGCCACAGATGGCACGCAGAGCCATTTGTCTGGGCATGCGAGCCCCAGGCAAACTTACCTCACTGTGCATGCGCGCGCACCTCCCAGCTGATTTTTCGGGCCTTTTTTGGCCTCCCAGAGGCTTGAGGGAAGCCTCTGCAGCCTCAACAGGCCCGTTTCATCACTTCCTGTATTTCCTGTGATGAAACGGGCCCATTTTTCGGCCTCCAAAGGCTGCAGAGGCTTCCCTCGAGCCTCTAGGAGGCCGAAAAAGGACTCAAATAGGCCAAAAATCAGCCGGGAGGTGCACAGTGTAGGTAAGGGGGCAGCATGGGGGGGATCGCGCGCATGCGCAGGGGGTGTGGGGGGGCGTGCATTGCCTTCTGGGTGTTGGCATGCCAGTGCGCACGCACGCTTTTTGGCACAGGAGCCCCAAAAGATTAGCCAGCACTGGTTTATTGGGTACGTCATATTGGCACAAACTGGTGGAAAGCCGACTGTGATGTTACCCGTGGCTTTCACCTAATTAAAAGTAAAAGTTTTCCCTTTCTCCCCAAATTATTTTATTTATTTATTTATTTTAACATTTATATACCGCCCTTCTCCCGAAGGACTCAGGGCGGTGCACAGCCAGATCTACCCCAACATATGAATACAAAAGTTAAAATGCAATTAAATAATTTGGGCTGTTAAAATTAAAAAATCAAAACCTCCCCACTGATATATTAAAAACCCCAAATTTAAAATCCAAATTAAAAGAGGAGACAAATTAAAATCTCATGTCAGCCCAGGCCAGCCTGCTCGAAGAGCCAGGTTTTTAACGCCCGTCTGAAGGTTCTCAGGTCCGTGCTGGTACGTATCTCTGGTGGCAGACTATTCCAGAGGGCAGGGGCCCCCACAGAGAAGGCCCTACTCCTGGGGGCCGCCAGACGACACATAGAGGCCGACGGCACCCGGAGAAGGCCCTCCCTGTGGGAACGCACAGGTCTGTTGGAGATCACCGGCAGAACGCGGTCCTGCAGGTAGCCTGGCCCAATGCCATGGATCGCTTTAAAGGTCAAAACTAGAACCTTAAAGCGAACCCGGAAAGCCACCGACAACCAATGCAGCTCGCGCAGGAGAGGCGTCACATGGGAGCTTCGCGACGCCCCCATAATCACCCGCCAGCCATAATTACTGGCTGTTCCCGTGGTTTTCACCTCATTAAAAGTTTCTCCCCTTTCCCCAAACAATCAGCCAAATGGTCTAATCAAGGTGCTGTCCAGTTGCCTTCTCCTCTCTGCGGCCACCTGTCCTTGGCTCCCAGGGGAAAGTGTTTATTTTGGCTACAAAACCCCAGCTATCTCTTTTTCCCACTCCCTCAGCTCCAGCGTGGCATCACTGAAGCGTCAAAATGGCTTCATTTCTTTTCCTTTCTTTTTAATAATTATTTTATTGAACATAACAATTAACAATTGTGAACATGGTGAAGCGGTTTTGATATAACTTTTGGTCCCTATCACATAAATATATACATTCCTATATACATATGTACATTTATTCATTCATATATCTCCAAAATCTTTTGATCCTATTTTCATCTCATGCTCTCATGTACCCTCTCAACAACTCTTTTTCTAACTTAAGACCTTCCTTCCCGCCCCCACCAGTGGTAAAATTTATTCCAAACTGCATAATATTCCAACTCGTCTTTATTTTTCATCTCTAAAGTTAGCTTGTCCGTTTCAGGTCAGCTTCATGTCTTAAGGTTCTGTACTTCTTTGCCCCATGTAGGGAGACTACAAAGCCCAAAAGGAAGCGGTTTGGGCTGTGGCCAATTTCACAACGGGTGGCACAGTGCAGCAAGTGGTGTCGATGATCCGGGCCGGGGTTATGAAGCCTCTCCTTAACCTGTTGTCCGTCAAGGATAGTAACACCATCCTTGTGACCTTGGAGAGTCTCAGCAACTTCTTCCGGGTAAGGCTAAAGAAGGAATCTGTGCATCAAACCATGCTGGAATGATAGAGAATTTCGCTTTATTGTGAGCCGTTCTGTCGATTCACGTAGGTTTCTCCTTGTAGGAATTGGGTATGGCCAGTCTAGAGAAAAGAAGGACTAGAGGGGACATGCTAGCATCTTCCAATATCTCAGGGGCTGCCACAAAGAAGAGGAGGTCAACTTATTTCCCAAAGCACCAGAAGGCAGGATAAGAAACAATGGATGGAAACTAACCAAGGAGGGAAGCAACCTGGAATGAAGGAGAAACTTTCTAACAGTCGGGGCAATTAACCAATGGAACCAGTTCAGAAGTTGAGAGTCCTCCATAACTGGTTTTTAAGAAATATTGGACAGCCACTTGTCTGAAATGGTATAGGGTCTTCTGCTTGAGTTAGGGGGCTGGACTAGTAGACCTCCAATATCCCTTCCAGCTCTATTCTGATTCCTGCTAGAAATTGACTTGGAATGTGTCCATTCAGGCTTGTTTAGAATGTGGCTTAGGGAGGATCTATTCTTTCAGCTCCAGCTTGGTGGGCCTTGGGAAAGGAGGGAGAAATCGGAAAATCTAAGATTTTCCAAGATGCTAAGCCTGAAGGCATTTTGGTATGTGATGAATTTGCTCTTCTAGATAGGAAGTGTGTGGAGACCTAGCTTTAAATATATGCTTGATGTGTAAGCAAGGCCCTTTGTTAAGCATGGGAAATCAGGAAATCCAGGCAGTTCAAGTGAATATTAAGATTTATTGCAAGCTTAAGTTCTCTACAAGAATCTGAGCTACTAAGGGTCAAAGCAAATCGGCGGTAGATAAGAATGGAATTCAAAGTGGGCTGGACTTACAGTAGATCTCTTGTGGGTGTGAAGAAACTTGAGACTGATGACATGTTTTGACCCCCCCCTCAGGTTCAATCTGCTCACCACCTACACCTTAGGTGACCTGGATCTCACCTTGTATAAAACCATGATGGGCTAACCCTGCCTAAGCCCAGTTCTGCCTTCAAAGGAAACCCTTCTTGGAGCAGTGGGTGGATTCAACCCCTGTATCTGGTTTCATTCGCCGGGATTAAACAATGGCTTTGTGCAACAGAGGAAGGCAGTGTTTCACCTACTACTTGTGTTTCCTCTTTCCATACCAGATAGCTGAGAAGTTGGGTGAGACAGAAAAATTGGGCCTTCTAGTCGAGGAGCTGGAAGGCGTGGAGAAGATTGAAGGTCTCCAGACTCATGAGAATAACTTAATCTATCGCGCTTCCCTAGCCCTCATTGAGAAATATTTTTCTGGAGAAGTAAGTGGATGCTGCCATCAAATTCCCAAGTTATTCCTGAAAAGCGTAGCTTTAAAGGAGAACTAAGAGTATCCTATCAGCTGAGAAATTCCTTCTCCACTCAAAGAACATCTGGAAACTACTAGTTTCACTCCACATTTTTAACCTCATTGGGAACAATCCCTGATTAACTCTATTGCTGAGATTTCAAAACTGTTCTGAGAGTTGTTTGGCTAGTTTGTGAATTGTCGTAAAACATTTGCAAAATAACTGTCATTGTTAACTTGGATTTAGCCTGTGGTATGAACTTGGCCCCTGCCGTTTATTCAATAAACCATAGTTAAGCAAAGTGTTATTGGAATAATGGAAGGAACTGTATCCTAAGAGACAGAGGCCTGATTCCCACTTCACCCTAATAAGTTCTGGTTTTGTTCCGTTTTGATTTTGTATGTTGGACAGATGCAACTATGGTAGTTGTGGTTTGCTCCACAAAGGAAAAGTAAAGAAATACTTGGCACAATCTCCAGCTTTGACCTGTGAAAAGTTGCTTCTGGTATTAGAATAGAATAGAATTCTTTATACAAAGGACACAAAAGGAATTTGTTTCTGGTGCATAAGCTCTCAAGCCACAAGTGATAAATCCTAATTACAATCATAAAATACAATAATCATAAATCCTACTTCTGGGAGGGATGCTATGGATTGAAAGATTCCCCATAAACTTTCACCCAATTATAATGCTTGGAATTTTGGGGGAGGGGGCATGTGAGTTAAAGTAACAGGTTTGAAAAGTCTGCAAGGAAAATGTTGAAATATTTTGTTCTCTTCTCTTTCTCCCATCAACGTTAGGAAGTTGAAGACATAAACCCTGAAAACGAAGAGAAGAAAAGTCTGCCTTTTACAGACAAACAGCAGGATTATTTCAATTTCTGAAAGAGCTTAACTTGTTGCATGCCTTCAAACATGCTGATGGATGCTCTTTTTGGGTGAGCACTAAGAGAGAGGGATGGAAAAAAAGGGTTAACACATTGTTATAATAAATCACACTCCTGGATTTGTAGAAATTGTATTTGGAGGCTGTCTCTTCCTTTCTTCTCCTTGCTGTCAAAACAATAACATCTAGAGCAGGGGTTTTCAAACTTGGCAAGTTTAAGACTTGTGGACTTCAACTCCCAGAATTCCTCCTCCTTTCATGTTAGCTCAGGAATTCTGGGAGTTGAAGTCCACAAGTCTTAAACTTGCCAAGTTTGAAGACCCTTGATCTAGAGCACACTTCTTCAGCTGGCCTTGTTAGAAACATCCAGACATTACACCAGAGTTTCTCAAATCTTGGCAACTTTAAGATGGGTGGACTTCAACTCCCAGAATTCCTCAGCTAGCTGAGGAATTCTGGGAGTTGAAGTCTACCCATCTTGACGACCAATTCCCGGTTCTTCCCCATTACACATGAGGAGAAACTAACACGACAAGCATCATGAACTATAGCAGGATTTTATGTGATGTGTGAATCTGGGAAGTCTTTGTAAATCACCATCTTTTTAAACAGTTGCCTAGAACAGCCTCTGCTATCATGGCCTCTTTTTGACCTTAAAGACAGGTTGAAACAGAGATGGGAAGAGGATTTTAAAAAAGAAAAATCTCCTTCAGGGCACTGCGTGGATTTCTTCCATAATTCAGGCATGCACCAAATCATCTTTCCTAAATGCCATCTGTTCCATCCAGTAGCTTGAGGCATGAGGTATATAATAAAGGTGTTTTGTGTTTAAGGTATTGCAAAGTTCCTGAACATGGATTGCTTCCAGGTGATGACCAGAGAAGCTGCATTTTTGCAGTTGGGTGAAAGCCACACTGTGGTGCTAAAACCTCATCATTTCCCTTGAGTTGAAGAACTGAAGAAAAAACGAGGTTTACACAGGACCTGCACGTTCTGTGCCTCTGAGATGCACTGAAGGATAGAGGAGACTGTCCCAAAAGTGCTTTTTCCCCCCCCCAAAAAGGCAACTGGACGTTCTTGGTTTTCTTTTTCCCTGAACTGAAGAAGCTTCTTCGCTGAGAAGAGAAATGTTTAAAGAAACAAACAAAAAAGTCCAGTTGCTTTTTGGAAAAAGCATCTTTGGGACAACCATGACCTGGATGATTGAGAATCTCTATAGATGTCCCAAAGGTGTTTTTTTTCAAGAGGCAACTGGACTTTCTGGTTTTTCTTTGAAGACAGTTCGCTTCTCATCCAAGAAGTTTCTTCAGCTCTGACTGGATAGTGGGGAACAGAAGGATTTATATTCCTTGCAGGCAGCTGGTCATTTGCATCCTTTTAGATAGATGTTGAGGCCACTTGCAGGTTTATCAATGTCCTGAGGGTCACCTGAGTAGTACAAATGGGTGTGGAGCCTTCTTGGAACTGCTGAAAGGCCTCTGTTGTGGAGTTGGGCTATACTCATTTGCTCTACTCGGGTGACCCTGAAGACACAGACAAACCTCCAAGTGGCCTCAAGGACTCTCTAAGTGGTGACACTTAGTCGGGGCTGTATCTGTAATGTTAATTATTTCAGGAGATGGGAGGAGAACAAGCAAGGAATCACCTGTTTTTATGGAGAAACAACTGCTGTCCTAATCAGTCTTCCAGAAGGCAGAGCTAGCAGGAAACCATTCCTTATAAAGCATTTGTGAATTCCTGCAAACTGATTTGGAATGATAGCCATGGGGAAAGAGGCAGCCTAGTCCCAAATTCACACTCCCTTCAAGGAGAAGGCGCTTATTAACCATTTTAATCTAGGATTTTGCAGAGAAGCAAGAGGTGTTTGTTAGAAGGTTATTGGCCCAATCCGCTTTCTCTTCATCCGTAATTTTAATTTTGGTTGCAAATTCTTATTGCTAGTAAGAATTTCCCCCTTTCGATTGGCAAGCAACAATATCCTCAGGATAGTATCTGTGGAGCTGCCCTCTGCCATCCTCAGATGGGGGTTGTGGTTGCAACCTGGTACCAGTTGCAAAGCAAATCAGCACCTCATCCATATATTGAGTAACATGTGGCTCTATGCTGGAGGACTTAGGCTGTTGTGCAAACACAACCAGGAGAGGGGCTGACAATGAAGAGGGAAACCCAGCCAATCGTGATTTATTTCACAAACCACAGTTAACCCAAGCAGTCAGCCCAACTTCTGAACCAACCCCGGTGGGAAATGTGGGGTGGAAATAGGGAGCTACCAGTTACACAACATTGCATCCTTAGCTTTTAAAAGAAAATTGACCATTTTCAGCCCTCAGATTTGGAAAAAGATGCTTTCCACATTTATAACCCTGCATATGTATATGTACATATACAGATAGATATATAATTAAAAACAGTTGTGCATGAATCCTCCTGCAATCTCAAGTCATTCATTCAAGCAATGTTTCTCTGCCCTGGATTCTCCTGATGGAACTATTATTTTATTTATTTTATTTAATTTATTGTAATTTGTCAATTTGTATTTAATCATCCAATCCTGCTTCCCGGATGCCACGGGCCACACCTCCCATCATCCTGGGCCAGGAGGCTGATCCCAGGCATCTCCTCAGGTGTGGGCCACCTGTGAGAAAGAATCCGCCCATGATTAGCTCCTTTCCCCCCCCCCCTCCAAAGGGCTGACGGGATTGGTAGTTTCACGGCCCCAGTCCTGTAGGCCGGGGTACTCCGCCACGCCCCCGAGAGGGACACGAGCGACTCCTCCCTCTTCCACTCTCATTCTCGAAGGGTTATGATAAGGAGGCGGGACCTCCCCAAGATGGCCGCCGGGAAGTGCTCGCGACGCGCGTCCTCTGGCGTAACCGCGCGAGCGCGAGCGCGCGCCCGGGTGGGGAAAAAAAAAAAAAAAAAAGTGGGCGGCGCCGGCCCTGTCGCGAAAGGCGGGCGGTTGGCTGGGAAGGGCGGCGCGAGCTCGCGCAGTCGCCGTTCACGTCCGGCGGGGCGGGCGTCGAGCTCCGTGAGGCGGCGACGCCTCCGCCGCCGCCGCCGCTTCGTGAGGGGAACCGGTGCGCTCGAGTTCCGTACCGAAGATGACCATTCTTCGTTTTTAAAAGGGAATAAGGCGAATTATTATTATTTTTTTTTAAGAGGAGAGAAAAGAAAAAGGGAAGGAAGGAAGGAAAGGGAGAGGCTCGAGCCGGGATCGAGCAGGTCGGGCCTGACGGCGGCAGCGGCAGCGGCGGCCGAGGGAAGCGCGGATGGGGGCGGCCGTGGCCGGCGGCTGATCCCGCCTCCCGCCCTGCGTGTGGGGTCGGTCTGAGGGGAGCGATGTCGAACGCGGGCACCCGGAGGGCCGGCTCCAGCATCAAAGTCCGCCTCACAGGTACAGACGCCGGGGCGCCGCCGCCGCCTCCCCCCTCCCGCCCTGGGCGACAACGGCCGGCGCCGTCCCGCTGGGCCGAGCTGGGGGAGCCGGCGCCTGGGATGCGCGGAGAGGGGGTTGCCTCTCCTGGAATTGCCTTCCTGAGGGCCCCAGAGCCCATCATCCCCGGCCCCCAGCTTTGGCCTCGCCTCTGTCTGGGGTGATGGGATTCTGGAGCAGGGAGTTTTTCTCCTCCTCTTCGTTCATCTTTTCCCTCTCCTCCTTCATCTCTTCTCTCCTTTTTATTTTTTTCCACTTCCCCTCTTCCTCTGTCCCACCTGCCCCTCTTCTTCCTTTTCTTTCTTCTTTCCTTCTTTCTCCTTCCCCTATTTCTTCTCCATTTCTTCTTCCCCATCTATTTCTTCCTTTTTCTTCCCCTATTTCTTCCTCTCCTTCCCTGTCTACTTTCCTCCTTTTTTCCTCCCTTCTTTCCTCCTCTTTTCCTTCCCCTGTTTCTTCCTCCATTTCTTCCTTTCCTTCCCTGTCTACTTTCCTCCTTTTTTTCCTCCCTTCTTTCCTCCTCTTTTTCCTTCCCCTATTTCTTCCTCTTCTTCCTTCTTTCTTCCTCTCCTTTCCTCCTACTTTTTTTTCTCTTTGCCCCCTTCTTCCTCTTCTTTTCTTCCCTCTTTCTTTCCTCTCCAGCCTTATTTGGATGGAGAGGCAAGTCTTCTGGGCTGTGGAGGAAAAGGAGAAGGTTACAGTTGTCCTGCTGCTGGTTCACCTTTCAAAGGGCTGTTCTGGCCAGGTAAAGGAAGACCTTATTTGGGCCTTGACATTCAAGCATGGTGAGCAACACACCATGGCTAACAGTACTGAGACAGTTCTTGCTGTGGTGGATTGACTGTCTCTCCCTTCTCTTTTTCCTTTTCCTAGGAAAACTGGTGTATGTGTGTGTGGAATCCTTCTTCGCATCTCCCCAATTTATTGGAGAAATCCTTTTCATTTCTTGCTCTGCTGTCTTGGCAAAAATGCCCCGCAGACATTTGAGTTCTGACTGTTTCAGCATTGCAGTGGAATTGGGGAAAGCTGGTTGGTTGTGGGTTTTTTCCCCCTGGCTGGTTGGAATTTAGGGGATCTTCTAAAGGAGGCAGAATCCTTCCCTCCTGCAGCTCTTAGGGGTTGGAGACTTTCAAATCTATAAACCTTATTAAAGATTTGATTTCCCCCCCCCCCTTTGGGTTGTTGAATAACTGGAATTTTCTGGATGCACCTTGTTTAAAATTATTTCAGAGGATTGTATTAAATACAACTGGATTTCTGTGTTAAAGCAGTGCTGTTTGTTAATATTTGACAGAATAAATTTCTCATGGGAACACAGATAGACTATGTTTCTAAAAATTGGCCTGGCCAACCAGACTTTATGAGGCTTGACGGGAAGGATAGATTTTGTTCAAGACTTCTTGGAGAGGTGCCCTAGTCTGTATTAAGGTGATTCTTAAAGCGCACTTAGATTGCATCTAAGGGTTTTTCCATTGAGGATTCCTTCAAATATCAGAAGGAAATTAGGTGCTTTCAAAAAAGGATAGTAGTGAGCTTCAGTGATTAATCCCTTGGGGTATGTGTTCATGGTTCTAAAATTCTGCCCTTGTTTTTTTTTAATGTGGAATATTTATTGTAATAAACGTAACTGGGTGTCTTTACTAAGAAACCTGTCAAATATATCTGTTCAGAAAGCTGAATGTGGAAACTTTTAGTTTGCATGTTAGCCATAATTTTACTGGATAGCTTTTGTCCTTCAGTGGCCTCTCTACCTCTCTTTCTCTCCCTGTATTGTAACAGGAGGTTAATTACATTGATTTATGTTATAGAACTGGTATATTACTAATGTAAGTGAAATATACACAGGACAGGTGTTTCCTGGCCTATACCTTGTAGAACGACACACTTTTCTATGGAGATAAAGTATGTGAACTGGCTTTTGGAATCTAGACAACGTTTAACTTCCTGTCTATCCCCTCCCATCTTTTTTTGAATGAAATTCAGGTACTACTAGGAATATTTGCTAATTCCTATTGAAAATTACTAACAAAAGCTTGACACAATTCTTTTGGGAAGCCACATGAAGCCAGTGACTTTTGCTTGCCAAATATAATTCAGAAATCAACTTTCTTTTTAAGTTTTGTGTGGATTCTGCTTGACAGTGTTTTCACTTCTCTCCAAAAATTAATACTTCCATTTATCAGGGTAAATGATGGGCCAAATGTTCAGCACCTGGCAATGATTAATTGCATTTTTCTGCATTGCTCTCATTGAACTACAAATTAACTGTTGTATTTTTTTAAATGGAAGTCTTGATTATTGAGCTACTGTTTATATTCTGTCTTCCTAATTTTCATTAATTTAATTATTTCAGTGTTTTTCAGAAGTTAAAAGGCATTTCAGATGCAAAAGGAATGAAACATTTAAAACTATACAGAAGTCATATTCTCATGCCAACTTGATGCTTTCTTCTTTTCTTATAAACATATATAATTGCTATAAAAATTACCGTATATGCCATAAATATTTCTTTAGTTTAGGTCTGTCACTACTTAGCATTATAATAGTACTTTTAGGCATTTCCTGTAATTATTTCCAATATCCCCATTTAGTAGCAATTCTGTTGCTAACTGTTGTTTTCTTGTAAGTGAAGAAGATACTGTTAAAGTTCCAATTTCTCTAATGCTGAATCATGATTGAAGCTTCTAAACTGGAAACTTCTCAATCTAACCATGATATTGTTTGGTCTGTGTGTGTGAGTGGTGAATTCTAGTCATGGAGGCTGCCTGGAAGAATCCTAGCAGTTTTCCTGGCAAAGTTTTTTGGAAATGGTTTGCCATTGTCTGCTTCTTAGAGTTGAGAGAGAGTGATTGGCCCAAGGACACCCACTCTCGTCATGTGACTGGCTTCATGCCTTAGGTGGAACTAAAACTCAAGGAGTCCCAGTTTCTAGCCTGATGCCTTAAATCATTACATTAAACTGGCTCTCTTTATTTTTTATCAAGTTTGTATGCTGCCTGACTCTTAATGACTAGGCAGCCCACAATCAACAAAACAAGGAAATCCTAATAAAACTGATTCAAGGAGAAAAAATTTAAATTATTAATTCTCATATTAAGTGACTTCTTTATTTTACCTGAAAATATTTTAGATACAGAATCATTCTGAATGATACAAAACTAATTTTAACTATCCAATTCAATTTATAATGGGTGAATAATCTAGTACCTTCAATAGTTTTGCATGTCAATGTGTATTAGTCTACCAGCTTGGCCTAAATTAAGTAGTCTTGGGCTAATTTGAACTTGGCCATGGTAGAAACAACTTGTAAAATAAAATATAAAGCTAGACTTTTTTCAAAAAAACCCAGCAAGTAATATTTGTTAGAAAACAATTTTAATGCACATTATAACACACTTATAATAAAACTTGTCATCTCTCTCCCTCTCTCTCTTTCTGTGTGTGTGTGTGAAATCTTACATCAGACATTGTACATATAACTAAGATATATTGTCATAAAAATGAGGCTTGACCAAATTAACATTATAACAGAAGTGATACTTGAGAGTTGAGAATAATAAGGGAGTTAAGAATTTTACAGATTATCTAAGCTTTGTTTGAGTTGATACGATTGGTAAAAATGTAGAAAGCTACCATACTGTCTCAGACCATTAGTTTATAAATTTTAGTATTGTCTTTTTAATTAGTAAAAGTTGGCTATCCTAAGTCCTACTTTTCTTTATGTATAAGCCCTGATAAATAAATTGGAAATTATGAAATCTTAGGTAATTATTAAGCTAGTAGTATTTTTAACTTGATAGCACCCCATGAAATTTATTTTTTATTATATAAGTATGGCTACAGAGGTAGGCTGGGACCTGGTGTGTGTAATCCTTTTGAAATAATCTTGACAAGCTTATTTAGCTTCATGTTTCTAGTTTGCAATGATATTTGTTAAATTTTTAACATATCAACTTTCTAAAACCTGGCTTCAGTTAAAAGCTCTGCTCCATATTTTTTTTGCAAGGACATTCAGATTTTCATATCTTCTTAGGCACTGTTACATGACATTTTGGAGGCTACTGTGTAATAGGTATAAGTGCAATAATTTGCTACCATAGACTGCAAAAATGTTGCCCTTCAATAGCAAACCTCACATATGTTTGTTAATAGTCAGATGATTTGATTGTTCGAGGCCAAACTGATTTGTTTTTGAATGGTTTGAATGTTGCTTGTATTTTTATTTGCAAGTCTCCAGATGTGGTTGAAGCGATTTGAAAGACTGCATCCATTGAGTATTGTATTGATCAGGTGACTAATGTGGAAATTTATTATGTGGGTATAACGTGTGTCCAAATGCCATTTTATATTTCAGTTACTAGCACTGGGCAAACTAAAGTTGATTCCTCCTTTTCCTCAAGTATTTCTGTGGATTTAATTCCCTGTTTTGCTCTCTCTCTCTTAAACTTTCATTAAGTCAACTTCTATTCATGCCCTTGATGTAGATTTGAGGATATAACAAGAAAAAGGAAATTCAATAGAGCAGCAATATTTATTGCATTAGCAGAAGAGCATAGCTAAATACAGCCTGGCGAACAGAACAAACCATTGATCTGAGATGGTTGGATGGGTGAAATTATTTTTAAAAGCTCATTTTGGATGGTGAGTTTAATTAGCTGCAGAGGTATGGTGATGCACTATCCTGTAATAGCAAGAGAAATATGGTTTGAAAATGTGAAGTATAAGAAATCACCCTGTTTATTAACGCAAAGACAGTTCTTCTCCAGCCTCACATAAATTTGATTATAATGGAAGCTTCAAACTATAATAGGTCAGATTTTGAAATTAAGCTCATTGGAGCTGTATGTTAAAAAGAAGATTGAAGAGATTATGCCCAGCATACTGACATCTGAGGGAGCACAATGGCTCAGCGGTTAAAGACGCTGAGCTAGTCAGAGAAGTGACAACAGCCCGTGTTTGAGACCCGAGCTCTGTGAGACAGGGTGAGCTCCCATGCCTTGTCCTAGGTCCTGCCCACCTAGCAGTTGGAAAATATGTAAATGCAAGTAGATTAATAGGTAGCACTTTGATGGGAAGGTAACAGTGTTCCGTGTGCCTTTGGTGGATAGCCATGTTGACCATATGAACATGGAAATTGTCTTTGGACAATGCTGGCTCCCTTAGCCAAGAAATAGAGGTGAGCACTGTGCCCTAAATTCAGACGCAAATATCAGTGTTGTCTGATGTTAGTTATATAGTTATAGTTAACTAGTGATCTTTGACACTGAAATTAAATGGCCCAGTTGATTATTTTTTCTGGTCACTTTCAGAAATCGTGATGACAGGGTCCATCTTTTCAAAAATGTGGCCTGCATAATATCCTTTTGCTTCTACTGTCATTTTATTTTGTCACAGCTGGAAACAAATTCTGTGGAATAGATGAGCTTAACTCTGGGTTCTTTGCTCCAGTAAATCATTTAACATACAATTATGTGCCATAAGTCAATGTTGGGTGTTAGTGACCACATGGATAGACTTTCTCCAGGATGATCCATCTCCAGAAAATAACTTCCAAGTAGAAAATAACTGACTGCTCTTCATAGATTGTATTTTTTCCACTTTTTTTGGTACCCTTTAAACTGATAGGCTGGAATCCCAGTCAGATTTTTACTTCTAATATGGTAATGATTAAATAGTTGCCTTTTTGGAAAAAAAAAAACATTTTTCTAATTTAGAGAACTGTGGGAACAAGCTATGGCAGAGCATGGAACACTTCAAAATAAATATATCTCAGTTATTTAGACTATACATTGCCCTATTGATCCGATACAGAGTTTCTGTTTAATTTCTTGAATAATAAAAACATTTCACAGTGAGAAAGTAACTTCCAAAGATAGAATTCACTATGCCAAAAAAACAAGGGAAAAATAAAAATAATAACCCAACGCTCTAAATACTTAATTTGGCTTTTAAATTCTAAGTCTGGCAAGAGAATTAAAGTTGACACATGGAAGAATGATAAAAGAGAGAGATAATAGCCCCTAGGTTGATGGCTAGATGAGATTTTTCTGGGCGAGAACGTGCTGAATTCTAATGCAGTACATGGTTTGGGGTTACTTTTCATTCAGCAACATTTAATCATGTGAGAGGCCAAAACTTGCACTGGCTTGTGTCAAAGGCAAGCTTGTGTACAGCAGAGATAAATCCCTTTGGGCCATCCAATTTATAGCTCAAAGAAATCTCTTGTTTCTGGAAGACACCGTTTGAATTCTGAGGAACTGCGGAACTAATTTCACGTGGATACCTATTTCTTGGGCCTTGTTTCTCAAATTACAGCTCTCTTTTTTGTCTATGAAAGCACTCTGCTTTTAAAAGTGAGGTTTCCCATTTCCAAAGAGTTCATGGAAAGAGCCCAAATCCTATCGTACATATTTAATGTGTCTTTTGGAATCCTATCTGCTGAGTTTACTAAATGCGATAAATGCTATTTAAGCATCTCTTAGTCATCCTTCTGCCTCTCTTTGCGAGTAAAACGATCCATTCTTCAAGAAATTGAACTAATAGAGAAAGGGTGTGGTGGTGCATGGCTCCAAGTAGATTCACCTCCATTGCAGCTGCACAAAATTCTCTCTGGATCAGGCGTGCCTCTCATTACTTATGTCAAGCTCTAGAAATAATGTTTGCAAATAACTAATGATTAACTATTAGCTACCTAACAGCCAAAGATTAATTTGGAGATCTCCTGTCACTAAAAATACAAAGGGATGTGTAAAGCGACACAATCGCCCCTTAACGATTGGCTGTTAAATATGCTAAGAACAATTATAGAATGTAGGTTAAATTTTGCATCCTCCTCCTTCATGGAAAAGTAAATTTGTAGCCCTCTTTTAAATTGCTGGAGTGCTGCTTATGTTCGTTTTCTCAAAGGTTATTCGCATAGTAGTGAGAGTCAGTGTAGAAGTTAAGATGTTGAATCTGAGTCTCCTCACTTCTAATTCTACTCCACCCTCTGCCATAAAAGCTTTTAGGGTTAGTTTAAGACCAAACCAAGAAGATGCTTGTTTTCAGGGAAAATAGAAGGGAATGTGACGTATGCCACTTTGAGCCGCCTGTTGCAGAAGGTGGAAAGCAAATAAATAGGGGAATAATTATATTTTTGTATTATGCTTTCTCTTTATTTAATATATTCATCATCCTCAATAGGCACACCCACAAACTGTACAGTAGCTTTATTAAAACCACTCATTATTCCAACTAATTCATTTCATAAAAAACCACACAGCCATCATCATTTGGGAGATAGGAAAGAAATTCCCAGATACAGTAAAAAGAATGTCTGCAATATGTCAAGACAGTTTTAATGGATAACTCACCATGTTCTTTATAAATTGGAGCATCTTGAAAAGGAGCTTCCAACATTACAAGGAAGAAAAACTCTTTCTTGCAAGCTCTTCACTCTATCATAACCTTCTGCCAATGGGTGCTGTCCAGATGAGCTGGATTTCAGTTCTCGTATTTCCTGACATTTGGCCTTGGATCATATTGGCCAGGAATATCGAGAAATGTAAATCCAGCACATCTGGAAGGCCACTTGGTTGCTTAGCTCGAGATGTTTGTTTGGTATTGCTAAATCTTTTACCCTGCCTTCAGTCTCCCAGAATTGCAGCCAACCGTATTCTTCTTTTCTAATACCAAAATGCTAGGAAGGAAACAAAATCAGTCCATGATCGGTTGAATTCCTCGGTGAAAATGAAAAATGAAAGTTACACCCTTATCCCCCAGAAGATTTCAAAAACTTGAAGAGGGAGACTGAAATGTGCTAATCTGCGGTTGAAAATATTTCTTAAGGAGAATTCTAATTAAAGCATCAGGACGGTTTGTTTTTAACTGAATTGACACATATTTGTAAACTATTCCCAGAAAAGATCTTGTAAGCAATTGACAAACCAAATAAAATAAAAATAAAATGGACTGAAGAGAGAGGTGGAAAAGATAGCTAGTCTTTCTACTGGGACATTTCATACTAAAATACTCAGATGAATTCACATTGAAAGATGGAAGTATGATCTGGACCACGTTTGACTACAGGAGGTCCTTGACTTCCAACAGTTTTGTTTAGTGACCATTTAAAGCTACAATAGCACTGAAAAAAAAGTGGCTTATGACCATTTTTCACACTTAGGACCATTGCAGCGATTCACTTAACAAATGTGACAAGAAAAGTCGTAAAATGGGACAAAACCTCCTTAACAAATTTCTTACTTAACAACATAAACTTTGGGCTCCATTGTGGTTGTAAGGCAAGGACTGCCTCTACTTTGCAAAAATTGGGGCAACAGAATCATAACAGCTGTCAGAAGGATAGGTTGCTCCTTCCTAAAGTGCAATATCTAAATGAGCAATGGACTTAATTCAGATGTTAATCAGTTTCTTCCTGCCATTTTAATTCAGACAGTTTTTCTAGATTACCCTCTTGTGCATCTTAGTGGTCTCCAGTCACCCTGCTCTTCCATGGAAATTATGAAAATTTGACTAGTCTGGAAGGCACCAGGTTGGCGAAAGTTGATTTAGAATAATAGACTATGTTGTATTTCAGGAATTTTCCCCCCATCTGTTAGTGTCTTAATTAGCCCATCGATGCAAGGATTCCTATGATTGCCCAAAAGATTTGTAGATGGGCATTGCTAATTATCTTATTAACAGTGAACTTTGAAAAACTGTTGGATGATATGTACATTTTGCTTCTTATTCCTCTAGGATGCCACTGTCTACAATTTCCCTGCTGTTCCAGGATGTCTGTCTATGTATTTGTTTATGAGTCTGCATGGACTTTTCACAAACACTCCATAATCCACACAATTAAAAGCAGACAGGGCTGCTTTATTACATGATGTTGTGTTAGAATGCCACCATCTTTACCATATTAGCTGCACAATAAAAACTAAGTTCTATAGTTCTTCTTGACTAATGGAATAGAAATATATCTGTTGCAACTAAGGACCATCACATTGCTTCTGTATAGTCACAAAGCTGATTTCCACAGTACTACAGAGTTACTGTATATCACTATTAAAATGTTTAGGTGCCCTAAACATGCAATTGTGAGCAAAAAAAGAGAGGATAATTCAGAACAAGTAAATTTATCACGCTAAGTTTTAGAAAGGTCTTGGCTATTTTGTCATTTTAAATGTTCTGAATACAATCTGCTTTCTTCATCAATGTTTAGACAGCTAGTTTATATTATACTTTCTTTTGTTAGCTCAGTGTTCGTTAGTGCAGATCTACTCTATACAAACAGAGTATAGATTCAGATTTAGAGTAATGCTGTCATATTTGAGGAACAAAAGTGCATTACATAGGCTGATACAGCTTTAGTTAGAAAAAGACCCTCCATCACAATGGCATGCATTGTTACTGGTAGCTACCTTACATTCTGTGCAGTTTTGTTAAAGATGCAAATGTTTAGAAGCATAGATATAAAAGTACCAAATTAGGTTAAAACACAGAATTGGTTAAGAACTATACGTTTCATCTTTTTCTTTCTTTCTTTCTTTCTTTCTTTCTTTCTTTCTTTCTTTCTTTCTTTCTTTCTTTCTTTCTTTCTTTCTTTCTTTCTTTCTTTCTGTCTGTCTGTCTGTCTTTCTGTCTTTCTTTCTTTCTTCTTTCTTTCTTCTTTCTTTCTTTCTTCTTTCTTTCTTTCTTTCTTTCTTTCTTTCTTTCTTTCTTTCTTTCTTTCTTTCTTTCTTTCTTTCTTTCTTTCTTTCTTTCTTTCTTTCTTTCTTTCTTTCTTTCTTTCTTTCTTTCTTTCTTTCCCTCCCTCCCTCCCTCCCTCCCTCCCTCCCTTCCTTCCCATTTTCCAAGTTATGATAATGTATGGAAACACCAGGATAGTCATGGGTCGCATGTTAATTTGCTATGCTTGAGGGTCTTGTTTCACCCACTGATTTCCAAGGATTTAAAATAATTGTACCTATTATCTTTGAATCCACATAAATCAACTGCCAGGAATTGCTTTTTGTTTTAAAGACAGTTTAACATAATGATTCGCAAGACTGTTCAGTCACAATAGATGTTAAAGGCAACATTTCCTGAATGCTTGTATCACAAGTGGGTATAAATTATGCTAGAACAGGTTCATTCAAATCTGGCAATATCCTCAACTCTATTCTAAATGTGCCCTACAAACAGTTTTCCTGTAATCCAGTCTTCTGGCTCCGCTCTGTCAGCATTACCAACCAAAGGTGCAAATATCTTTACTTACAAAGAGCATTGGGTGAATAGAAAGTGATCTGCCAAAATGTGGAATGAACAATCAGTAGTATATTCCTAGAGTAGATGTTTCGGTACATGTGAAAATTAGTTTTCTTATCAACTGATTTATCTTGAAATGAGTTTTTGCTGATTGAAAACATAAAAAAAAAATCCTACGATTGGGATTCAAATGTATCGGAGAGGGTTGATGTCCTCTGACCAGTGCTCTTGTAAAGATGCATGTAGAATTGGAAGGTATAAATGTGAATATGAATAAATGGATTGATTTTATATGAATAAATTGAATTATAAAAATAAACATTTCATTGTTTATAACCATGGAACGGCTTTCTAAGCCCTTTTGGAAGGAGAGGAGACTATCCAATGTCAGTTACCCATTTGACTAGATAATTTTCAGAGATTTGGATGCTTTCTGAGAGCCACGATATAATCACACTATCCTGCTTCAAAAAGAAAAAAATAGTAAGAATTGTTCTTGGCAATAGTAAAAAAGTAGTTTGTTGTTGCCTTCCTTTGGATGTATATGTGTGTGCATGTCTTTGCAATCTGGCTTGTAGTCCTGACATTTTGTGGTTGTCTTCTATTCAAGATCTGATCTGGTCCTAAGCTTATAGTACTTACTTTAAAAAAAATAGTTTGGTTTTGGCTGACTGCATGATCAATCTGGATTTACACAAACCTCATTCTTTCCACTCAAGTGTTGTTCAAGAGCATGTTGTTAATCAGCGCGTTTCCATTGTCAAAGGTTGACCAACACTGGAGATGTGTTGATGAAACTAAAGCTTGGGGAAGTGCTTGGATTTCAAATGTGACCCAAATGTTTGTATCTTTGACCTTGACTGATGCATCCTGATTGTTCATTTCATCTGCTCTTATGGCTGTTTGTACAGCGCTGTTCTGAACCAGAACTTTCAATGAACTATAAGTATTAAGTATGCAAAACATTTTTGGCAAATGAAGTGAAACTTGGAATCTGAGTTATGCTTGCTAGTGGGAGGAAGAACATGCATCTCATACATGGACAACGTCTGGATTATGCAAGCAGTAAGCATTTTAAAACTGCTTTACAAAAAAACAGTTCTACAGCTCGTCCTTCAGGTGACATGGCTTATTGAATTACAGAGAGGTTTGCTTAAGTGAGTTTTGCCCCATTTTACGACCTTTCTAGCCACAGTTGTTAAGTGAAACATTGCAGTTGATTAGTTAGTAACCTGGTTGCTAAGTGAATGGCTTCCCTGTTGACTTAGTTTGTCAGAAGGTCGCAAAATGGGATCACATGACCGTGGGACACTGTGACAGTCATAAATAGGAGTAAGTTGCCGAGCATCTGAATTGTAATCACATGATCAGGTAGGGGCTGCAAAGATTGTAAATGAAAAATGGCCATAAGTTACATTTTTAGCGGCGTTGTAACTTTGAATGGTCCCTAAATGAACTGTTGTAAATCAAGGACTGCCTGTAATAAGGTCACAAATGGCAATCATGTGATCCAGGAGGCTGAAAACCAGGTAAATATACGCCAGTTGCCAAGCACCCAAATTTTGATCACACAAGCGTGGATACTGCAATGGTTTTAAGTGCAAGGACCAGTCATAAGTCACTTTTTTTTTCAGTGTCATCGTAACTTTGGATGGTCATTAAACGAATGGCCTCAAGTTGAGGACTACAGGTAATTAATTTTCCTCCTTTTCAAGTGCCTCCCATGTCAGAAATAGATATAACTGCTTCAAGAGAAGAATACTACAATGAGGGTGTATCATAACTTGATATGGGAAAAAGTCAAGAGAAACCTTTTATCAAATTTCAGCTAAAACTTAAATCTGAGTTAGCATTCTGGGGGATTTAATGTAGGTTGAAGCTGTTCCTGTTTGTCATGTTCACAGAGAATGGATTTTGGAGAATTTCTTCTAATTAAATGCACTTAGGTGTTTTGTTTTGGTTTTTTTTTTTAAGCAGAAGCAGTCATTGATCATCTATAGATTTTTAATTGTATTTATTGGTAGTATATTATATCACATTTTAACTAATATTGTGCAGTTGTTCAAATTATGTTGCCAGTTTGGAAAACAGGAAATAAATAATTGTAAGAACATAGCCTTCCGCTTGGGTATAGAATTACTAGAAAAGAGTTTCCCTCCTAAATAGGTCACTGATGATTTCTGAGTTTGGGGAATTGCATATTATGCAGATTGAAAGCCATTAAGGGAACTTTGGTGCACTGAGATAGGTTTAAGTGGAATTAAGCAGGAAAAGTCATACGGAAAACTAAAAATAAGTATTTCTTGAAATGCAGTGCAGAAGTGCTGCAAGGATTTTTGTCCGGGGTGGGGGTGGGAGATAAAGTCTTCAGATGATAGAACGTACAGATGATCAAAGTCAACCCTGAAATGTCTGCTACTGAGGCTTCTTTTCCCCCCCTTTTGACTATCTTTCCATTGAGTCTTTAATCTGTTACTTTAATAAAGCACTTGAAGTATAATTAGGTCCTAACACTGTTCAATGGAAATTTTGTCTAGTGTGGATAATGCTAAGCATGATAAGTTATTTTAAAATTTTGGATGTGAGTGCTGTTAGACTATCAGAACTGAATTTAAGTGGCTAAGAAGGTGTGGATAAATCTTGAGGAATTGTAGCTTCTTAATGGATGAGTAGTGAGGAGGATCTGCTATTCTTTAATAGCTACCGTAGCTGAATTGCTTTCAGCTTCATATATATAGATCTTATACAGTACTGCACAGTACTATTTTTATACACTGAAGTTATATATTGTCAGTTCTCCAATGGACATTAGAAAATCATAGCATACTGCTGTTGAATTATTAGATTATATGTTACTGTAGTTTGTTTTTTGAACGACTTAGCTTGGTATTTTGTGGAAATAGAAGCAAATTCTCAGGTGGCCTTAAGACAGGTTTTTACAAGCCCACTTATTCAATTCAGGAATTGCAGAGGTGTCTGTAGGATATACAACAGGATAAAATCCTTGGTACTCTTCAGGAGGATTAATCTGCCTTTAAGTTTATTACAGAAAATGTTAGCATTTTGGATAGCTACAAAGGTACAAACCATTCAGTTTAAGGCCAGGCCTGGACAGAAATTGGTAATAACAAGTTCTGATGTCAATCCAATGTACATCAACTGCCATTGGCAATGAGGGAAAAAGATCAGTCCTTTTAGTCTCCTGAAAAAAAAAACTACTTCCCTCCCCAAGATGGGTGTTTATTAATTGTCTGTAAGTAAAATTGTCATCTTTGAGTCTAACCGACTGCATTAATGAAGGGTATTGGTTTTAATTTTGGAGGAATAATATCCTGAATGCATTGTTACATTCAGCTTTCCTTCCTTCTTCCATCCCAGTATCGCCAGCCAGATGTCTTTGATAACAAGAATTTTTTTGGCATACATAAGAGATTGTTTACTTAGACCTGCTTTTGGGATGATAAAATGGTTTGATCATTCTGGCTCTGCTAATGACATACATGTTTACTTTTATTGCAAGAAGAAAATATCTGCATTTTCTGTTGAGCTATTTGTTTTTGATGTTCCTATAGGTTTTGTTGTGTCTTAGAATTAAATTGTGAGGATGGTTTATTTCAACATTTGGAATAAAACTAGTGATTTGCTTGGAAACAAAAACTATCCTGATCAATTGTGGCTGACAAGTTGTTTACATAACTTGTTGATATTGGTTACCTTTCCAAAATTCTTTTTTCTAATTCCTTGTGGAGCTTCAGAGTTCATAAAACATAAAATAATATGGTTGGAAAGGACCTTAGAGGTCTTCTTGTCCAACCCCTGTTCCTTGCACAGGCAAGCTGCCAGGGAGCTGACCAAACTAGAGCTAATGAAAGTCTTAATTTCCAAAATTTCCACAAAATCAGAGCCATCTCCAGGGTTTGCCTGCATCCTAACCTTGCATCTTTTTACCTAGCTGTTGATCTTGGCTTATGGCAGTGTCTCTTTTGTTTCTCTTCCATTACTGCAAAGATCAAAAAATTCTTTCCCTGGAAGAATGAGATTGAATTTTTGCAACCTGAGTTAAGTGTTACTTGACTGGGTTTTTTTTTTTCTTCTCATCTCTAGCTCTCTAACCTGCAGTGGTTCTCAGCTAGCTTATATTATGATGAAAGCAAACCTTGTGAATGGTGTGATTAGGCCCATTAGCAAAAACTCATAATGTTTTGGGCTGCTTTGAGCATAAAACAAATTCTAATTTTGTTGTGGGAATTTTGGGAGTTCAGTAAGTAGCAAGTATTACACGAAAACCATTGATCCAAACAGATTGTGCTTCATAAAATTGAGCATATGGCTTTGTAACATGTCCCCACTGCACATCCAATTATTGTCAAGAGCCCTCCCTCTGGAGTTCTCACAATTTATAAAATATATAGGGAAAATCCACGTTGATTGGGAATTATGGGTTATGTCAAGGGCACTCAGTTGGAGATTGCTTTTGTAAGGAATCAAACTCTAATTCTATCTTGAGGAAATGAAGTATCTGTTGGTTCATTCTTGGCTTGCAGTTGATAAGAGATGAACAAAAGAAATAACAGTTCTGTTTTGACTGAGCCACAATCAGATCTCATGAAGTAGTCAAATTAATGTTCCTATGTTTAGGTGTTCCTGCCAAAGATGTGTTATTTCTGTAAAATCGAATGAAGAGAAAAAAAATGCGAGATTGCAGATTCTTTAGCGATGAAAAAATCCAGCTCTGGACTATTTTAATGTGATCTGGTAACTAGGATACAGTACTGTTGTTTTTTTCTTTATGGCCACTTGAGAGGCTAAGCTAGATATAGGTAGTCCTTGACTTACAACAGTTTGTTTATTGACCGTTCAAAATTACAATGGCACTAAAAAAATGACTTATGACCACTTTTCACACTTAGGACCATTGCAGCATCCCTGTTGTCATGTGATTAAAATTCAGAGGCTTGGCAAACTGACTTATATTTATGACAGTCTCAGTGTCTGGCAGTCATGCAATCACTTAGCAATGTGGCAAGAAAAGTCGTAAAGTGGGGCAAAACTCACTTAACAAAATTTCTGTCTTAGCAACATAAATTCTGGGCTCAATTCGGATCATAAGTCGAAAGCTATCTGTATGGTGGCAGCAGATGCTTCCATTTAAAGTTGTAGTCTAATTATGTGTAATTGAAAATATTGGGATAATCGATTCCCAATTTAGCATTCTGTGGTCTATCAGCTGTCAGAGAATCATAGGATTGAAAATGGCCTTGGATTTCATCCACCCAACCTCCTGATAGGAATATTATGACGGCAGTACCACTAAGGAGTAGCTAATGATCCTGTACTACTAAACGCCTCCAGCGAAGGTGAATGGATCATCTCCTCACTGCTATTTTGTCAGCCCTTAATCTTCTCTTCTCCAGGCTAAATATAGCCAGCTCTTCCAGCTGTTTTTCCTAAAGTTTCAGTTCTACCTCTTTTGCTATCCTACCCATCCATCTGCAAATGGTCTCGCTCATTCTGTCTTTTTCTTAAAATGTTTCATCCAGAGCTGGACACCGTTCTCCACTTGTCTAGCCTAACTCCGTATTACAGAATGGAGCTACTCTGTCAAAGCAGCTTAAGATGGCTTTAACTTACTTTGCGATCGCATCATACTGCTGGCAATATTGTTCAGTTTGCGACTAGCTAGACACCTCTGTCCTTCTCTCATGTACACCCCTGCCAACCAAACATCATCTCTTGGGCTTTTCTGCTGTCTAAATGCAGAACTTTTAATTTCTGTTATATTTCAGTGTTTGGGATGCAGCCCACAGTCTGAAGCCTGTCAAATTCATTTTGTCCTCCCAACTGAACCCTGATAACAAAAGTAAACTCAGTTGGAAGAAGAAGAAAAAAAATAAAATGGAATTTAAGGAAACTTAATGCGAAGCAGGAAGGAGACACCATTCCTTTCATTTACACATTCTTTTGTCTAAAACTCTCCATCAAACACATGGCATAGCTTTAATTGTTCAATCAGTCTTTTTCTTTCTTCATGTAACTACAGATGTCAAGGAATGAATGTTTTCATTAAATTAAAAATGGAGAAAGTTCTTTGGATAACTCGGATGAAGCTGAAAACCCTATTGTCATACTCCTCTAATCGGGAGAGGGTGGCTTGTTTTGGCCCTTCGTATTGACTTTGTTATATAAATGAACCCTTCATGTTCAGGGTTCACTTTTAAAGGCCAGATGTTGGCAGCTAGTGGGTGTATTTGACAGAGCCAGGACTAGAATGGATTTTCTGATTAAACAAACCTTTGGTCTTAGCTTTCAAAGTGTTCTTTATGTTTCTATTGATGTGCTTGCTCATGCATGCACAAGTACAGCCCTCTGAACTTCCTATCATGAGTGGATGCTGGAAGTCAAAGTTATTTGTCATTAAATTCTAGCAAGAAACTCTTTAAAAGTACATTGATTTTAAAAGCATCTGAATTTTGATCACATGGTCACAGGGATGCCGCAACGGTCCTAATTGTGAAAAATGGTCATAAGTCACTTTTTTCAGTGCTGTTGTAACTTTGAACAGTCACTAAATGAACTGTTTTAAGTAGAGGACTAGCTCTATATTGAGTGCTTGTCGCCGGGAAACTGTGTGTGTTTTAAGGCTATTGATATGTTCATTGCCCACAAGGAAAGATACTTTTATAGAGAGTCAGTTCAGAAGTTGAAGTTTGAGGTGTGCGACATGGTTACTTCTGCAACATTGCTCACAATAGGATTATGAATAAAATAAATTGTGCCTTGAGAATGGTTCCACATGAATGCTTTTCAATCAGTCTTATAATTTCAGCATTTCACAATATTTTTGTTTAAAGGCAACTGGTTGAATTTTCAGTCTGCCTCTTCTGCTCCCAGCTGTAATGTTATTGTTGGTTTCTTTTAGCAATCAAAAACATTTTTGTTAATAATAGCACCTCTGTGATAATACTAAGTGTCAAGTCTTTTTGCTGGAAGAATAACTTTTTTTAAACTCTAGTAAGAAACCACGAAGTTGGCTGGGAAACACTTGAACCTCAACAAGGCTTTAATTTGATCACACAAGTCAAACCTTGTATGAATGCTTAGAATCCTAGAAACGACCAATTTTAAAAAGAGTTCCTCGTACAACATGGCTTCTTCATATAAATAAATTAGCAAAAAAAGCCCAGGTTTGGGAAAATATGTGCTGTGCAATTCATGAAAATAATCAAAACATAACACTGCTATTTATTAATCCAATTGTATGCGTCTCTGAGCTTTTTATAAATTATGCCCTGGGGTGTGTAAGATAAATCTTTTCCCAGCTTGAGCTGTTTATGCTGAAATATGAGTGGAATCTGCTAACCTTTTTCTTTTTCTCGCAGTGCTTTGTGCCAAGAATCTTGCAAAGAAAGATTTCTTCAGTAAGTAACTGAAAATATATTTTTTCATATCTCCCCACCCCATCCCTTGTGCGTATTGAAGCTAGTCTACTGATGTTAGTATGTCTACTGATCTTATATGTTTCTGCTGTGGGTATTTAAGGAAAGTTTTTCGAGAGTCGGAAGCATAACTGTCTGAAAGTTCTGTTCATCAGACCACGAAGCAGCGAGTGTGATCTTTTTGCTGTGAGCTGCTTAAAGGCACATCTCAACTCTGGCAGCTGCCAGCAAATACATTTCTGCTCATGCTCACTCTCTTCCTTCTAAATTGGGTGAGGCGTATAAGCCATGGTAAATATGTCCGTTCATGAGATGGCAGGATCAAGTCACAGTGAATTAACCGGGGAATCACCGTTGCATTAAGAGACGTGCAGGTTCTTTTCCCAGACAGGCCTGGTGTGACATGCCGGAGATTGTACGTTAGAAACCAAAAGAAAGCTTAGTTGCATTTTTCAGAATTTCAGGGGACTTTAAAAATAACATACCATGGAATTAGTTAGTGATCGAGCTTCATGGGAAATTTGTGCTCTCTTCCAGAGGCTTTTCAATCAAGGGCCACCCAAGGCATGTACAGCATAGCAAAAGTTTATTGGATCCAACATTGCCCTAGGTTTGGGGTCTTTGGGGAGGGGGAGTTTAAAGATTGGAATAGAGCCCTTAAGCCAGGGGGCCACTAAAAGAGGTCTGACCATTTGGCTCATGGTTTTTTTTGTTTTTTACTCCATGTTCTACCCCTTCCATAGTAAAAGAAACCGTGGCAGAGTATTCCCAGCAACTGTTTAACATTTCTTCTCACAATTACAAAGAAGAGCAGTTGTTAAACATTGTGATTCAGTAGTCATCTGCTAGTTTCATTGGTCTTTGTGGTGACCAGGTTGCCTTGGTTCTTTTCAGGGCTTCCTGATCCCTTTGCAAAGATTGTGGTGGATGGGTCTGGTCAGTGTCATTCCACCGACACTGTGAAGAACACCTTAGATCCCAAGTGGAACCAGCATTATGATTTGTAAGTTGGCTGTTCAACAAGCGGTTTTATTTATTTTTCTTACATACATTTTTTACTTGTTAAACGTCTATGCCTCTCGTCTCACTGAGGTGGGTTTCAAGACACAATCATTATTTCTGACCTTTTTATTTGCATAAAGTCTTCACAACCTTAATCTGTACCTAGGACCCAGGGCCTAAGGTAACTTAACAGCGAATGCAAGTAGGTTCCCAAATAGACTTAAGAAAGCAGTTCCCAAGTAATCCATAAAATATACCCTTCTATATCTCCTCTTACACAAGTGGACATCTAAAATGCTTTACACTAGCAGTGCTGATCCAAAGTAATATTGAGGCAATGCCCACTCCCCCAGGGATGATTATTAGTATGCTTTGTTAGAGAATGTTGTTGTGTAATAATTTGCAAGACTTAATTTTGGGGCTTGGGAGTTGAGATATCGGCTAGACTCCAAGGCACTTATTTTAGGTGTGTCCAAGTGACTATGTCTTCATGTACTTTTGAAAGCCCCTCAGTTGAAAAACATCATGTCTTATCTGACTTCTGGATTCCACAAATGGAGGCCTGTATCACTTTTCTGGAAACTCTTGCATAATTCCTTGAACCGAAGGTCTCTCTTGTCCGTAGTCATAAGTGCAAAAATGAGCCTTGATGCAGTAACTCCAGTTTTAAGAAAAAGCATCCTTTCCAAGGTCTAATGAGCTCTGCATTTTTGTAGTTTATAATAAGGTTGTCTGCAATTAACAAATGTTTGTGTGTTATCTATTTAACATGCTGTGCAAATTACAGTAATCTAGTGATTAGTTGCATGTTTCTCTTCTTTGATAAAGACGTAGTGTTAACCAAAGCATTATTCAAATGGGCTCACAAATGGGAAAGTTGTACCATAGCAGACAATGAACCTCAGTTAAATACCATCCTCCGACTGATTATTCTAGATACGTTGGAAAATCAGATTCTATCACCATCAGTGTCTGGAACCATAAGAAAATTCACAAAAAACAGGGAGCTGGCTTCCTGGGCTGCGTCCGACTTCTTTCTAATGCCATCAGCAGGCTAAAAGATACGGGATGTAAGCATGTCTTTATTCCCAAATGTTTTCTGGGTTGGCTTGGGCAATATTTTGTGTCTCTGTTCTGAACACTGATTCCCAATTGTATATATTTTTGGCTGAATGTTTTCCTCCCCTTTGTTCGTTTCAGACCAGCGTTTGGATCTATGCAAACTAAATCCCACAGACACTGATGCAGTCCGAGGCCAGATAGTTGGTAAGATAATTAAAATATAGCTGAACAGATAATTAAAATATAGCTGTGGTGTTCAACTCCAGATATAACAAGCAGAATACTTTCATTGAAGTTTACCTTTAGTGTCACTGAGGTGGTAACAAATGTCTTCCTTTCTAGACTGCCCCCTAGTGTGACAAATTTGCTCTCCCTGCTCTTTGGAGGGAAAAGAATTTTGCAATTGCATGTTAATATGGAAGGCTTTGTGTTTTAGCCAAAGTATTTTACAGACTACAGTCTAAATTATTGGGCAGTGGGTGCTTTGTTGATTGTTTTTGGTAGTGGTCTTAATTCCTGAAATTTTAAGGAGGCACTAGAATAGAAGGCTTACTATATTCTTCTTTTTTTCCCTTTTTGTCATTAAAGATTAATTGAATTATTAGAATATGAAAATGCACTGCCTCTTAAGTTTTCCCAGTGAAGTACTCAGATCTGCCTTCATAGGAAGGCACTCTGCACGTGGCTCATGGCCAAATACTTGAGAGTCTATAAAAAAATGTACAAATGCTTGCCATGTCAAATTAAATCACTTCCCAGAAATGTTTTTGTATTTTAGTTACTGTTTTCTATTTGCATACTGAAACTTTTGAATTTTTGTTTCTCTTTTTCTCTTTCCAGTCAGCCTGCAGACCCGAGATAGAATAGGCACAGGAGGGTCTGTGGTAGACTGCAGGGGGCTCTTGGAGAATGAAGGGTAGGTATCCTGTCTTCCGATCAATTTGTGGGGTCCTTGGTGCTCTCTGGGCTCAGGGGTCTTCTTGCAGACCTTTCATTTCCAAACTGCCTCACTTTATCTGGTCGAAATGGAACGGAATTAAGTGCTCTTCCCAATGGGGGGGTGGAAAGATTCCCCTTGTTGTGATTGTGGTGCAGATATGCAAACTATTAAACATATTGTGCAACGTTGTCCCACAATGTGTTCTCTGGCCCCCTGGAAGATCTGCATGAAGCAACGCTAAGCTGAATTGGACATCCACTTATGAGGCCGCTGCGTACCCCATAGACATTTTAGTTATAATTATGTAAACTATGTATATACGTGTACTTCTCTTCTGTCATGTCATACACTAATATAATAAATAAAAGTTCCAAATTAGGTAACATCATTAGTGATCATGCACTGATGATGTTCCCCAGATGGGTCATGAAACGTCTGCAAGAAAACCACCAGTCTCAGAGAGTACCAAGGATCCCAGAGTTCCACCCTGAGCTACAAACATTCTCTTACCAGTTTAAATAAAAGCTAAATTTAGCGATTGGTTAAAAAAAAAAAAATTGCAGCAAAGAACGAGGGTCAAAAAGTAAGATTGTTTCTTTAGGCATTTTATCATCGTTAAGTGAGTCACCGGAGGAAGTGTGGTCATTGAAGAGATAAATGCAAATTTAGTCTTTGGCATACATATCTCCCTCCCTCCCCCAGTCTGCAGTTGTGAATCAGATGAGTTTTGTGTTTCAAGATAATTTTCTTGGTTCTTGACTCCCTGAGAGTGCGATCTATTTGGAAAGGCTGGGCCCCTTCCCCTAAAGTCGATTATTCCAATGCTTCCTTAGGGATGTGCAAAAATCTGTTCACTGAACGAGCTTCCCTACTTTCAGAACGGTTTATGAAGACTCGGGACCTGGGAGGCCCCTGAGCTGCTACATGGAAGAGCCAGCCCCGTATACGGACAGCACAGGAGCTGCCGGTGGAGGGAACTGTCGGTTCGCGGAAACCCCTGGCCAGGATCAGACCCTGCAGGTCCAGCGATTGCGGGGTCCTGATGTAAGAAGCCATGTCCAGACCCCCCAAAATAGGCCCCACGGTCATCAGTCGCCATCACCGGATCTGCCTGAAGGCTACGGTGAGTTTGGGTAGGGTTGATGCCTATCCCTACCCTGCCAATCCCGAGGCAAGACCAAGTGGTTCCATTTTATCTTTTTAATTGTTCTTATATTTTTAATGGCACTGCAAGCTGTCCAGAGCCATTTTGCATAGCGAATCAGGTGGCAGGCAGGAAAGGAAGGAAGGAAGGAAGGAAGGAAGGAAGGAAGGAAGGAAGGAAGGAAGGAAGGAAGGAAGGAAGGAAGGAGAAAGATAGATGGATAGATATGATAGATAAGGTAGGTAGGTAGATAGGTAGGTTGGATGGATGGATAGATAGATAGATAGATAGATAGATAGATAGATAGATAGATAGATAGATAGATAGATAGATAGATAGATAGATAGATGAGTGTTAGGGGAAGAGACTTCTATCCCATTTTTCATCCAGAAGTGGCATTGCTTCGTTTTGTGGACTTCTCTTTATGGGATTTTTCACTTGGCACCGTAGTTTTACTCCCGAGATGTTTATGTTTATTGATGTGCGATTGGCTTTTGTCTAAGAGGCAGAATAAGTGGGAGGGTTTTTTTTCCCCCTGGAGCTGGCCAGATGGTAGTTGAACACTGTCAGTGTTGCATTTCTCAAATGAATATATCAGGATTTTGCAACTGGTCTGTTGGCAAGGCAATATTAAAAACAGATTCTCGTGGTAGTTGGGATGGAACCATGCAAATTTTTTGCAGCTCCTAAAACAGCTGCCCAATAAAATGCCAATGACAAACAAACCAGACCGTATTGTTGCTCCAGTAGAGCACTGGGTATCTGAATGAGCAAAAATAAAAATAAACAAAAATAAATTTTAAAAGCGAGGAAATCGCAATACACTTCTTGGTGTTCCTTTTCTCCTACCTAATAACAATGACAAACTCTCCTACAAAGGGAAGGGAAGCAAATAAATCACCATTTTAAGCTTTAGCTCAGTTTTACTAGGTCTGGCTTTAGTCACAAAGTTTTGAGCATTTGTGAGGGATTTGAGCATTTTCTCTATTAACCTCTTTTTTTCTGTCTCTTTAGAGCAAAGGACAACAGTACAGGGACAAGTTTACTTTTTGCATACACAAACTGGGGTTAGCACCTGGCACGATCCCAGGATACCAAGGTAAGTACAGTCGCTGCTTTTGAGTTCATTTAGATGTTTGTGGGAAGTGAAACCTTGGATCCTTAGATTTGGAGATTTATAAGGCGTCTCTTTTCCGTTCAAATAATTTAAATTAATGCTGGCATTGAGTTAAATCTAATTCCTCCTCCCTTTTGCTTTTCTTTTTTCTTTTTACAGAGACCTTAACAGTGTGAATTGTGATGAACTTGGACCTCTACCTCCAGGCTGGGAGGTTAGAAGTACAGTATCAGGAAGAATATATTTTGTAGATCATAATAACAGAACCACCCAGTTCACAGACCCAAGACTGCATCACATAATGAAGTAGGTCACCTTCCAGTTGCTGCTTGGTTTTGGGGGGGCTGAGGGTTAGTCCTGTCAGGACCCCATAAATAAATAAAATACGGAGGTAGTGAAGCAGTAGGCTGCATAAGGAAATATTTTAATATCTTTTTGGGAGCCCTTAAAAACAGAGGCCATTGAGCAAATGTTGTACCAGGAATAACCTGGAAGGTATGTTGAAAGCTTTTTTACGACAGGTTGTTCCCATTTCAAACACTGCCATTTAAGTCAGTCTTATTCCAGAAGATATTAATTACCTTTTAAAAGGTACGACGGGGGACACTAAGCCTGTTCTAACAGGTGGTGCAGCTTCCCCCTATGAAATATGTCACTGTCGCCCCAATTTTAATAGAGGTTTGGATCATCCCTGTGGTTGTGTAATTCTTTAAGGCAGGTAACTTGTTGCGGTATTGCAGGAATAACCCGACAAGAAGGTGCCGCGTTGCTTCAAAGAAATGAACAATTGGTTGTGTTGCCTTTTGTGGACTGGTGCTGTCAAGAAAGGAACCTTTCCCCCCTCCCCCCCATACCATCGGGTGAACACTGGCTTTCACTTCTCAATGTGGCATGAGACCACGTTCTTTTTTTTGGGGGGGGGGGGAGGCGAATCCCCTCCAGAATATCTCCCTGTTGTTCCAGATCAGATAGGGTAGGCATATTCCTGAAACGCTACCCGCTAAGTCGACCTCAAAAACATGCATTTTATGTGGCTGCCTCCCCCATAGAAAACACTCTCGCCCCCAGCGACTGGGTAGTCCCCTCCTCCCTCAGATTAGCTTTTCAGAAGACCATCAAAACTCTCCTTTTTACCCAGGCTCTGGGTCCAGTGTGAATGTCTGGAGTTGATCGTGGGGCATCCCAGAAGGACGATTGAGGCCCCGGTTTGGCTTGTGTTTCAGGGTGGTTTTCCGAGGCCCAGCTTTTTATCGTTGTGAGCTACTCCTCCCTTGTGTTTTTAGAGGGACGTCCGTAGGCATTCTTTAAATAAATCCACAGACCCGTTGCCTCGCTGTTCTTTTTTCTGCTGCTGCTGCTGCTGCTTTTGGAAGTCACGTGCGCTCTCCCTTTCCTTCCCCACCTAAGCCACCAATGCCAGCTAAAAGAATCCAACCAGCCTTTAGCAAGCACCAAACGAGGGCTCGTTGGAAGACAGTGAGGAGCTGCCCGCTCAGAGATACGAACGGGACTTGGTGCAGAAGCTCAAGTTCCTCCGGCACGAACTCTCCCTCCAGCAGCCCCAAGCTGGCCACTGCCGCATCGAAGTGTCGAGGGAAGAAATATTCGAGGTATGTAAACAGGAACCTGGGTGAAGAGGGGTCTGGATTTCATCTGCCTGCGTAAAACGCAGATCGGTCCTGCCAGGCCTAGATGCGATTCGGGTACCCGCTAGAAACAGGTGAATCTGAGACATATAGTCCTCGTCTTTCAACCGCTCCTTTAGAGGCCGTTTGAAATTGCATCGGCACTGGAAAATAAAACGGACTTACGACTGGCCTCTACAGATACAACTCTTGCAGCATCCCCACCATCTTAGGATCCAAATGTGGCAATCAGTGTGCATTTACCATGCTTGAAGCGTTCCGGGGCCATGTGACAGTCATTTGCGGCTTTCCCAGCCGACTTTCGCTAAGCAAAATCACTGAGGGTGGTGGTGGTAAGCTGTGTTTGCTTAATGACCACACGGTTCACTTAACAACCGCAATGATTCGCTTAACAGTTGTGTCAAAAGGAGGTGATAACATTGGCTTGCCACAAACTTAACAGCTGCTGTGTTTAGCCACAAAAATTTGGATCCCAGTTGTGGTCATAAGCCGAAGCCTACCCTGTACTTGGTGTTTTCTTTTATTTATGATCTGCCTTTCCAGTAGACCAGGGCAGTAACTGTAAGAGCATCCATTCGGCTCATAAAAGTTCAGTTTTACATCGTGCCACTTTCCCACAATTAGATAAGAAACAGCCAAAAGATTCCCATTTTTTTCTCTAATATTGGTTAGGAAAGAGATGTGAGAAGTTCAGCTGCTTTTGGTAAAGTAATTGCTTTTTTTAAAAATGGCTTCCCTTCCTGTACGTAGGAATCTTACCGTCAGATAATGAAGATGAGGCCGAAAGATCTGAAGAAAAGGCTGATGGTGAAATTTCGGGGAGAGGAAGGCTTAGATTATGGTGGAGTGGCAAGGTAAGGGCCAGAATCCTAAAAGAGCTTTTAGAATTATTGAAGGGGGCTGTCACTCTCATTTAGATACTGTTAGCTTGCCCTGTCAGTGTTGGTGGAAGTGTCCCTTGTGGTTGTTCTTGGTGGCCCCTATGTAGGTGCTTCCTATATAAACAAACCTATGCAAACAAAGCCTAAGACTGATAACGTAGCCTAGTTGGGCAATGAAACGTCTGCAAGAAAACAACCAAGCTTAGAGAGCACCGAGGATCCCACAGTAAGAATCATACTTAAAGAAACCAAAGCTGACTCTATGTTTGAATCTGTTCAGTGGGGTAGACATAAAGAAAGCATCTTCCTTTTTATCAAATTTTGAAATGTGAAATGTGCTGCTGTAGACCACTTTGCCTCTAATATGCTTAGGCAAGTCAAACTTTCTAACTTGTTTTGGGAAAAGTCTTTCTGTTCCACCTAACCTGGGTAGTTCTCACCTGAGATTATGGCTGTATTTCATCCAGGCATCCTCTTGTAATGCTGATCGCTCTCCTTGTCTTTTGAGCACTCATTTCCCGAGGCAGCTGAATCCATCAGCATCTAAATTGTTGCTTTAAAAAACAACAACAACAACCTCAAAACCCCTTTTTGGTTGTTTTGTCTATTGGTAACTGTTCTCTCATTTTGTTCTCTAGTCTGGGAGTTCTCTCCCTTTGACCTCTCCCTTGTCATCACCTCTATCTTGTGGAGAGTTTCAGCAGCTCTTTATCTCGTCTGCGCTTTAATGCCGTCTAGACGGATGCTGAATTCCCCTAACGTGCCTTAACCAGATGTCTCCATTTGGTTTGGGGGCAGGGTAGGCAGAAGTTCCCCATTATGCAATTAAATACCTGTTATCTCTGGCATTCAGCTCATTGGGTACAGTCTTCCCACAAAAAAGAAATCTTCACAGTTCTTTAAAAAAAACACAAAACCCAAACTTCCTATTGCCTGTTTTTATTCTGTTTCCTGTTGAATGCCTTCCTTTAACAGAGCAAGGAGGATCCAGAAAAGCCGTTGTGATTGGACTCAGCTCCACAGTGTTTTTCTTAAACGTTGGCAAATCTCGCTTGCCGGAGTCAGCCTTTTTCCAAAGCGTCTTATGCTGTCTCATAAACCAGCATTTCTCAATCTCAGCAATTTTTAAGATCCGTGGACCTCAGCTCCTAAAATTGCCCCGGTCCAGCCATCTTAAAGATGCTGAGCTTAAAAGACTGTCATAAACCACCTTGGGAACTAATCCAATTTCTGAAGTGGAATAAACTTTTACTTTCATTTCTCACCCCGCCCCAACCCCCCATTTCTAATCTTGTTGAAAATTACATCCGGCAGGGAATGGCTGTACCTTCTATGCCACGAAATGCTGAATCCGTATTATGGGCTTTTCCAATATTCGACTGATAACATTTACACGCTGCAGATAAATCCTGATTCCTCCATCAACCCTGTAAGTACTCTTAGAAGCCAAGGATCTATATGTGTTCTTTGAAGATGAATGTTAGAAGGGGCAATCGTCTCTGAAACCAGGGGAAATATATAAGATAAACTTCAGTTGTCAGCTCATTTGGCTTTAAATTTCCACAGGATATTATTCATTTTGTCACATTTGCGTGGCTGCCAATCTCACGAAAAGTGATTTTGGATGGCGTACAGCACTTAATTAAAACTATGTAAAAACTAAAACTTTTCATTGTCATGACCTTTACCTGGGCAAGACGGTGCATCGCAGGGCAACAATTTTTGAATCCAGATACCTGAATGCACCCCAAATCCCATGACTCCCAAGGGAATAAAATTTGTGGAAATTGTGGTTGCTTCAGTGCTACTAGTTTCTGCTGGGCGACGGCATTCATGTAATCTTCATTTTCCACATTCTGTAACAGTTTCCCAGCCAGTCTAGCAATCCCTCACTCCTTTTCCCGACCCGGCAGCAGCCACTCGAGTGCTTCTGAGTAGCCCTTTGGACTTGAGCCGTAAACTCCGTGCAATTATTGAAACTTGGGCGGCTTCCCCTGTAACATGTGCACAGCAGCCATCTTTCTGAGCTCCTGCTGCATGCAGGCACAATCTGCTGCGTTAGGGCAAGCTAAGGCATCCTGGTTTGATTTTTCCACACAAATTCAGTTCTGGGAAGCCAAAGTGAAATATTTCTCCTTCCTTATTTGATTTTCTGTACACTCTGCGAACCGATTAATGTCTATTTTTCAGTCGAGTCCCCATAGACCATGGAAGGTAAGCGTACACGAAATAGGCCTCAAAGCTGAACTAACTTGCTTCTAATGGACTAATTGGTGTAGCCTGAACTTGCTTCCATGAAGGCAGGAGTGGGCAATGGTTGGGGAGGGTCATGATGACCCTTGCCCTTTGCAATCAGCTGGGACAAAAAAGTGGGTGTGGCTGAAGTGGGGTCATGGCTCAGAGCTGAAAGTTGCCTGGCTATTCCCGCCCTGTCCTCCCTTCTTCCCTAGATAAGATTTGGCCTTGTGGCTGTCCTTGCTGCTCCCTCCACAAATCCTTGTCTTTTTCCTTTTTGCCTTCTTCCTCTGATATTTGCTGGTATCATCCCTATTATTACTGGTGCCAGCCCTAGAGCTGTCAGGCATGAATGGAATTGCCAGCTAACGGATTGGTCTCCTCTGAAATTTGAAAGGGTTGTCTGGGCAGCCGCTTGTCCTTCCCAATTCCTTTCCATCTTTGGGTTCCTGGGCGGCCTCCCACGCAGAGCTGATCCAGGTCACGGAGCCCGCAGAGGAACTTTTTTGCCGGTCTGCTTGTGTTGGAAAGGGTGGGGAGTAGAATCAGAAAGTGAGCCTAGCTTTTCTCTGCCCATGGCGAAGAGTGGAAGGTCTGGGAAGGGCAACCTGGCAAGAAGAAGAGGAGGAAGGAGGAAAAATCCTGAGGGGTGTGTGTGTGTGAGCGGGGAGCAACTTGCCTAAAGGAGGTAAAAAGAGACATTTTCTTCCTGGGAGGGGAGGGACTTCCTTTGCTGCCACAATAGTTCAGCATGAAACTATGACTCAGCCCTGACTTACAGCTTGTGGTTAAAAGCATCACAGGAAGCACCCAGAAGTATCTTGAGGATGGTGTAGCAACCCAAAAGAATTAGTTATAATAACTGTCTCAGCTGCTCTGGGCTATCTATGTTAAGAGAAAGTAATTCCTCTCCTCCCCCCTTTCCCAATCCTCTCACCTTCCCCTCCAAGTTTTCATAATGAACAGCAACCATAGAGAAGCTGCATGAAATGGTTGGAGGGGAGAACCTGGTGATTGCTATAGGTTGCCCACCCCTGTTTGAAAAATGTCCCACTAAATATTAATTGCCTATGTAGCTCCTTGGAATTCATGTCTTCAAACAAAAATAGGCACGTACTAACAGTTCACTGTGTATATAGATTAGGCTACAACCTAACAGTGGGTTGGATGGGACTCCATCCAATCCTAAATTTAAGTCATTTACAAAGAAACCCTTCAAGATCGTGGTGGCACTGGTAAAACACAGTCCCTTGAATTGGAGAGATCGAAGCACAAGGCCATCTGTAGCAAAAGTTTTTTGCACAAGCTGCTCTCCTAGATTATCCTACCTTGCAGGGCTGTGGTTGAATTAAAATTCAAAGAGGGCTTGCTAAATATGCTACCTGGAGCTCTTGCAGTTAACGCAACAGCTCATGGATAGCTGACGTACACCCTTCTTGAAAAGGTAAGATATTTAGGCTTTGCAATGGAGTAAACATTAACCCAAGCAGTAAAGATGCCATTCTGTATTTTAATCACAAATTCATTCCCTTATTTGGCTGTTATGATTTCTCCAAAAAGGACATAATTTCTGTGCAAGAAGGTTGCTATTTGACATCTTCAAGAAACCATGTGCATTCAAGAAGTGCAAAAAAAATGAAAACACCCCAAATAAGGACCGGGTATAGTCAGGGGTTGGCCTCACATGTGAAGGGTTCGGGAGAGGTGAAGTTCTGAATAGAAATGGGTTAGTGCAGTGTTCCCCAACCTTGATGACTTTCTGGGCTTCAACTCCCAGAATTCCCCAGCCAGCAGAGCTTTGGGAATTGAAGTCCACCAACCTTAAAGTCGCCATGGTGGAGAAACACTTGGGTTAGAGAATTCCTGGCACCGTTATTTTCCCAAGGAGCGCCTCTCTTTAACTGTTCAGTTTGCTTTGCTTGAGTTTGCCCTCCAGCAGTAACTAAATCTCTCTGAACTTGGCATTTAAGAGAAATCCCTCTGCTCCTGGCAAAACACCTGCAGCTGGCAAGCCCCAGGTGCAGGAAATTAGCTATAAAAATAGAAATACGCTGGGTGAATCTTCAGTGAGACAAAATGATTGTTCCAGCTTCTTATAAGCAACTGATGAGTGAAAATCTGTTTCAGCGTCTCTTAACCTTAGCCATTTAAAGATGTGTGGACTTCGACTCCCAGAATTCCCCAGCCAGCTATGGCAAGCTATGCTGGCTGGGGAATTCTGGGAGTCAAAGTCCATCTTAAACGTTGCTGAGGTTGAGAAACTCAAGTCTACCTACAGTATTTAAAAAAATCCTATAATTGTACTGATTGGAAAAGCATAAGTATTAGATTCAAGAGATGTACTGATGCTTCTCAACCAGAGGATTTGGAATAATGAGACGACATCTTCCATTACACCAACTGATTTCTAGCAAAAGGCAGCTAAGATAGCTGGCACTGGCATCTCTCGCAGGGAATGACATTCTTGGTGGTTGGCATATCTTTCAGGATCATCTCTCTTATTTCCACTTTGTCGGTCGGATAATGGGGCTGGCGGTGTTCCACGGACATTACATCAACGGGGGTTTCACGGTCCCTTTCTACAAACAGCTGCTGGGCAAACCTATCCAGTTATCTGACTTGGAATCGGTGGATCCAGAGCTACATAAGAGCTTAGTCTGGATTTTGTAAGTATTCCGTCCAATAATCTATAATGTTTTGATTGGGCTAGGAGGACCAGCTCCAAAGAAAAAGATTTTCTGACCTCAATCACTGGTGCCTACATAGATTTTAAAGCTGTTTTTGGCAGGGTGGATACTTAAGAACTTCCCAAAGTACCCAGAAAAAAAAAAACTGGCAAATTACTTTTATAAACAGTTAGCTGTGAAACTTCTGGATAACTATTTCACAGGAAAAGGTAATCGTACTTCATTATAAACCTGTTCAGCTGAATTCTGATCCTGAATTGATTTGGCTTGCTTGTAATCACTAAATTAATCTTCAGCCTCATAACAGAGGCATGAGAAAGTATTTTAAATTTCTGGAAGTCAACCAGCAGTGCATCAAAGGAATATCTTTGGGGACAGAATTTGATCAGAAAGTACCATTTTTTAATTTTGCATTCCCTATGTTTCAGTTGCATAGTAATATTCCTGCATGCAGTTATAAAACTAACTTTTCTTTACATCAATAAAGTATCATCATCAAAAATAGCAGCAGAGGTTTTTCTTTCTTTCTCTACAACGAGGAATATTAAAAACTGCACTAAAGTGTGGATCAGCCACAGAGAGCTCTGCTCTTAAAATTACACGTTTCAATAGGTCTGGCTAAATAATAATAAAAAAACCCTTCACTTGCAGAAATGACTTGTACCCATTGCATTCTTTTTGACAGAGAGAACGACATCACTCCAGTTCTGGATCATACCTTCTGTGTGGAACACAACGCTTTTGGCAGAATTCTGCAGCACGAACTCAAACCAAATGGGAGAAATGTTTCCGTGACGGAGGAGAACAAGAAAGAATATGTCAGGTACCTTCAGGGAAGGCTAATTTTGCCCCTGTTAGCTCAATAAGGCAGATACCACTACCAAGTGCAGGTAGTTCTCAACTTACGACCACAATTGAGATCAAAATCTCTGCTGCTCAATGAGGCATTTGCTAAGTGAATTTTGCCCCATTTTACGAGCTTTCTTGCCGCAATTGTTAAGTGAAAATCACTGCAGTGGTTAAATTAGTCTAAGCAGGGGGTTGGACTAGAAGACCTCCAAGGTCCCTTCCAACTTCTATTCCTATTCCATTCTATTCTACTAGTCACATGGTTGTTAAGTGAATCTGCCTTCCCCATTGACTCTGCTTGTTAGAAGGTCGCAAAAGGGGATCACATGACCCAGGAAAACCGCAATCATCATAAGTATGAGTCAGTTGTCAAGGGTCTGGATTTTGATCACGTGATCACGGGAATGCTGCCATGGTGGTAAATGTGATAAACGGTCATGTCCCTTTTTCAGTGCTGTTGTAACGTTGAACAGTCACAAAATGAACTGTTGTAAGCCGAGGACTACCTGTAATCAGGACTGCTTCTATTGTAATGTAATAGACTTATCCATGGCCAATGTTTGTAAGGTAGACCAGAAAATCAGAGTTGTAGACTCAATAGAACTTGGACAATCTCCGAGAAGAGGCTGTTTCTTATGCTCACAAGAATACCATCTGGACATGCCCGTGAAGTCACCAGGGTTGGAACTTTCCTCAAAAGGGATTTGGTTTATTTCTTTAGACAGCCTGTGACTTCTTATTTGGGGGGGCGCGGGGGGGGCGGGCAGGTTTTATATCTGTGTGCAAAATTCTTTCCATTCCAGTAGTGATTCTGCAGCAACTCTGAGATTTATCTGTCTGTTTTTCCCAGGCTGTATGTAAACTGGCGGTTCATGAGAGGAATTGAAGCCCAATTCCTGGCCCTTCAAAAAGGTTTTAATGAACTTATCCCTCAACACCTCCTGAAGCCTTTTGACCATAAGGAACTTGAGGTATCAGTTGTATATTTCATACTAGCTCTTGCTGCTGTTCATGTAGCCTCAAAAGTGAAAATAGTTCTACGTATATTTTCCTTGTTCTGAATTGATGTGTTAAGATAGAATTCTGTCCAACGGTGAGGAGCAATGCCCAGAAAGTTTAATTTTGAAGGACTTCTTAACTTGGAGGCCTTGACTTGGCACACTTAAATTTGGAGCAGTTTCTATACTAAAACTCAGGGGTGGGGGAAGAGAATATAGTCTTTTTTGGTCTGCTGAAATACTAAGGAGAATGAGGGAGTATGCAGAATCAAAATCCAGGTACTGAATTGGAGGATTCCAGTGTTTCCATCTTGAAAGCGCTGAAGCAACAGTTGTGCTTTTGTTCATACTGGGTCAATTTCCTAAGATTTTTTTTTTCAGAGCATATGATGTGTGACTTTAAGAGTAAAATAGGTATCAGAGCTGTCAGAATAGCCCATGAAAGCAGTTTCTGGCTTGGGAATTCTGGGCGTTGAAGTCCCCACACGTTGACTGAAGAATTCTGGGAGGTGAAGTTCACAGATCTTTGTTGCCAAGGTAGAGCAGTTTGTAGAAAATTGTGTGGGGATTCAGCTGACTAGCAATAGCAATAGCACTTAACTTATATACTGCTTCACAGGCCTTTACAAGCCTCTCTAAGCGGTTTACAGAAACAGCCCTTCCCCCCACAACAGTCTGGCTCCTCCTTTTACCCACCTCGGAAGGACGGAAGGCTGAGTCAACCTTGAGCCTGGTGAGATTCAAACTGGCAAATTGCAGGCAGCCGGCAGTCAGCAGAAGGAGCCTGCAGTACCGCACTCCAACCACTGCGCCACCGCTGCTCTTTAAACATCTTTTGCCCAATATGCAAAAGCGGTTAACCAATCTAACTAGCAAAGCCCACAGCAAGTTATTTTGTCGTTATTGTTTTAAAAAACATGATGATGGGAATATGGAACATCTGTTCAAAAAGCTGTCCGCAGCCTCGCAGTCAAGGTCAAAATAAGTGTAAATAAGTGTAAATATACCATCCCATGTTGCCCCGGTGCTTAAAAAGGGCCTTTCTCATTCCCAGCTCATCATTGGTGGCCTAGATAAGATTGATCTGAACGATTGGAAATCCAACACGCGCCTGAAGCACTGCATGGCCGACAGCAATATCGTCAAGTGGTTCTGGCAAGCGGTGGAGGCCTTCGACGAGGAAAGGAGAGCACGGCTGCTCCAGTTTGTGACAGGCTCCACGCGGGTCCCCCTTCAGGGTTTCAAGGCTTTGCAAGGTGACTGGTTGGGGGGGCTGAGTTGGCAGACTTGGGCCAGAGGCAGCTGGGGAGGCGGGAACCTGCTTTTCCATGCCAGTCAATTGGCCTTTCCTTCCCCCTATCTCCTTTCTAACTGTCCCACCCAACCCTCCATTGGAAAAATGCATGACTTCCCTTTGGACATAAATCAAGCTGCCTTGACACTGAATGAAGCCACGATTCAGATGGCCTATTTGGGGGGGCAAAAGGTCAGAGACGGACATTGTACTGGAGGGGTGCTCTTTTTTAAAACAAAACAAAACAGAACTGCAACAAAAATGTGGGGTGAATGAGGACAAAAACCTGAATTAACCTAGTTAATACAGCAACTCGTTATCGATTAACATCTCCGCCTTGGTGAAAACGACATGTTTGGCAGCCAATCAAAGCTTTGAGATCTCTTGATGTTTCCGGGCCTCTGCCTGAATATCTCTGGTCTCTTCTGAGAAGCAGCTGCTTTCCAGAATCTCGGGCCAAAAGAGGGCGGCTTTGGGAAGGAGCTCTTCCTAGCACCCGGCATCCTGTGCCAGGTGTGTCCACACCCCTAAAGCAGGAGCCCTGATTCCCTGCTCTCTGCTGGGTTGACATCGGAGGTTACCAGAGGTCAGGGCAGCATGATAACAGAACCAGGCTTTTGAAGGGCCTTAACTAGAATGTCTATTTGCAAGGTTCTACAGGCGCGGCAGGACCCAGGCTGTTCACTATCCACTTGATAGATGCAAACACAGACAACCTCCCAAAAGCTCATACTTGGTAAGTCCCTTGGCGTGTCTGCGAAACAGGGCGGGCTGTGAAAATGTGTTTAGTTTCCGCCCCATGAAGTTGTAAACTCTTCTGCGCAAGGAAATCAGGCGTGGAGGGTCTCCAGGTTAACCTTCTTCAGCCTGACCCTGAAGCCAGTTTATTCTCTGCACATGGGCAGAGGAGGCTTAGCTATGCATAGATCTTCAGCAGCAAGTTGGATGGTACGGGGAGTCCTCGACTTAACGGCCACGATTAAAACCCCCAAAATTTCTGTGGTTAAGCGAAACAATCGAGTTTTGCCCCATTTTACCACCTTGCTTGCCGCGGTTGTTAAGTGAATCGCTGCCATTGATAAGTTGGTAACCCGGTGGTTAAGCGAATCTGGCTTCCCCAGAAGGTCGCCAAAGTTGATCGCGTGACCTTGGGACACCCCCGCGGCCGTCATAAATCTGAACCAATCACCAAGCCTCTGAATTTGGATCGCACGCTGCAAAGGTGGTAGCTGTGAAAAAACGGTCGTAAGTCACTTTTTTCAGTGCCGTTGAACGGTCCCTAAACGGACTTGCTGTAAGCCGAGGACTGCCTGTGTATAAGTTTAGTAGATAAAGTAAGTAACCAAAGCCTCCCCCCCCCACCTGTGTTTCCTAACCTCCTGCAGCTTTAACCGAATTGACATTCCGCCTTACGAGTCCTACGAGAAGCTTTATGAAAAGCTAGTGACCGCCGTGGAAGAGACCTGTGGCTTTGCGGTGGAGTGACCAGGCAACCAAAGGAAACCCATATTGCTAAAGCTCACGGACCACCAAAATCAAAAAGCTGTAAGGAGAAGCTTGCTGTGAACTTCTGTTTTTTTTTTTTTTTTTTGTCCAAAGTGTTGGGATTTGCTTGACAACTAGGGGTGCAAAGGCTGTTTTCCCCCTTCCTTCGACGGCGTCGGCGAAGAGGGAGGCTTTTTACTTTGGAGGTTCCCAAACATACTTTCTCCCTCTTATGACAATAAACCCTCCCTTTTCTTTTCTTCATTTCCCAGGAAAACGGCAACAACAAAACCATACACACACATACACACACACACACACACAAAACCAGGCAGCCAGGTTCAACGTTTTGGTTTTGGTTACCCGCGATAATTCTGCTAGATTCGTAACACATATTGTGATAAGGTCTACGACCTGTGGTCTTTTTTTATAGGAGATTCAAACTGTAGTTGAGTATCTTTGCCATTGGTTTGCCGAGGAGTTTGGTCGGTAGGTGTCTGTGGATGTTTGTCTTCGACGCAACCCTGAGCCCTTGTAGAATCCAGAAGCTCTGGAGATTTAAAAGGAAAAAAAGGAAGATTGGCACTGGAATTCCTGCTAGCACATTTCACGGAGACCCCGTTTAAGGAACACCTAGCAGAGCGCGCAGCTCCGTAAGCATAGGAAAACTGGGGATCATTCCTTGTCAGGAAAAGGAAAAGGAAGCTTTTTTTCTTCTTCTGTGAATGAGATGACTTGGCTCTTAAGAGGAACAATTCAGGAGAATCAAGCCATCTTGAACGATGCGAGTTTCTCTTCTCCTTTTGCGGGGACACATTGCATTGGAGATAGATTCATTCTTTGGAATAAATGTCCATTTTTCTTTCCGTCATCCCTGGCCTCTGCTAAAGTGAAAGCAGGGCACGGCTCAGATTCTCAAGAGAAACCACACATCCCTTCTTTTATTTCTCTCTCTCTGTTTTCTGAAATGCTTTCATTGTGATGTGAAACGGCCGAAATTCTTTCCACAGGAAATAGCTCACAGCAAAGATAAACGGAATCCAGTTCCATTTCTGAAACCGTCTGGAATACAGAACGGCTCTCGTGAAAAGAGTTCTAACACAGGCCTCAGCCTATAGAGACCGAGTCACCCAAACCACTGTTTCCAGCTTCTCTCTCTCTCTTTTTTTTTTCATTTCCCCCAGTCCCCCAACACAATTTAGCCAATTTTCCCAGTTGATACCAATTTATTTGCCCTCCAGGCAACTTCCAGGGCAAGGAAGAATCCGAATGGTAAGAGTTCCCTCTGTCCAAACTGCTTCTTTTTAATTTGCACAAACGAAGAAGGCCGATAATTGTTAACAAGATAACATTTTTCTGGGGTCAGAAATTCCACTAATCATCAAGTGTAACCTTGACACTTTGTGAGAGTTTTCCTTCCTCCTCCTTTTGCAAAGAAGCATATTAACAAGGTGTCGAACTTCATACGTGGGTCATGTTGATGTGGGCTTGTTTCTGTTTGTTTCTGTCTGTCAACGAGGATATTTCTATCGTCACTTATACAACCAGTTGAGAATAGCTTTAAACTGTGATAGGACAAACCAAAATTAGCGAACTTGTCCAGATCCCCGGATTGTTTTTCTTCCTGTTTATTCAGTTGACTGTAACCCTTGGCGACGGAAAACTTAAGGATTCCATGTGAGAAGGCAAATCTACCTTTGTGATATTTGCACCGTGTGGCAAAACGATTGGGTTTTGTGGTTGACTTAACAACTGACTCGCAATGTCCTTCCGGGATTTGTTTGCACTTAAAGAGGCCACTGAAATGCATTGCAGATAACCTGGGAGGGGATTAGGTCAAGGGGCTTTTTTCAGATCTTGGAAGGACCTTAACAAACTTCTGGATAATAGAAATCTACCACCATCGCTGCTTTTCCAAGGGCTCTTGAAGATTATACTGTATATTTTGTGGGGATCTTGATCGACCCTACCACTGGAATTTTAAGCCTCTAAAGAATCATAAAGGTGTGAATTCTGCTCCCACTAAAATTATTTGCACAGTCTGTTTCTCAGTTATTGAACAGCGTTAAGTGTGGTAAGCAATTCTCGAGCCACGCATTAAAATAGGCTGGCCACAGAGATACTTCCATGGCACTGATAGGCTGAATTCTTGCATCGTTCTTGTCTCATATCGTGGCTCTTCAGCCACGTCCAAAATCGAGGACCCACGAAGGGGTCAAGCAACTTGAAATGCAAAAGGCAGCCTGTGACAGACTGCATAGAGCATAAAAGGTAGCTTTTGGGCAGGAGCCTCCCACCTGGGCCGCTTTTAAGACGTGTGGTCTTCCACTCCCAGAATTGGCTGAGGAATTGTGGGAGTGGAAGTCCACCAGTCTTCAAAGCGGCCAAAGTTGGAGACTGGCTGCCCTGGAAGGCTGATCAGATGGCAGGGTGCAGAACGGGTTCCCTCTGATGGTAACTTGGGAGGATGGGAAAAAAGATCTCTTAATTTTGCTCACCTCTTCCAGGTGCCTTCTACCGTTCACCAGCTAAGAAAGTGCAGCTGGTCTGTCTGTTGAGGTCTTCAGGCAGGATGAGAAAGCAAGCTAGGTGTGACTTGTTTCCGGCAAGGGGCTTGGGCTTGTGCCTCAGGTGAGCACGCCACCTAGCCTCCCCCATCAAAGAAACTGTAAAAAAAAACCACAACAACCACGGGCAGGTGGGATTTTCTGAACCTCAGCTAGGCTGAAAGTTTTGGGACAGTTCAAGGATTAGGACAAAATCTACCAAAACTAAGGCTAAGTTGCTCTCCTCCATCACAAGCATCAACTGGAGCAGATCAGCAGAAGTCCTCCTTGAAAACCGTGAGTAAAGCTTACGTAAGGACGGAGCATGAAACGCCTGCCTGCCTGCAGTCTTCCCTCTGATAAGCATTTGCAGCATTTCCACGAGGAGATAGGAACCTGGAGTTTAGCTGTGATGCCACTTCAGCGGGAAAGGCAAAGGGCCAATTTCTCGTCAGATTCTCTCATCCGGAGCCTCTTGAAGTGACCTTCAGCATCCCCGTAGCCAGAGATAATCTATGCCTGGTCCAGTGATGCAAATCTCCCTCCCTCCTTCTCTCACTCTGCATTTTTGGTTTGTTTGTTTACTTGCCCCTGAAATGCCTCATCTGCCTTGATGCGTTCCCAGGGATGCAGGAAATCAGCACTTGCTCAGTGTTAGGAATTGGAAAGGCGGGGCTCGCTCCCACTCAAAATTGGACCGATTTTCTGTTTGTTTAAAGCAGAGATGTCCAACCGCGGCAACTTTGAAGACCCACGGACTTCAATTCCCAGAATTCCCCAGCCAGCCATGCATGGAACTGGAATTCTGGAAGCTGAAGTCCACAGGGTCTTCGAAATTGCCGGGGTTGGACGCCGCTGCTTTAAAGGGATTGCTTGCTTTAACATTAGTTCTCAGGCCTCAGCAATTTGTTTTAAAATCCTCTCCCTTTCTCAACCACAGCCCAGTATTTCTGCACTGTAGGGCACAGGAAGTTTTCCAGAAATGCAGTTTTAAGTCTCTGGTTTGTTTGTTTGTTTTTTTCTCCCTCAGTAACTTTTTTTTTTTTTTTTGGTTATCCATTCTTTAACCACTTTATAATGTGTTTTTTTAACTTATTCTTTTGTAATGTCTTGGGTTTTTAAATATTGCTGCTACCCTTGTTACTCTTCTCACCGTTTATATGGCAGATTTTATTTTGTAAAAAAAAAAGTTGTACACTAATGTGTTTTTTGTTTTCCATTTTATGTCTAAATCAAAGTATTTAAAAGAAATGCTAGTTCTATTTAATGTGTTATGGAGCCAGCTGGAATAAACAGTGATTGTGTAGTAGGGTGGGCCCGGGAAGGTCATGTCCATTTTTGTTACATATGCAATAAACTCTCACAACTTTAGTCTTCTGTCTCGATTTGTTTTTTATCGTATCCTGTATGTTTTGAAAGACAGTGTTAAAATATACAGTGGGAAAATGAGAAGTTTTCTCAGTTCAGGTTGAACCACTGAGGTTCAGCTGAGTTTTCAATTACAGGTAGTTCTCAACTTATGACCACAATTAAGCCCAAAATTTATGTTGCTATGTGAGATGAACCACAACAGTGTTCAATTAGTAACACGGTTGTTAAGTGAATCTGGTTTCCCATTGACTTTGCTTGCCAACAAGGTCGCAAAAGGAGATCACATCACTTTGGGACACAGCAGCAACAGTCATAAGGATGAACCCATTGGCAATTGTTTGAATTTGGATCGCCTGACTACGGGGATGCTGCGAACGTTGTAGTGATGAAAAACGGTCCTAAGTCACATTTTTTTCAGGTCTTTTGAATGGCCACTAAATGAACTTGTTGTAAACCGACTACCTGTACTAGAAAGGGCCTAATGGGGTTTGTAAACAACGAGCATCTCCCTAGCACTTTGTGTGATCCTTTAATTGGGAATCATAACCAGAGTCTTCCAATGCAAAATAAGAGCCCTTCAGGTCATCCTCGTTTAGCAATTCTCCTTTAGCCACCATCGTGATGGTAATGAAAAAGTAGCTTTAGTCCTCGCTCTTATGATCTTTGGGCATTGTAGTTCTAATACATCAAGCAACCATCTTGGACACCCCTGCTATAGGCATGCTAGGAGGTGTTTCTAAGGACAGTTTGTTATAATTGACATGCAATGTGAGAAGGCATACATAAAAACTACCTAATAACGCTTCCTTCCAAGCTTAAAAATACCGTAAAACAATCTTTAAAAAAATGAGTCATGAAGTAACTTGATGCTGTACTTGGCTAAAACTCAGGGTTTTTTTAAAAGAACTTTCTGAAAGGCCTCCAAAATCAGAGCCATCCAAATCCAGAGAGAATCGGGGTTCCATAGGGCAGTCTCGCACACAAGGCCCATCTCCTGGGTCCTGTCAGAGGATACACTTCTAAGTGATGGGCCCTGGATCATGACCACCTATCCCATCTTCCTGATTGGATGCAAGCAATTGGAGACCACAGGTCCCACAGCAATGGTCGCCAACCAGTGGGCCGGGGACCACTGGTGGTCCATGAGGAAATTTTGGTGGTCCGCAGAGAAATGACACTCCCAAAGCATTTAATCCAGGATGCAGGGGAACACGAGGCTGCACCGCTCACATGGCCCGCGGGAACACAAGGCTTGTGTCGCTTGCATTGCAAACATGCTAGCGAGGGGAGGAACTTGCCCCACTCATCCCACATGTGGCCACCGGGCTGCTTTCCGCTTCTGCTTTTGGCTGCACGCAAGGAAAGCAGCAAAAGTCTTTCTTTCGCTCCTCCAAACTCCGCCAGAAATGAGTCTTTGGGATCCTGCAAGGCCTCCTGCTCCAAGAGGCTGCAGCAGCGCAACAAAGTCTCACAAAGACTCATTTCTGGCGGAATTTGGGGGAGAGAAAGAAAGACTTCTGCTGCTTCTGCTGCTTTCCTTGCATGAAGCCAAAAGTCTCTCTCTCTCTCCGAGAACGGAGCTGGATATCCTGCGATCCCAAATAAAGAATGATCAATTGGTAGGAAAACAGGGTGGGGGATTTTCCTGCAGACTTTTTTGGGGGATTTTCCCAGGGTCTCTGATCCATATGATTGGTGAACATTGCGGGGTGCCCATTAGTTCTTGGGGGTGCTGTGTTCTAGACCAGCTGCGGCTTCGAAATAGAGCAGCCCCATCATCCTGAGTCACGTGAGAGTCATCCAGACAAGAGTGAGGAAAGCAAGGATTGCGAGAAGGACCCTCCTGGTCTAGGAATGGAGGAATCATGATGTGTCAACATTGCCCAACCATCTATTGAAGCCTGCCCTCCTGCAAAAATCAGTAGTATGATTTATGTCGCTTGCTTATTTAGCATCCTATGACTATATCACTAGTTGTATCTTACGATGTATGACGAATGCACCTTATGATGATGATTTGTCACTTGCTTGTATGTACACTTGAGAGCTCGTACGCACCGGAGACCCAATTCCTTGTGTGTCCAACCACACTTGGCCAATAAAGAATTCTAAAAAAAGAAAAAAAACTCCTTCATACGTTGCCGAAACTGGCTACGCTTTTTGATCTCTCCCTGTTTTTGTGTGAGAAGCCAAAACGTTCAGGCCAGCTGGGCTGCTACTTCCTCCTTCCTCTGGTTGAACAAACATGCCCTCGTGTCCAACTTTAAACCTTCGCCTCTGGCAAAACAATACTCCGGCAAGCTGCTCAATTGGCCAGATTAATGTTGCTCGCCTTTCGGCTGGGAGCTGTTCCGTATGCCTGCCGCTCCCACCTGCACACACGGGGTAAAAGGTAATACGTGATCCATTTGAACACATCGCTGTGGGTTTGGTTTTTTTTTTTTCCCCCTGTGGCCAAGGAGTTGCAAAACCTTCCAGGCTGCACAATGGATGGCTTGGGTCCAAATTATTTGACAGGATGGAGAGGTCAGTTGCTTCGAAGTGAAATGTTCACTGCCAGCAAAAAGCCCGAAATTTCATGTGTTTTTTCACCTAGGTACTCGATCTGTTTTCTGGGGTGACCCAATATACGACCTAAAACAGTCCAGTGTTTTCCAAGCTTGGCAACTAGAATAGAATAGAATAACAGAGTTGGAAAGGACCATGGAGGTCTTCTAGTCCAACCCCCTGCTTAGGCAGGAAATTCTACACCATTTCAGATAAATGGTTATCCAATCTCTTCTTAAAAACTTCCAGTGTTGGAGCATTTACAACTTCAAGTTGTTCCACTGGTTAATTGTTCTCACTGTCAGGAAATTTCTCCTTAGTTCTAGGTTGCTTCTCTCCTGGATTAGTTTCCATCCATTGTTTCTTGTCCTGCCCTCAGGGGCTTTGGAGAACAGCTTGACTCCCTCTTCTTTTTAATATTTATTTGATTTATTTAATATTTATTTGATTTATTTAATATTTATTTGATTTATTTAATATTTATTTGATTTATTTGATTTGTCAATCGATAACAGGTATAAGTATAAATATGAGTAAGAATACAGGAAATAGGTATAAATAAATGAGGACAATAGGACAGGGACGGTAGGCACAATGGTGCACCTATGCACGCCCCTTACAGACTTCTTAGGAATGGGGTAAGGTCAATGGTGGATAGTTTGAGGTTAAAGGAGTGGTTAGAGGATGTAAGTACAGAGTCAGATAGTGCATTCCAGGCATTGACCCCTCTGTTGCTGAAGTCGTACTTTCTGCAATCGAGTTTGGAGCGGTTTACCTTGAGTTAGTATCTGTTGTGTGCTCTTGTATTGTTGTGGTTGAAGCTGAAGTAGTCATCGACTGGTAGGACATTGTAGATGCATGGACTTCAACTCCCACAATTCCACAGCACACCGTTGCTGAATCAGATCGAGACAGGCGCCTGTCTGTGAACTTTGTCATTTTCCCAGAAGCAATGAATTTAATTTAAAATCACTTCCCTTCCAGAATTGCTCCAGTCAATATTCGTTTTTGATCATTGAGCCCCACCTGGTGGATAACATGTTAGGGAAAAATACAAGCTTATCATACATTGAAACATTACTTGTAACCACTTTGTAACCAGAGATAAACCCTTATGCCGGTGAGGGGCAGCAGCAGCTTGAATGCTAAATGTTCTGGCAATTATAAAGAAGCACCGATAAGTCGAGTCTTCCATCAGGATTTTTCAGAACTTCGATATTTTGAACTACAATATAAGGTCTATAATCCCTAGCCATTGAAGCCTTTTGAAAGCCATCCCTCTGCTAAACAAATAATTCCCTCAACACTGTCCAACTATTTACAAAGTCTGCACTACTATTACTATTAATCTTCTCATCACTCCTTATCACCCCTCCCCTCCCACTTGTGACTGTAAGGCTGTAACTTTGTCACTTGTATCCTTATGATTTATATGGACTGTTTCCTAGTATGGTTTGATTGCTTATTGTACCCTATGACTAACATTAAGTGTTGGACCTTATGATTCTTGACAAATGTATCTTTTATGTACACTGAGAGCATTTGCACCAAGACAAATTCCTTGTGTGTCCAATCACACTTGGCCAATAAAGAATTCTATTCTATTCTATTTTCTGTTAAAAAAAACCCCAAAGACAAAATAAAATAATTGGCTGGCTGGGAGTTGGAAGTCCTCACATTGTTAAGCTGCCAAGGTTGAGAAACACTGATCTAGATAACATTCAGTCCTTCCTCATTTCGTTGGCCAGCTGGGGCATTCTGGCAGTTGGAAATCCAGAAGTCTTAATGTCACCAAGATTGATTCCTGGGGAATTCTGGGACCAAGTCCACACATTGACTTCAAGAGAGTTGAAGTCCAGGTAGAGAAAGAGCCCCGAGTAGACTTAGAATAAGTTTGTCACTTTAAATGTACACTAATCTGCATACTGTTTACTAGTATAATTAGTATAATTTTATTTGATCGCTTGTTATGCTTCCTAGTATGATTTGATTGCTTATTTGTCTACTATTGACAACTATTGTTATACTTATGATTCTTGACGAATATATATTTTTTTCTTTTTATGAACACTGAGAGCCATTTGCACCAAAACAAATTCCTTGTGTGCCCAATCAAACTTGGCCAATAAAGAATTCTATTCTACTCTATACATTAAAATGAAATTGTGTTGCATGCAACTCTCAAAGGGTCGCCACCTCCAATATACACTACAGAAACATGACAAAACATAAATACATAAAAATAGATTAGATAGTTTAGGTAGAGGTACATATAGATAGAGGTAGATATCGATAGAGTGTATAGATAAAATAGATTAGATATAGGTAGAGAGAGAGAATTAGATAGACAGAAGACAGATAAATATAGATAGATAATAATAGATTAGACAGAGGTAGATCCTGATAGATAAAATAGATTTTATATAGAGATAGAGAGATTAGATAGAAGACAGATAAATATAGAGATAAGATAGATATAGAGATATAGATACAGATATAGAGATAGATAGAAAGATAGATAGACAAACAGAAAGAGATAGATAGACGATAAATAGATAGGCAGATATATGATAAATAGATATAGATAGATGATAGGTAAATATAGAGATAGATAGATAGATGATAAATAGACAGATATCAAGCCTTGCAAGGTGCTGGTAATCCTGGCCCATCTCCCTTTAGCCTGACCCGCTGGAGCCTCCCCTGCCTTCATCCCAACCAGCCACCCCAGCCAACTTCAAGCAGGGCAGGCAAGGAGAGAGGCTCACCACGTGCTTCACAGAGGTCACGTGAGGGCTCGCTCTCTCTCTCTCTCTCTCTCTTTTTCTCTCTCTATGGTGCGGCTCCCTCCCTCCGCGCGCTCTCTATGGCCGGGAGCCCCGCGTGCACGCTCCCCGCCCCGCCCCCTCCGGCGGTCACGTGGAAAGCGCCTGGTGGGGGCGGCGCTGCGTGTGACGCGACGCGGGCGGGTGGGGGGAGGAGGGAGGGAGGGGGGGAGGAGGGAGGGAGGGGGCGGCGCCGGGGAAAGGGAGGAAGCCGGAAACGCCGGAGGAGCCGCCGCGCGAGGGGTCGGGCCGGAGCGCGAGGGCCAGGCAGGCAGGCCGGCCTGCTTAAGGCCCGGACGGGGGCGGCCGGCGAGGGAAGGAGCGAGCGGGGCAGCGGGCGGTGAGTGACGGAGGCAGAGGGGGGGGGCTCTCCTCCTTTCCGGGGGGAGGGGTCTTGCTTCCCTCCCTCCCTCCCTCCCTCCCTTCCCTCTCCTGGGGGTTTTTTTCCTTCCTCTCCCCCTTTCTTGGGGGTCTTCCGCTTCTCCTTTCCTTGGGGGGGTCTTCTTCTCTACCTTCCCCGTCCCGCCCTGCTTCCTTTTATGGGGAGGGGGTCTTCTCTTGCCCCCCCCCTTCCCTCCTCGTCCTTTCCCCTTCCTGAGGAGGGGGCTGTCTTCCCCCTCTTCTGCCTCTCCTTTCTTTCTTGGGGGGGGGGGCTGTCTTCCCCTTCCCCTTCTGGTGGGTGGGGGAGTCTTCTCTTCCCCCTCCCTTGCTCTCCCAAAGGGGCCTCTCCCTTCCCTCCTCATTGCTTCCCCTTCTTTTCCTGGGGGGTGGGGGTCTTCTCTTCCTTCCCCATCCCCTCTCCTTCCTTTTTATGGAGGGGGGGGGTCTTCCCTCCTCATCCCCTTCCTTTCCTGGGGGGAGGTCTTCTCTTCCCTCCCTGTCTCCTTCCATTTCTGGGGAGGGGGGTTGTTTTCCTCTCTCCCCCCAATCAGGACTTCCTTCCCCCCCCCTCCCCTCCTGGCCTCCTCCTGCCCTACTTTCCCTACTTGGCAACCTGGGGAGGGGGCTCTTTTCCCTACCCCCACCTCTCCTCTTTCCCTAAGAGGTTTGCCTCTCCTTCCTTCTCCCCCCCATGTTTAATCACTCCCTCCCCAAATACTATTTTTTTTCCCGTCCTCTGGTTGTTTTCCTCCTCCCTCCCCCTTTGATAGACAGGTGGGCTCAGCACCCTGAATTTCCCCCCCCTTTCCCCCTCCTCTCTCCCTCCACCCCCATTCCAATCGGTGCCCCTTTTTAGCTTGCTTTCTCTCTTCCTTATGGGGGGAAAAAGACAAGCCCCTCCCTTAATCCCATCTCCTTTTCATTTCACTTTCTCTTCTGCTTTGCCAGTTTTGCTGGCTCCTTTGCTTTCCCCTAATTCTTGCTGCTTGATTTTCAACAGCATTGCCTCTCTCTTCCCCTTCCTGGCATGTCGCTTCTGGGGTCCCCACCCTGCAAGGCCTTCGAGAAGGGGGCGTCTGATGGATGGGCCCAGCACCTGTTTCTCTATAAACAGCCAAGTTTCAGATTCAAATCCTGCTGCTTTTCACTCTGGGGCTAAGCAAGACAAGAGTCTCTCCGGGTTTCTTTTAGAGCCACCCAGATGTGGTCTGGCCCTCTGTAAATTAACTTTCTATGTTTTTTGGCATCCTGATTCTTTCCCCACTGGACTTTTCATCCTTGCTAAACTTTCTTTGCTGGCTAAATTGGTGCTAGCTAGCTTTTCTTGGAAATAAGCCTTTATTGTGTATATTGGAATTTGCTCCTGGCACTTTTGCAGCACTTAATCTATGTCCAATTCCCGTGGGATTCTTTAGTACCGAAATGACTTGGGGATCTGAAATCGTGGCTTCACCCTGAAGACAATATAGGTAGCCTTCAACTTACAGTAGTCTGTTTAGTGACCATTCGAAGTTACGACGGCGCTGGAAAAAGGGACTTAGGACCATTTTTCCACTTAACGACCGTTGAGTTGACATTCGAATGCTTGACAGCTGACTTGCCTTTACGACGGTGGCAGTGTTCCCGGAGTCACAGGATTCCCCTTTTGCCACCTTCCCGACAAAGCCAGCGAGGAAACCAGATTCACTTTAACAACCATGCGACTCGTTTAGTGGTTCCATTAGCCGAGGTGGCAAGAAAAGTCGTAATCCGGGGCAAAACTTCACTTAACGGCATAAATTCCGGGCTCGGTTGCGAAACCATCACAGCCTAAGGGCCAAATAGTGTGAAGGCATGCCTTTCCACCCTTCAGGTCTCCAGGCCAAAATGCTGGATTTTCCAAATCCTTCCACTCTCTCGAAGTTGAATGTAGGAAATCTCCAGAGAACTACTTTTTAAAAAAAGAATAAATAAACCGGGTTTTAATCCTTCGTTAACATTTGCCTTCCTTTACCTTTCGGGGTTTTAATTAGGGTTTGCCCACTTGAATGTAAACGTGGCTTATCACTTGAACAAATCAGGCACGATCTGTGTTCCTTTTTTACATATTTTTTCATCTGCTTGTCCTCCAAACCCTATTGCTTTTTTTCCATTTATGGAATGGCCCTTCCAACTCTCCCTTTAACTTCTCTCTCCCACCTGTTCTCTCCCTTTTCTGTTCCCCCCCACCCCCACCCCACAAGCTCCTCTTCCTCTCTCCCCCCCCCCAGTCCCCCCTTCTCTCCCTAAGGTATTCTTTGCTTCTCCTTGAAAAGTTGTTCATGGGGATTACGAGAATAAATTTCCTGCTTTGTGGTTGCTGGCTGGGACAAAGTCCGTTTACCTGCAGATCTAGTTTGGTGCGCAATGAAAACACAAGGCAGCCTGCCCGTCTGAACTATTATGGGATGTGGGGGCAGGAAATTAAGAGCCAGGAATTTGGTGGTGGGATTGGGGTGAGAGGCAGGGCAGATCATGAAATTGTCTGCTGCCTGTTGTGAGAATAACTTGGACAAAATTGGACTGACTGAGATGGTTTGTAGGAATTTTCTAGTCCCAGCTTTGGGATATGAGTGGTTTTTTCTTCCTTAGTCTTGGGAGCGAACACTATAATACGGTGTGGGTATTTGGTTGTATTTATTTATTTATTATTTATCAATATATATCTATATCTATCTATCTATCTATCTACTCTTTCTGGTTCTCTCTCATCTATCAATCATTTTCTGGTTTTCTCTCTCATCTATCTATCTATCAATCATTTTCTGGTTCTCTCTCCTATCTATCTATCTATCTATCTATCTATCTATCTATCTATCTATCTATCTATCTATCTATCTATCTATCTATCTATATTTATTTATATGCCGTCCTTTTCCGGAGACTCAGGACGGCTTACAGTCTTTAGAGCACCATGCTAAGCCTTCATTCCATTGTATATGCCTGCTTATTACTAGGGCTTTTGGCCTCCCTCCAAGCGGCATTTTTTACAAAGTCAGCTTATTGCCCCCAACAACCTTGGGTGCTCAATTTTACCTACCCCGAGAGGATGGAAGGCTGAGTCAACCTTGAGCCTGGTGGGATTCGAACCTGCACTAATTGCAGGCAATTGAGCTAAGTGCTAGATGATTAACAGCCTGCACCACCAAGGCTCATGTATCTATGTGAGTATGCTCTACAGACCTTAGATCTGTGATGGCAAACCCGTGGCACGCGTGCCAGAAGTGGCAGAGGTGTGGGGGTTGTGCGCAGAGGGGACAGGGGGGAGTCATGTGCGCATTGCATCATGGGTGCATCTCACTTTTGGTGTGCGACATGGAAAAGGTGAGCCATCACTGCCATAAATACAGCTGCGAATGTGACATTGGTAAACCTTTGCTCTTTGTGCTAGTAAATACGCCACAGGCAGTTCTTGACTTCCCGCAGTTTGTTCAGTGACAGTTCAAAGTTACAACGTTACAGCGGAAAAAAGTGACTTATGACCTTTTTTCACACTTAAACGACCGTTGCAGCGTTGCCCCAGGGTCATGTGATCAAAACTCACAGCTTGGCAACTGATTCACATTTGTGACGGTTGCAGTTCCATGGTCCCCTTTGGCAACTTTCTGACAAGCAAAGTCGAAGGGGAAGCCAGATTCACTTAACAACTGGGCGACTCACTTACCAACCGTGGCAAGGAAGGTCATAAAATGGAGCAAAACTCACTTAACAAATGTCTTCCTTAAGCGCAGAAATTTGGGGCTCCGTTGTGGTTGTAAGTCAAGGACTCCCTGCATTATTAAAAGTCACATCCTTGAATAATCTTTATGTCATTTCAACAAATTACCTTTGGTAACTTCGTCAATGTTCAACTTCCTAGGAATGCTTTAGGGAGATTTTGGAATGTATTTTAGCACACGTGGCCATCAATATGTCAATAGGGGGTGGGTAGGGGGTGTTGTTACCCCGAGAAAAAACACTTTCAATTCAATTTTGGGCAAATTTACTCAGGCTGGGGAAGCACCGCCTGAAATGTAACATTAGCAGTGTGTGATCATTTTCAAAGCATGGCAGCTTTCTCTCAGTTGTAACATTGGTGCCTGGCATAGTCGAGGGCATCAGAGAGTAATCGTGGCATGTAAAAATGAGGCCCTGCAGGAAAATGTGTTTAGTAGTCTACTTGTGGTCAGGTGCAAGTTTACCAGGAACAGGAGCTGAGTTCAAAAAAGCGCTTAAAGTTTATTAAATATTACCTATAGACAAGAATCTGGTCTAGTACCCATCCATCCAAATGGATGCTGGGTAAGGGTCAGTGGAAATCAGGAGTGGGCAGGACTTGGATCTTTTGTGTCTACCTAACGATTCCAAACTGATAGCACGTTTAACTCCACCTTCCAGCTCAGCCTGCTCATCTCCTGCCACTTGTATCTCAAGAACGCTGCTTTTCTGCAGGGTGGCACTCTTGTGTATACTTATTGGTTTGATTTCTCTCCTGCTCCAGGCAGTGTACTAGTGTTTCCTCCTCCTAGTTCCTATCTCACATCAACGGCAGCCCATGAATTGGGTTGGGCAAAGGAAACGACTCGGTCACTCCAGTGAATTTCCATGGCTCAGCGTAGATTTTAACCTGGGTCTCCCCAGGGCCGCACTTTGATCTAGTTTGAAACATCTAAACACTGAATTGGTTTTGGTCTACGTCAGGAGTCCTTGGCAATTTTTAAGATTCGTGGACTTTAACTCCCAAAACTCCCCAGTCAGCCATACTGACTGGGGAATTCTGGGAGTTGAAGTCCACAAGTCTTAAAGATGCCACCAGTTGGAAATCTCCTGGTCTTTGTAATGTATTAATCTCTTGGGATTTCCCCCCTCCATAGATAGGTAGGTAGGTAGGTAGGTAGGTAGGTAGATAGATAGATAGATAGATAGTTAGATAGATAGTTAGATTGATGATAGAGATTCATATTCATAATATATATATATTATCTGATCTGGATGAGAACCAGTGGCCTAATGGCAATTACAACTGCCTCACATATAATACTTCCCTGGTTCGAATCCCAGTAAGGGTATGGCTAGCTGATGAGACCTAAGTAGCTCAAAATAAATCTATAATCTGTTTAATTATTTATCAGCTCAAAAACCTAACATATATATATATGTGTGTGTGTTTGTGTGTGTGTGTGTTTTCGGAGGTTATATATACACACACACATACACAATATAAATAAATATAAATATATATGTATAAATAAGATGAGGTTTTGTTGTCCCAGCTTAACAGGTTGTTTCTTGTTGAAACTTTAATCTGACTCATCTGCACAAACTGAGATTCATTTTTTCCCTCTCTGTGCCGATAGAAGAAAGGGATCCCCGATTCACCCTTCTAAAAGATGGGTTTGTCTGCAGTTTAGATTCCGGAGGAAGTCGCGAGTTGCTGTCGCAAGGAAGAATCTTGAACTGTGTCCTCTTGAAGTTTCTGTTCCTTTCAGGAGGAATCTGTCACAAGGGCCTCTTTGGAACCATTTTGGGTTTCTTGTTAGAGCGAAAATTTTTGCATTCAGGATAATTGATCCCGAATCCAATCCTGGCAACTTCCTTCGACCGGTCGGCGTTGAAATGTTTTTCGATCGTGGCCCAACGAATCAAGATTTTTTTTCCCTCCCCCTTAAAAAGTTCCCTCCACATGTACTTCAGGGGGAAAAAAAGAAAGAAAGAAACAGATAAAGATTGGTGGATGCGTCTCTTTTATATTTATGGCCCCACCTGTGCCTGGCTCTCTGTTCTCTGCCTCGAAAGGGTTTTATTTACGCCCAAACAGATGCTGGTCTCTTGCAACCGGCGTGCCTGGAATCTGACGATGGGCTGGTGTCATGGAACAGTTCTGAGTAGAAGTTGGCTGCAGGCTTTTGGCAAGGAGACCCAGCCGTGTTTGTGTGTGTGTGTTTCCCAGCTGAGCCGTTGGTTGTGCAGTCCTGCCTCCTCTGCTCAGATCCATATGTCGTATTTCAATTATAGCCTCTCTGCTTTTGCATTGAGCCTTCCCTGCTCACGCCCACACATTCACAGGCACCAAACAGATCCCGGGAGAAGGAAACCCCCCCCACCCCCCACCCCCAAAGAAAAGTCATAGCTTGAAGCCTTTTAGCAGCTGTGGCTAGGAAGAGGGAACTAAGGCAGAGACGGTTAAAGCTCGTTCAGGCAGGCAAGGAGCGGAAGAAACAGTGGTTGTAATAAATGAGGTTTGTTGCGTGTGTGTGGTTTAGAATCACAATTAACGGGTAGTCTTCGACTTACGACCACAAGTGAGCCCAAAATTCCCGTTTGCTAAACGAGACATTTGTTTAAGTGAGTTTTACCCCCGTTTTACTACCTTTCTTACCACCGTTAAGTAAATCACTGAAGTTGTTAGGCCGTTAAGTGCCTTGCCTTCCCCCTTGACTTTGATGCTGTGATGATTATAAGGTGTGAAAAATGAAAGGAAGGATGGAAAAGAATAGGGAGGAGGGAAGGAAGGAAGGAAAAGAGTATGAAGGAAGGAAAAAATAAGGAAGGAAGGAAGGAAAAGAGTAGGAAGGAAGGAAGGGAAAATAGGGAGGAGGGAAGGAAGGAAGGAAAAGAGGAAGGAAGGAAGAAAGAGAAAATAGGGAGGAAGGGAAAATAGGGAGGAGGGAAAGAAGGAAGGGAAAGAGTAGGAAGGAAGGGAAAAATAAGGAAGGAAGGGAAAAATAGGGAGGAAGGAAGGAAGGAAAAGAGAAGGAAGGAAGGAAGGGAAAATAGGAGGGAAGGAAGGAAGGAAAAGAGTAGGAAGGAAGAAAAAAATAAGGATGGAAGAAAAAGAATAGGGAGGAGGGAAGGAAAAGAATGAGGAGGGAAGGAAGGGAAAAAGAGGAGGGAAGGAAGGAAAAGAATAGGGAGGAGGGAAGGAAGGAAGGAAAAGAGTATGAAGGAAGGAAAACAATAAGGAAGGAAGGGAAAAATAGGGAGGAAGGAAGGAAGGAAAAGAGTAGGAAGGAAGGAAGAGAAAATAGGGAGGAGGGAAGGAAGAATAGAGAGGAGGGAAGGAAGGAAAAGAATAGAGGAGGAGGGAAGGAAGGAAGCAGAGAGGGAGGGACAAGTAGTGGTGTACTTGCTACAATGCAGTGTTGCAGGCTATCTCTGCCCACTGCCAGAAGTTCAATCCTGACCGCCTCAAGCTTGACTCAGCCTTCCATCTTTCCGAGGTGGGTCAAATGAGGACCCAGGGTTTTGGGGGCAAAGAGGCTGACTCTGTCAACCGCTTAGAGAGGGCTGGGAAGCACCGGGAAGCAGTATATAAGTCTTAAGAGCTCTTGCTCCTGAGACTGCAGTCACAAGCTCACACACAGCCGTGTGGTCCAACGGTCCTTCTACCTTTTCCAGGGGCTCCTGGCCAAAGTGGATGTCATGCCCAGGTGCGTAACCTTCTAAGATGGAAGACGGTCAGAAAGAGGTAATCGACTTGAATAGTTTCCGGAGCCATCGAGGGAAAGGTAAGTTCTCAGCTTCTGGCCACCAGAATTTCTGCTGCTGAAGCAAGGTGGGTGGTGAAGTGCCAGGAATTCTGGGAGTTGAAGTCCACAGGCCACTCCCCCTGCCCTGGGGTTTCCCCTCCTGCCTTATTTCCATGCAAGCTCGGGCCGCGACGGACGGACCTCGTGCATATTTACGAGCTGCTACGAACCTTCAGCTGGCTGATGGGCTGGTCCTTCCTTCAGATAGGGTTAACCACCGAGACGAGGGACTCATCACGATATCGGACTCCTCAGACGAAGACTTGCCTGTGATGTTGGACACACCTGTTAACCTGCAGTGGGAAGACGAGGATGATGAAGACGTGGTCATCTTGATGGAGGTATGTCCTAACTTTTCTGTGTTCCAGTTACGGAACGATCAGCCTTTAATAGCCAATAAACACGGCCCCAAAGAGGTGATTTTTGCCTGCAAGTCTGGGGATCTCAAGGTGATAAGGAGCCCATCAAGGTTGAATCAGCCTTCTGTCCTTCCAAGGTCGGTAAATTGAGCAGCCGAGGGATCCAAATGCTGAGGGGCAAAAGGCTGACTCTGTAAACTGCTTAAAGAGGGCTGTAAAGTACTGTGAAGTGGTGTATAACTCTGCCATTGCTTGGAAAGGAAAGGAAAAGGAACAATGATACCTAGTTTGGTAATGAAATGTCTAAAAGGAAACAACCAGACTCAGTGTGGAAGGAAGGAAGGGAGAGAGGGGAAGGAAGGAAGGAAGAGAGAGAGGAAGAAAGGGAGAGAGAAAGGAAAGAAGGAAGAGAGAGAGAGAGGAGAGGAAGGAAGAGAGAGAGGAGGAGGGAGGAAGAAAAGAAGGAAGCGAGAGGGGAAGGAAGGAAGAGAGAGAGGAAGGAAGGAAGGAAGGAAGGAAGGAAGGAAGGAGAGAGCAAGCAAGCAAGCCATGGAGGCGCAGTAGATAGAATGCAGAATTTCAGGCTAACTCTGCCTACTGTCAGAAGTTCGATATTGACCAGCTCAAGGTTGACTCAGCCTTCCGTCCTTCTGAGGTGGGTAAAACGAGGACCAAATTGTTGGGGGCAAGAGGCTGACTCTGTAAACTGCTTAGAGAGGCTGTGAAGCACTGTGAAGCGGTATATAAGTCTATGGGACTATTGCTGTTGCTGTCAAATGGTTAGTTTGAATGTTGGTACTGGGGAGTGGGGGGTTGTTGGCTTTTGCATTGGGTTTTAATTTCTTTAAGCCACCCAGAGTCACCATGAGTGAGTTGGGCGGCCATATTAATGTTTTTAATTAATAAATAATGTGAAAACGCAGCTCACTCAATCTGCTTTTTTAATGTATTCAGACATATTAAATGTTGCTATTTTTTTAATCCATTTGGTGGAATTTTTTTTCCTTCTTGTTCTGGCAAAAGCAGGCCAGAGAACTTACTGTTAACTGTACTCCTTGCAAATTATCATCCTTTCAGTTGTTGTTTTGTGGTTGTTATAAAACTGCACAAACCCGGTATGGTCTTGCTAATGGACCTTTGGCAAATCAATTCTGGTTGTTGGCTTTCTGAAATGTCTTGGGTTGACTTTCCATAAACCTGCAGGATTAAATTTTACGGGGCTTCTTGAAATATTGTATAAAAGAAAAAAGAATTATACGTTTCTTCACGATATTTTCTTTTTTTTTTTTTAAAGCACCTTTTCAACAGTGCAAAAAATAATTCCTCCAAAGGTCCCATTCTTTCTCTTGCAGCTTGGTTGGAGGAGTTGAGCATTGTTTCCAATGATGAGTTTCACAACTCCTGATTACTCTGAGCTCAGGGCCTTTTCAGACTGGTTTTTGTACGTTTTCCAAATAAGCTGCAGCTAAAATTGGGTTTACCTTGTGGTAATAATTGTGGTTAAGCCTTAATTATTAAACCACAAGAGTGGTGCATCGACTACAATTGGCGGGGGTCGCCATTCGCACTAAGCCTCAAGCAAAATTGTCAGGTGTGTAAACCAGCTGCAAGGTTTGAGAAATATCCCAAGGCTTAAAAGCAAAGTACAGTTTTTCCCCTGCCTTCTTTAAATGCCAGATTGCTGTTTTCCATCTCCTTAAATGTTCTTCAAGCAGATGAGAGGTTTATTACCTAAAATTCATTACATGCATCCCAGCTGCTTGTTATTCTTTCCTCTTGCGATATTTCAGCACATTTTGACAAGGAGGAGCTGTTTGACCACAAGGTCAAAGTTATCATTTGAAAGGGCTGCCGCAAGCAAGGTTGCACTTTCTGTGTTGCTGAGAGTTTTGTTTCGTTTGGTTCCAGAGGAAATTACAATATCCAGGTAGCATAGATTTGTAATTCCCTTTTGGGATATAAAGATTGATTTGCGATCCTGCGAAATAAACTGGGTTTAGAAAACGCCTTTTACTCAAATATCCCAGAACAGCACGAATGGTATACAGGTAGTCTTTGGCATATGCCATAATTAAGTTTTGCAGTCTTATGACTACAGATATGGGCCGGTTGCCAAGCGTCCCAAATGCAGTCATGTGACTTCAGGGGAACCTGGCGATCAGAACTCTGAATTGGGGTCGTAATTCCCGTTTCCAAGGTCTATTGTAGCTTCTGATGGTCGCTAAGCAACTGATTTAAGTTGAGAACTACTTACAATTCTGACAGCTAACCTTTCTAACCAATATGAGAATGGCTAGATGAGATAGCATATAAGATCATCAGGATTTATATTCCTTGAAGACAGCTGGTCATTTACATTCATTTAACAGAGTCGTTGAGGCTACATGGGGCTTTGTCTGTGTCCTCAGAGCCACCTGAGTCGTGCAAATGGATGTAGCACAGCTCCACAACGCAGGCCTTTCAGCAGTCCCAAGAAGGCTTCATACCTGTTTGAGTGACCCTAAGGGCACAGACAAACCTCCAAGTGGCCTCAACATCTACCTAAAAGATTGCAAATGACCAGTTCTGTTTGCAAGGAAAATAAATCCTTCTGTTTCCACCATCCAGTCAGAGCTGAAGAAGCTTCTTGGATGAGAAGGGAAATGTCTTCAGAGAAATACAAGAAAGTCCAATTGCCTCTTGAAAAAAAGCACCTTTGAGACAACCATGACCTGGGTGACTGAGAATCTCTATAGACATGGTGCTACTTTTTAGCATTCAAAGGTAGCTTAAAGACCTTCTGTGGCCTAGAAAGGGGAATTTTAGGTCTAGCCCAGGGGTCGGCAACCTTAAACACTTAAAGAGCCACAAAAGTCCTAACGGGAAGCCCCCTGTTTAATTCTGGAGCTGACTGGAAGTCCGATTCCCCCACCATAGAGTCTCCTCCTAGCGTGGCGTCCTTTTTCCTTTACCTGTCCTAACCGAAAGCCCTATCAACTGTGTGGTGCCGACCGGTGACAGGGAGCCACAGCAGAGGGATGAAAGAGCCACATGTGGCTCCAGAGCTGCGGGTTGCCGACCCCTGATCTAGCCCCTAGAAACGATGGCTCTAACTCCCCTCTCTTCCTCCTTGTAAAGACAGCCACCAAGAAATTCCTGCGGCCCAACGTCATCAAGCCCGCCGCTCCCTGGCAAGTCGTTAACAAGACAGGGGAAGGAGGATCTAATGGCGACGTGGTGGCCCTCCCTCACAAAGACCAGAAGGCCAAAACCCCGACTTCTCCGAGGTTGCCGGGGACCCGCCGGAACGGCCTGAAGACGGGAAGTGCGAGAGCGAGCGCGAGCCAGACAGAGGTCTTGGAGTTACCCGATTCTCCGGATCCTGCTGACCCTGGGGAAGTGAGGGGCGCCGAGGCTGGGCCCAGTGTGGCTCAGAAGAGAGACGTTGTCCCAGAGGTCATTAATTTGGAGGAAGTGGGGGCCATTCAGGACAACAACCAAGAAGGTGGACGAGATCGGACGCTCCCGCCGCGGCCGGCACCCAACCTCGGAAGGGTTTCCCACTGCGCCCAGCAGAACATGCGGCTGGATCATCCGTATTTCCAGCCGGTGAAGAAGGAGGCACGGACTGGGGTCCACCCCCTTCCTTCTCAGCCGGCACCATTGGAACGAGAGCTGGGACCTTTGCCGAGGGTTTACCAAGGAGAGATCCCCGGGCCAGCTTTCCCCAGGCCTGAGCCTCAGCAGGATGGGATCCCAGGCCCGGCTTCCCCTCAACTAGCTCATCCGCCGGAGGAAAATGGAGGCCAGCTGGCGGCAATAAACGAGCAGGCTGGCCCAGCGTTCCCAGTCCAAGGGTCGCTGGATACCAGCTCCGGTGAGCTTCCCAAGCAGACGTCTACCCTGCTGGACAAAGACCTCCTTGTGCTACTCACCCGAGAAACGGTAGGTCTTTTCTTTTTTTAATTTAAGTTTTTTTAATTTTATATTTACAAGAGGTCCATCTTTCACTTAAACAGTGTGTCGACTGGGTACATCCATCTTGTGCTAACAATTATAATTAACATACTTTCCTTGCTAAAATAGCAATAATCACATTTTCTTTATGAACCATATTTTATCTTTACGACGATCTTAACTCATTTCTCTATATGTTCATCTACTCACTTTTAACTTATTTCTTCATTTCCCAACCATTGATAAAATAGATCCCATACCATATAGCAGTGGTGGCTAACCTTTTTGGCTCCTGTACCAGAAATTGTGTGTGCACCAGCGTGCATGCACTCGTGCGCCAGTATCCCGAGTGCAATGCGCGTGCCCCTCCTCACGGCCCCTGCGCATGCGCACGCAATCCCCCACCCTCTTACCTGCACTGTGCCTCACAACTGATTTTCCGGCTGGTTTTAGGACTTTTTCGGCCTCCCAGAGGCATGGAAAAAGCCTCTACAAAGGCTTTTCAGGATGAATTATAAGCCCGTTTTTTCCCTTCCGGAAGTACAGGAAGTGACAAAATGGGCCTATAATTCGTCCTGAAAAGCCTTTGCAGAGGTTTTTGCCACGCCTCTGGGAGGCTGAAAAAGTCCTAAAACCAGCCGAAAAATCAGCGGTGAGGCGCGTACATGTGCAGTGAGGTAAGTTTGCCTGTGGCTCGCATGCCAGCACAAATGGCTTTGCGTGCCACTTATGGTATGCATGCTTGAGGTTCGCCATCATGGCCATATAGTATTCAGTTTCTTCTTTTTCTTTAGTTGCCCATTGCCAAGAAACGGTAGGTCTTAACGGTTGCTTGAGTTAGAATGCAGTATTGCAGGTTGACTCTGCCCACTGCTAGGAGTTCGATCCTGACCGGCTCAAGGTTGACTCAACCTTGGTGGTCTTCTAGTCCAACCCCCTGCTCGAGCAGGAGAACCTATACTATTTCAGACAAGAGGCTGTCCAGTCACTTCTTGAAAGCCTCCAGTGTTGGGAGTACTTACAACTTCTGGAGGCCAGTTGTTCCACTGGTTAATTGTCCTCACTGTTAGGAAGTTTCTCCTTAATTCCAGGTTGCTTCTCTCCATCCATGGCTTCTCGTCCTGCCCCTCTAGTGCTTTGAAGAATAGCTTGACTCCCTCTTCTTTGGGGCAGCCCCTCAAATACTGGAACATTGCTATCATGTCTTAGTCCTTCTTTTCTCTAGACTGACCATGCCCAAATCCTGCAACCCCTGCTTCATATGTTTTAGTCTCCAGGAGGACTCAGCCTTCCATCCTTCCGAGGTCGGTAAAACGAGGATCCAGTTTGTTGGGGGTAATATAATATTTGTAAACCGCTTAAAGAGGGCTATAAAGTACTGTGAAGCGGTATATAAGTGCTATTGCTATTATTCCCAAGAGAGTTTAGTCAGCTGTTCTCCAAAGCATCTCCAGAAGCCTTATCAATGAGCGATCCAATCTAGAACTAGGGAGAAATTTCCTGTCCGTGAGACAGTGGGAACGACTTGTCTCCAGAAATTGTGGATGCTTCATCACGGGAGGTTTTTATAAAGAAGAGATTGGACCGCCCTTTGTCTGAAATGGTATAGGGTCTCCTTCTGGAGGAGGGGGTTGGACTAGAAGACCTCCAAGGTGCCTTCCCACTCTTGTTTCTCTGCAATTCCATCGGGCGAGATTGTTGTAAATAGATCAGTATCAATCCGAGAAACTTTTCTGATCAGCACAGGGTGTCATTCTGACATCTTGTGCCCAGGGGTGGGATTCTACAGGTTCGCACCTATTCGCTAGAACCGGTTGTTAACATTCTAAGCAGTTCGGAGAACCGGTTGTTAGAAGAAATTACTGGCCTAATCCTGTAAGGGAAGGTAGGAAGGAAACATTCTGGTGTTGCTGCTTACAAAAACTGCCTTTCCATTAACCTTTATTACATTCTTGGCAGGACTAGACTTCCTGTCTCGGGAACTTCTCTGGAGTTATTTTCCCCTCCTTTGCTGGTACTTTGCTTGTGTGGAGTGACCATTCAAAGTTACAATGGCACTGAAAAAAGTGACTTACGACCATTTTTCACACTTACGACTGTTGTAGCATCCCCACAGTCATGAGAGGCCAGGCGAGGAGATGAGTGCCTTGACGTGAGTGATATTGAGTTGGCTACGCCCAGCCGGTCACATGACCACCAGGCCATGTCCACCCAGTCACATGACCACCAGGCCATGCCCACCACTTAAGCCACGCCCACAGAACCGGTTGTTAAAAATGTTGAATCTCACCCCTGCTCGTGCCCGGTAATGTCGAATAACAGTCAGCGGGCAACAAGCTAGCCATTCCTTGAATGGCTGGGGTGCCCAAAGGATTCACAGACATCCCTTCCTCTTCTTCTAGGAAGCCAGGTTTCCAGACGCAACGAGAGAGTACATCGAAGAGCTGATACAGAGCAAAAACTGCAGCGACTTAAACATGTAAGTACAAAAAGCCTGGCGTGTCGTCCTCAGACCAGCAGATGGCCACCAGCCCTGGCACAGAACCCCCAAAATTTATGGCAAGCTTCTCTTCCTTGCAACCCAACAAAAGATGATTCTGACGTTGTGTCTCGGCTCTCTCGCCTGAGCCATTTCTTTTGGTCTAGACGAGGGGTGTCATAAACTCGATTTCCTTGAGGGACGCATCAGGGTTGTGTTTGACCTGGGGTGGGCGTGGCCAGGGGTGGGCGTGGCCAGGGGTGGGCGTGGCCAGCTCGGCATCACTCGTGTTGGGGACACTTGTGGGCATGTGCTAAGTCGGCTTCTCTCAGACCCTCCCTCCCTCTCATCATAACCTTCCTTCTGTCGTGCCCCTGTTGGACTCTGATTCCGAGGGAGAGGTGGAACAGCTGACTGGGAGTGGATGTGGGGCTCCGGTGGCTGGAAACTGGGGAAGGGCACAGTCCGGCTGGGCATTCAGAGGAAGACCCAGGCCCACCCTGTCTTCATCCTAGGGCACTCAGGGAGGAATGGAGAAGGGAGCAACATGAGTTACATGGTTCATGGGGGAGGAAAGGGCCCTGATCCCCTTCAATTGGCTGCAGCTGGGAAGACTGTTTAAAAGGGCAAACTGTGCACGGCAAAGTTGCTGGAAGCAAAGCATGAAATTATTCTGGTTTGTCAAGTCTTATCTGGGTTCTGGCGTCCTCCCAAGTGCATGTGTGTGTATCTATCTATTCTACCTCTCTTCCCCTATCTATTCCAGGGGTCTTCAAACTTGGCAGCTTTAAGACTTGTGGACTTCAACTCCCAGAATTCCTCCTCCAGTCATGTTAGGTCAGGAATTCTGGGAGTTGAAGTCCACAAGTCTTAAACTTGCCAAGTTTGAAGACCCTTGATCTATTCTATTCTATCTCTTTCTCTTTCTATCTATTCTATGTCTCTTTCTAGTCTATCTATCTATTCTATCTATCCTATCTTTCTCTCTCTGCCTCTATCTATCAATTCTATCTATCTCTCTATTTATTCTACCTCTCTTTCCCTATCTATCTATTCCAGGGGTCTTCAAACTTGGCAGCTTTAAGACTTGTGGACTTCAACTCCCAGAATTCCTCCTCCAGTCATGTTAGTTCAGGAATTCTGGGAGTTGAAGTCCACAAGTCTTAAATTTGTCAAGTTTGAAAACCCTTGATGTATTCTATCTATTCTTTCTATCTATTCTTTCTACCTACCTACCTACCTATCTATTCTTTCTATCTATCTATCTATCTATCTATCTATCTATCTATCTATCTATCTATCTATTCTTTCTATCTATTCTATATCTATTCTATCTCTTTCTACCCCTCTTTCTCTATTCTATCTATCCTATCTTTCTCTCTCTCTCCCCCATCTTTATATCTTTCTCTCTCTCTCCCCCATCTTTCTATTCTGTTCTGTTCTGTTCTATTCTATTCTATTCTATTCTATTCTATTCTATTCTAATCTATCTATCTATCTATCTATCTATATCTATCTATCTATCTATCTATCTATCTATCTATCCTTTCTATCCTTTCTATCTATTCTATCTCCCCCTCTTTCTCTATTCTATCTATCCTATCTTTCTCTCTCTCTCCCCCTATCTATTGTATCTATCTGTCTGTCTGTCTGTCTATCTATCTATTCTACCTCTTTCCCTATCTATCTATCCCAGGGGTCTTCAAACTTGACAGCTTTAAGCCTGGTGGACTTCAATTCCCAGAATTCCTCCTCCTCCAGTCACGTTGGCTCAGGAATTCTGGGAGTTGACGTCCACAAGTCTTAAACTTGAAGACCCTTGGTTTAATCTTTTTAAATGTTGGGTGGATGGGCCAGGGGGGTGTTCTCCAAAAGACAGCTCTTTTTCCAAAGGGCCCCATCTCCTTGTTGCTTTTTCAGACTCTGTAATTTTCTTCTGGAAAATCCAGACTACCCAAAGAAGGAACTCAGTATGGTTTTAAATCCAAATAGCAGCCTCCTTTCCAGCCAAGACGAGACAAAGGCAAGTCGAAATTTTCCCTCTCTTTACAATCCTTTTTGTTTAATGATTGTTTGAAGTTTACAGTGGGAAAAAAAAGTTAACTTGGGACCTGTCCTCGCACTTACGTCCGTCACAGGGTCCCCAAGGTCACAGGATCAGAATTCAGGCGCTGGGCAACTAGCCTGTATTTACGAGGGTTGGCAGTGTCCTGGGGTGCCCTGTGAGCATCGTGTGTTAACTTCCCCAGCCGGCTTTGGACAAGCAAAGTCAAGAGGGCAAGCTGGATTCGCTTAATGCCTGCGTGGTTTGCTTAACAACCGTGGCGGAAGAAGGCTGTAAAATCCGGCGTGGCTGATTTAATAAACCACTTTGCTTAGCAAGGGAAATTCTGGCCCCAAATATAAGCCATAAGTTTGGGGGCTATCGATATGCATCTTCAGAACTGGATTAAAAATTCTAAAGTGTATCTAAGAAAGTTTACCTTAAAAAAAACCCTTAACTTATTTTCTGTTTTCCTTCTTCCTCCCTCTTCCTCTTTCTCCTTCTCTCCTGCCGCCTCCCTCCTTTTCCTCATTCTCTTCCACCTCTTCCTTCTCTTCCTTATTCTCTTCTTCCACTTTTCTCCCTCTTCCTCCTTCTCTTCCTTCCTCCTCCTCCCTTCTTTGTCCTCTTCTTCCTCCTTCGTCTCTCTTCCTCTTTCTCTTCCTTCCTCCTCTTCTTCCTCTCTCTTCCTCTTCCTTCTCTCCTCCGTCCTCTTCCTTCCTTCCTCATCCTCTTCTTCCTCCTTGCTCTCTTCTTCTTCCTTCTCTTCCTCCTCCTCTTCTTCCTCCTTCCTCCTTCGTTCCATTCTTCCTCTTTCATCTCTCCTCCTCTCCTGCCCTCTTCCTCCTCCTCTTCCTCCTGTAGGTGCCTAAAGTGGACTATTTTGACTTCTCCAAACTGGATCCACTTGACCAACGTTGCTTCATCCAAGCCGCTGACCTCCTCATGGCCGACTTCAAAATGCTGAGCAGCCAAGACATCAAGTGGGCACTCCACGAACTCAAGGGACACTATGCAATCACACGAAAGGTTTCTCCCCTCTTGCTTCTCCCTCTCCTCTCTAAGAACACCCCCTCAAGCGCGGCCTGGGCTCACAAAAGAAATCCCTCAGGAGCCCAGGATTTCAAAGTCCTCTGATAGGGGTAGTCCTCGACTTACAACCACCACTGAGCCCAAAACGTCCATTGCTCAGCGGGACGGTTGTTAAGTGAGTTTTGTCCCATTTTACGATCTTTCTTGCTGCGGTTGTTAAGTGAGTCACGCAGTTGTTGAGTGAATCTGGCTTCCTCCATTGACTTTGCTTGTCAGAAGGTTTGCAAAAAGGGGAACCGGTGACCCTGGGATGCGGCAACTGTCATAAATACGAGTCAGTTGCCAAGGGTCCAAATTTTGATCTCTTGACCATAGGGAGGCTGCAGCTCTCGTTCAGAGTATTACAGCATAAATTCAGCGCCAGAAAAGTAAAGACAGAGGGCCGAGGCTTCATTTCACTTCTTTATAAACATGTAAAGTGAATTTTACAGTACCAGTTGTAGATTTCTCCCAACATAGAGCAAACTCAAACAGAAGCAGACATGTTACAGGTTCAGAGCAGAACAGCCACTCAGGAGCTCAGAAACAGACATCAGTTTCACTTTAGTTCAGCAGGCAAGCAAGACACACAGCAGAGGAGAGAAGCAGTTTCATTTTCAATAGACAGACTCGGACCTTAATAGAGCCGCAGAGCTTAATATATAGAGCCATGCCTAGGCTACTTCTAATTTCAGATTCCAAACAGTCCTCATTGGCTGACTTAGTTGCTATGTATTGTGGTTTGCTGGCATCAGGTGTGGACAGCTGAGGTCTTGGAGAGAGAGGACTCGGATGAGGGGCCTGCATGTGATGCAGGGATGGGGCCAGGACCATCAGGGAGTGGAGGGCTGCCTTCGGAGATTGTAGAGGCTGGCAGCAGTGATGAAGAGGTTCCCGAGGAGCCTGTGCCCAGTACGTGCAAGGGCTGCTCGAAGGAAAGAGCAGCTACAGCAGCATGGGCGACTCGGGAATAAGGCTGCAAGGTAATGGCCCCTCCTTTAAGAGATAAAAGCTAGCTGAGAAACCAGAGTTCTTTGCAGGAAGCAAAGAAGTTTTTGCACTCAAGCCTTGTGGACATTCGGACTCTCTTACTTTGTATTTGGAGACTCTCTGATTTATTGTTTAGGAAATTTATCTGTTGTTCTTGGCAGCCTTGCCAAAATTTGGCAAGGCTCTTTCTTGTCGGAGCTAATTAGTTGGAAGCAGCTTTTTATCAGAAACAGGATTCGTATATGAAACAGTAAAAGGTTGTGCTGTTACCTTTGTCTTGTGCATCTTGTGTTTCTTGTATCTCTTGGAACCAGGTTTGGGTGAGAACCCTATGCCTATTCATTGGCTGACCTTGTTATCATGCTCTTTTCCTGTTAACAGATAACAGATAATCAGAGTTGGAAGGGACCTTGTAGGTCATCTAGTCCAACCCCCTGCCCAAGCGGGAGACCCTACACCATTTCTGACAGATGGGAGTCCTGCCTCTTCTTGAAAGCCTCCAGGGATGAAGCTCCCACAACTTCCAAGGGCAACTCCTGTTCCATGGGTTGATGGTTCTCACTGTCAGAAAGTTTCTCCTTATTTCCAGGTTGAATCTTTCCTTGATCAGTTTCCATCCATTATTCCTTGTCTGGCCTTTCGGTGCCTTGGAGAATAGCTTGACCCCTTCCTCCTCTCTGTGGCAGCCCCTCAAATATTGGAAAACCACTATCATGTCTCCCCTGGTCCTTTTCTTCCCTAGATTAGCCAGGCCCAGTTCCTGCAACCGTTCTTTATACGTTTTAGCCTCTAGTCCCCTCATCATCCTGGTTGCTCTTCTCTATACTTTTTCTTAAGTCTCAACATCTTTTTTATAATGTGGTGACCAAAACTGGATGCAGGACTTTTAAGTGTGGTCTGTTCATGAATATACTCTGACACTTGTTAAGTGTGAAAAATTGGTGTCCCTTTTTTTAGTGCTGTTGCAACTTCAAACAGTCACTAAACGAATGGTTGTAAGCAGAGGACTACCAGCATAGGAAAGCCTGTGAAACGGGGAGGGGAGGGGAGGAAAGCATCCTCAATTGATCTGAATCATCCTGGCCACCTCCTTCCTGTTTCTCAAAAGCATTTCACCGTCTGCAACGTTTCCCAGACAAATAAGCCATCGCTGAAAGAAATAGCGCCGAAAAACCCGATTCCCAGTCGGCAAAACCCAGACAGCAGCTTAATGACTAAGAGCCTTAAATAACATTAACAGAATCTATTCACATTAATCTATTTCTGCACTGCTTACCCCCACCCTGCGTATGAGGGTCTCGGCTCGGGGTGGTGTTGAACACGCAATTCCCGATTGACCAAAGGCCGTTCTAAAACAAAGAAAGTTTTCCCCTTCATTTACCTGGAGTTTTCCTTTGCTTTATTCTATCTGTCACTTCAGTCAGTTCCTCCCTTACTTCAGAGCCTGAAGTGAGTTCCAGGCAAGATCCCAAAGCAGGAAACGCTACTAGCAGTAGCACTTAGACTTGTATACCACTTCACAGCCCTCTCTAAGAGGTTTACTCTTGCCCCTAACAACAATCTGGCTCCTCATTTTACCCACCTTGGAAGGACGGAAGGCTGAGTCGACCTTGAGCTGGTCAGGATTGAACTCCTGGTAGTGGGCAGAGTTAGCCTGAAATATTCTAATTGTGCCACCATGGGAAGGAAGGAAGGAAGGAAGGAAGGAAGGAAGGAAGGAAGGAAGGAAGGAAGGAAGGAAGGAAGGAAGGAAGGAAGGACAAAAGGTAGGTAGGTGAGGAAGGAAGGAAAGAAGGAAAGAAAGAGAAAAGGGAGGGAGCGAAAGAAAGAAAAGGAAGGAAGGAAGCAATAGCACTTGGACTTCTATACCGCTTCCCAGTGTTTGACAGCCCTCTCTAAGCGGTTGACAGAGTCAGCCTAATGCGCCCAATCAATCTGGGTCCTCATTTTACCCACCTCAGAAGGATGGAAGGCCGAGTCCACCTTGAGCCAGTCAGGATCGAACTCCTGCCAGTTGACAGAGTTAGCTTGCAATATTCTAATCATTGTGCCACCATGGGAAGGAAGGAAGGAAGGACAATAGGTAGGTAGGTGAAGGAAGGAAGGAAGGAAGGAGAAAAGGGAGGGAGAGAAAGAAAGATCAGGAAGGAAAGAAGCAATTGCACTTGGACTTACATACCGCTTCCCAGATCTTTACAGCCCTCACTAAGCAGTTTTACAGACTCGGCCTCTTTCCCCCAACAACCTGGGTCCTCATTTGACCCACCTGGGAAGGATGGAAGACTGAGTCAACCTGGAGCCTGGTGACAAGGAAGCCACCAGTCATAAATGCCTTCCCCCCCCCACCCCCTTCCCCCAGTAAATAAACAAATGCAGGTAAATGTAAAATATAAATGCAGATTCTGCTTCTTTCTCTGATCAAAGACATTTAATTTAGCCATCCCTGGAAGCTCCACCTTCAGACGACTTATGCTCCAGTTGTAGGGATAATATTTTTCTTCTGGCCCTGTAAAAAAGTCACACTTGGTTTACAACCTTTCAAAGATGTAGCTGCACCTGGGTTTGGTGTTTTTTGTGTGTGTGTGGGGGGGGCTGCCTGAGGCCTCCCTGCCTTCGAGAGTAGCATGCAGACTGACATCCTCCCCCCATTCCAGATAGCCGCGAAGGCTTTAATTTACATCTGTGGTTCCATCTTCACATCTGGGTTCACGGCTTCCCCCCCCCCCCCCACTCCCTCCATCTTTTAGGCCTTTTCCGATGCCATCAAAAAGTGGCAAGAGTTATCTCCCGAAACCAGCGGGAAGCGAAAAAGAAGGAAAGAAATGAATCAGTATTCCTACATAGACTTCAAATTTGAGCAGGGTAAGCGGTTTCTTTCTTTCCTGTGGCTGTGCAGAGATGGGTCTCAGGGTTGGTGGCGGGATATAAAAATAAGTGGCGATTTTATCCAGAGAGATGTGACTCCCCTCTCAGGGTTTTCAGCTTGAATGTTTGAGAAAACCTCTTCTGATGGATCTTAAGGTGGGAAGTCTGTAGAGATTCTCAATCATCCAAGCCATGGTTATCCCAAAGGTGCTTTTTCAAGAGGCAACTGGTCTTTCTGGTTGTTTCTTTTTGAAGACGTTTCGCTTCTCGCCCAAGAAGCTTCTTCAGCTCTGCCTGGATGGTGGGGAATGGAAGGATTTAGACTCCTTGCAGACAGAGCTGGTCGTTTGCATCCTTAAAGGGTCATTGAGGCCACTTGAAGGTTTATCGGTGTCCTCGGGGTCACCTGAGTGGTTCAAATGAATGTGGAGCCCTCTCGGAACCGCTGCAGATAAACCTCCAAGTGGCCTCAACGACTCTCTAAAAGAATGCAAATGACCAGCTGTCTGCAAGGAGTATCAATCCTCCCCCACCATCCAGTCAGAGCCGAAGAAGCTCCTTGGATGAGAAACGAAACGTCTTCAAAGAAAAAAAACAAAACGAAACAAGAAAAGTTCGGATTTTTCTACCGCTTGCTCCAAAGTAAAGCTGTGCAAGCAAGCAATCAAAAATCCATCTGTGCAAATCCTGGTGGATTAAATAATTCCCTTTAAAGAAAGGAAATCATCCACTCCCGGGCAATTCCTGCAGACGGGCTCCCTAAGTCTAGACTTGCATTCTCACACGTTCCTTTACAAAATTCTGGCTTTATGGAAGCCTCCTCTACAAAGGTCTTCTTCGTTAAGGGAAGCATTTGATTTTTCTTCCTTTTCCTTTTGAACGACCCCGTCACGCTTTCAAACTGTGCTTCAGGTGACACGAAGATTGAGAAGCGCATGTTTTTCCTGGAGAACAAGAGGCGCCACTGGAGGAGTTACGACCAACTCTCCCTCCTGCCCCCGGTGCAGCTGGAGAGGGAGTTTTACGAACAGAAGATCAAAGAGATGGCAGAGGTAGTTACAAGCCCTGGGTGGGAGGGGAATGAGGTACCTGTTTTCTCCCCACCCCCCCACCCCCTTGCACATACATAGCACTGTAGGTTGGATACGCAGCAAAGGCGATGCAAAATGCCTTAAAATACTCGCATTTTCAGTGGGATACACTTAAAGTTTGTGTTCATTCAATCAGTCAATAGTTCAATCAATCAATCGTTCGATTTATTTTTTTTTATATACTAGTTTTTATTAGTTTATAATATAGCATATAAATTCAAAAGAAAACAGTAAGGAAATCCAGGAAGGGAAAGGAAAGTGGATAGTAAGAGGGAAAAAAAACTTTTTTAAAAAAAGGCGTTGAGTTTGGTGCAGTAAAATAAGGCATTAACATCTAATCTCAACTTTTTTACTTTTACATAATAGTATAAACCAGCCATTTCTATAACACCAAATCTATCTAATCGGTAAAACCCAAAATCAAAGTTTTTTTGGCCACCTCAAGCACAAAGTCTAGAGGCACTTTCCAAGCAGAAATAAAAGTATTTGTATTTTTTTCCTCAATCGTTCAATTTCTGTAGCCTCCCATCTCAGCCAAGCGAGTCTGGGTGATTTACAATTCTAAAGTTATAAAATTTTGCGTGTCTAAACATGGCACCAAACAGGGCTTCCTCATTCTCTAGATTCAGTGGCAGACAGAATTGGCCCTGCCAGAATTTTCACCCATCTCTTTTTAAATTCTTATTTAGTTAAAATGTGTCTTTAGCCACTCATCTTTTGGGCAACTCTCTGCGGCTCCCATTCGAAGATTAAAAGGCATCTAAATTGAATACATAAAATCAATAATTTTGGCTTCAGATTGGCAGGAAATCAGGCCTGCTGTGATTGATGCCCCTCCTGCAGCGATCTGCAGAAAATAATCCACGTGTAGCTTATTTCTGATAATAAGGAAACTGACTTGGTAAGAAACTTGTAAGAAAAGAATAGCAAGAAATAATTAAAACAGCAAGATATAAATAAAGATACCAAGACATCAAGAAGTCGCTTGCAATGTACAATTATATTTTAACTTCTCTCTCTCAAGTCATACCATGCTACTTTCTGTAATCCATCCTGGCTAATCACCAGAGCCATAAATCACAAGTTTATTTTTACACAAACAGTCTACAAGGGGTTTTCGGTGGCTAATAAAGAGAGGTGCTCTATTTTTCACTATTTACCAGTGCTAACTGTGTCTTCTCTCTCTTGCCAGCACGCAGATTTTCTTCTTGCCCTGCAGATGAATGAGGAGCAGTATCAAAAGGTAAGTAGCCAGAAGGCATCTCTGACCCACTGTATCGTTCACTTTATCAAAAAACAAAAAACCCTGGCTGCCTTGAGCGATCAAAAAGTCCACAATTCGAGCGCTTGGCAACCACCATGATTTTATGACGTCCTGGGATCACGGGGTCACCATTTTGTAACTCCCCTTTCGGGTCTGCTTTTCAGGATGGGCAGCTGATCGAATGCCGCTGCTGCTATGGGGAATTTGCCTTTGAAAAGCTGACCCAGTGTGCCGACGGACACCTGTTCTGCAAGGAATGCTTAATAAAATACGCGCAGGAGGCCGTCTTTGGCTCTGGGAAGGTGAGAATTGGGATTTGTGGAGAGGAGGAGGAAGGAGGTCAGGAGGAGGAGGAAGAGGAAGGCTGCGGGGTCCTGGGTGGTTTTCTTGCAGGTGCTTCATGGCCCAAACTAAGGAACATCATCAGCGGTAGAAGGGAGAGGGATAAGAGGAGTTGAGGAAGAGGAGGAGGAGGAGGAAGAATGGGACGAACTGTGGGGTTCTTGGTGGCCTCTGAGCTTGGTGGTTTTCTTGCAGATATTTCATGACCCAAACTAGGGAACATCATCAGTGCTAGTCTGATGATTACTAGCATTGATGATGTTAATCTATTTTGGGTAATGAAACATGCCTCCCTTCCCTTCCTTTTCCTTCGCTTCCTTTCCCTTCATCTCTTTTTCCTTCCCTTCATCTTTTTTTCCTTTCCTTCCCTTCCCTTCCCTTCCCTTCCCTTCCTCTCTTTTTCCTTCCCTTCATCTCTTTTTCTTTTCCTTCGCTTCATCTCTTTTTCCTTCCCTTCATCTCTTTTTCCTTCCCTTCCCTTCATCTCTTTTTCCTTTCCTTTCCTTCATCTCTTTTTCCTTTCCTTTCCTTCATCTTTTCCTTCCCTTCCCTTCATCTTTGTTTCCTTTCCTTTCCTTCCCTTCATCTCTTTTTCCTTCCCTTCCCTTCATCTCTTTTTCCTTCCCTTCCTTCTTCCTTTTCCTTTCCTTCCTTTCCCTTCCCTTCATCTCTTTTTCCTTCCCTTTCCTTCCCTTCATCTCTTTTTTCTTCCCTTCCCTTCATCTCTTTTTCCTTCCCTTCCCTTCATCTCTTTTTCCTTTCCTTTCCTTCATCTTTTCCTTCCCTTCATCTTTGTTTCCTTTCCTTCCCTTCCCTTCATCTCTGTTTCCTTCCCTTCCCTTCCCTTCCCTTCATCTCTTTTTCCTTCCCTTCCTTCTTCCTTTTCCTTTCCTTCCTTTCCCTTCCCTTCATCTCTTTTTCCTTCCCTTCCCTTCATCTCTTTTTCCTTCCCTTCCCTTTATCTCTTTTTCCTTTCCTTTCCTTCATCTTTTCCTTCCCTTCCCTTCATCTTTGTTTCCTTTCCTTCCCTTCATCTCTTTTTCCTTCCCTTCCTTCTTCCTTTTCCTTTCCTTCCTTTCCCTTCCCTTCATCTCTTTTTCCTTCCCTTCCCTTCCCTTCATCTCTTTTTCCTTCCCTTCCCTTCATCTCTTTTTCCTTCCCTTCCCTTCATCTCTTTTTCCTTTCCTTCATCTTTTCCTTCCCTTCCCTTCATCTTTGTTTCCTTCCCTTCCCTTCATCTCTGTTTCCTTCCCTTCCTTCTTCCCTTCCTTCCCAAGTAATACCAGTCTTATATACCACTTCGCAGTGTTTCACAGCCCTCTCTAAGCAGTTTAAAGAGTCCCCATATCTTCCCCCAACGATCTGGGTCCTTGTTTTACCTCAGAAGGCTGGAGTGAGCCTTCAGCTGGTCAGCATCGAACTCCTTGGCAGTGGGGCAGAGTTTAGCCTGCAGTACTGCATTCTGACCACTGCGCCCCCACGGCTCCTGACATGCACAGCCTTCTCTCCGATCCTATAACCTTCATGTCCTCCTTCCCTCCTTCTTCCCTGGACCCAGTCGGAGCTCAGCTGCATGGAAGGGAGCTGCACCTGTTCATTCCCCACCACTGAACTGGAGAAAGTACTTCCTGAGAACATCCTCTGTAAATACTACGAGAGGAAAGCCGAGGAGGAAGTGGCGGCTGCTTGCGCGGATGAACTCGTCAGGTAAAAGCTCGCTTGCCCAGGCCGAATTTGGGAGGTTGGGGGGGGGGGGGGGCCCTCAGGAGCAACCTCCCACCCTTTCAAGAGCGTCTGCACTCCACGTCACAACTCAGAGACATGTCAAATCCTGGCCTCTCAGAGCTAAAACTTGGTCTGCGTAGAGGCATCTGTAAACCAGGTGTGTAGATGACGCATCTGTTTCTATTTCTTGACGCTGTTCTCCTTTTCCAAAGACCCTCTGATCTTTCTGGAGGCCAGGAACCTCAGTGAGCATATTTTTCCTTCCTCTTCCTTCCTCCCCATCCCTGGGCCATCTCTCCAGCATTCATTGGCTATTTCATATTCATTGGCCTTATTGGGCGGGCAGCTTTTTCCAGCTGTCAGTGGCGGGTCTTCTCATTTTTGAAATTAACTTCAGGCAACTGGGCATATCCCAGAGATGATGATGTGGGAGGAGGAAGAGGAGGAAAATCTTTGGATCTGTGTAGGTTTTGGAGGGAGGAGGAAGAGGAGAGAGGAAGAGGAGAAAGGAGGGAGAAGGAGGGGGAAAATCTTTGGGTCTGTGTAGGTTTTGGAGGGAGGAGGAAGAGGAGAGAGGAAGAGGAGAAAGGAGGGAGAAGGAGGAGGAAAATCTTTGGGTCTGTGTAGGGTTTGGATGGAGGAGGAGGGAAGAAGAGGAAGGAGGAAGAGGAGAAAGGAGAGAGGAAGAGGAGGAAAATCTTGGGTCTAGGTTTTGGAGGGAGGAAGAGGAGGAAGGAGGGAGGGAGGAGGAGGAGGAAGAAAATATTGGGTCTGTAAGTTTTGGAGGGAGGAAGAGGAAGAGGAGAAAGGAAGGAGAAGGAGGAAGAAAATCTTTGCGTCTGTGTAGGTTTTGGACGGAGGAGGAGGGAAGAAGAGGAAGGAGGAAGAGGAGAAAGGAGGGAGGAGGAAGATCTTTGGGTCTGTAGGTTTTGGAGGGAGGAGGAAGAGGAGAGAGGAAGAGGAGAAAGGAGGGAGAAGGAGGAGGAAAATCTTTGGGTCTGTGTAGGGTTTGGATGGAGGAGGAGGGAAGAAGAGGAAGGAGGAAGAGGAGAAAGGAGAGAGGAAGAGGAGGAAAATCTTGGGTCTAGGTTTTGGAGGGAGGAAGAGGAGGAAGGAGGGAGGGAGGAGGAGGAGGAAGAAAATATTGGGTCTGTAAGTTTTGGAGGGAGAAAGAGGAAGAGGAGAAAGGAAGGAGAAGGAGGAGGAAAATCTTTGCGTCTGTGTAGGTTTTGGACGGAGGAGGAGGGAAGAAGAGGAAGGAGGAAGAGGAGAAAGGAGGGAGGAGGAAGATCTTTGGGTCTGTAGGTTTTGGAGAGGCAGTGGAGTGCCTTAAACCTTGCAGAAATTTAACCTGGGTTTTAACAGGTCCTTGGCTCCCCGTTTTGCTAAAAGAAAAAGGGGGAAAAAAGGCATAATCCATTGGTTTTGCTACATGCGAACTCTGGAATTGCTCTGAAGTGCCGCAGAAAGGTGACCTGCAGCTTGGAAAGCCCCACAGTCGAGTTAACACAAACCTGGCTTAACCCCATGAACTCCAGAGGAGCTTCGGAAGACACAGACGCAGCCTCGGACTTAACAATATCACAATCGGGCCCAGAATTTCCCTGCTAAGCATCCCGAGGTGGTTCAGCGAATCCCTGCAGATGTTCAGCGAAATTGTGCGGTCTGTCTCTCCCCCCGCCCCCTTTGGCTTCGTTGTTCAGAAGCTGGCTGGGAAGGTCACACAAACGGGCTGATCCGAAGACCTCCAGACTCTGCAACGATTGTGAAGCACTGTTCTTTCCCAACAAATCAAACCCAATCCAAAAGGAACAGAAACCTTGTAATGCTTCTGCAAAATAATTAGTTGTGATAAGCACAAGCCTTGCCAAACTGAGCGAGACTTGCCAAAAGATAACAGGCAAGAAATAATTCGCAAAATAAGAATCTTCAAATACAAACTCAGGATACTGGAATGTCCACGAGGCTGGAGTTTCAAAACGTCTTTGCCTTCTGCAAAGTACGTTCGTTTCACAGCTGGCTTTTATCCTCTTGAGGGAGGGGCCATTACCTTGCAGCCTTACTCCCAAGTCGCCCGTGCTGTTGTAACTGCTCTTTCCTCCGAGCAACCCTTCGTGCACATGCACTTGGCACAGGCTCCTCGGGAACCTCCTCATCGCTGCTGCCAGGCCCCACAATCTCTGAAGACAGCAGTCCACTCCCTTGATGGTCCTGGCCCCTCACCTGAGTCCTCGCTCTCCTCAGCCGTGCAACCACAGCAAGCGCCAGGGCTGCTCCTCATTTTGCATTTTTTTTGGGGGGGTGGGGCAGTGTTGTTATAACTTTGAACAGTTGAGTTGTCCGTCAGAGGGTTACCTGCACTGAGAAAGAAGGTGCATTTCCACACCAGCTTCCTCTTCCAAGCCCTCACTCGTTCTTCCTCTGGTTTTGTAGGTGTCCCTTTTGCAACTTCCCAGCTCTCCTGGACAAGGAGGTGAAGCGGTTCAGCTGTCCCAATCCATGTTGCAGGAAGGTAAGTGACGCCTGTTTATGAAAACAAGGGGCTGGTTGCCTAGCAGAACACACCAGGGGAAGTTTTCTGGCTGTTTTATCTCACCCTTCAATTAAACATGGTTCCGTAGAGATTCCAGGAGGGAGCTTAAACCCTCAGGCTGCTTTGCAGGTAGAAACAAGGGGTGTGTGCGTTTGTGACTCACAAACTTTAATGAAAAGAGAGAAAGGAACATCCAGAGAAGGGTTTGTGTCTTTTGCTACCGCCAATTGCAGATGAACCGCCAAGAGGTGGTTTCACCTTTTTTAAAAAAACATTTTTTTTATTGATATGTTTTTTTTTCTTTAAATACACATAAGTGCTTGGTGAACAGTGTATGGTCTGAGTCATTTTGGATTTACAAACTATGAATAATAATTCTGAGATTAATAATCGTAGTTAAAATAATAGTAATAATCATCAATTTATTTTACAGACAGTATTAATAACAATAATTCATGTATATCTAATAGTAACCTTTCAGGTAATAATAATATATTGTATAACGATATAGGTAGTAATATTTTCCACATTTCTAACTTCTGCTTCTATTTCCTAAGCCTTACTCAAACAAATCTTATATTAAGAAGTATTCTATATCTATACATCATCTCTTGATCTTTTTAGTATTTCAGTTCTTGTTATTTTTTTGACCACTCTCTCCCATATTCCTCCTTTGGGATCTTGCATCTCCTTACATCACTCTCATTTAAACCAAGTATGGTGGATTCACCTTTGACCTTCATTAAATTGCTTTGGGGAAAGCCTTCTGAGATTATATTCCAGGTTCAGATGTCAGTCAACATGGCATGTGATCCCCAAACTTGGTGGCTTCTAGACTTAATGGACTTCAACTCCCAGAATTCCCCAGCCAGCTATTCTGAGAGTTGAAGTCCACAAGCCTTAAAGTATCCAAGTTTGGAAATCCACCCCTGCTCTAAAGAGCCCGCATGCATTTTCCCATGACTTAAATCGGGCGTGGAGAACTACAGCAACCTGTGGACTTCAACTCCCAGCATTCCTGAGCCAGCGTGGGTTGTTGGCTGACCTAGGAATGGGAGTTATTTTTAGCTCTGGAAAAGGATCTGCTCAATGAAAGCTTTTTTTGTTTTTATTTAATGGGACCGTCTCATTGATTAAAAAGTGTGTAAAAGTCCATTTAGGACTGAAAGCCGCTAGATGGCACCCTTGGTTAAACAGTGGGGATGAATTCGGTGTAGCCTCCTGTTTCAAAAATGAAATAAACCACACCAGCATTTTAAACCCCCTTTGTTCAATTATCTCTCGTAGGATATAATTTCACCCTTTCTCTTAAGAAGTTCTGTCTGAATGCAAACAAACGGTTTATCCCAAAAAACAATGTATTGAGCTGGCTTCAGGATTTGAACCCACTTCTCTCTTGATTTGCATCCAGGGCAAAAGATCAGGTTGTTTTATTATGGCAGCGGGAAACCACTGAAGGACTGTTGTGGTGCAGGAAACAATATTGTATTAAACTGATCAATGTTTGCTTTTGAAATACGCCAAAGCCTTAAAAGGGATTCTCATTTTAATCTCGTTTTGAGTGCTTTGAAAACTGGGATCCAAGCATCTCCAGCCAAAATAATTCTGCTTCGGTTCCAACATAAATCACAGTTTAGCACCCGTCCCCCATTTTAAGTGATCCGTGGCTTGTTTTGGCGTCTAACAAACTGCGGCTATCTTAAACAAGGGCTTCCAAAACAAAACCAGGTCTTAGTTTACGACTCTGAATGGCTCCGTCTGTATTTTATTCTAACCAGTGTTCCCAATTTGGATTTAATTAAAGTTCCTAGTAGTTACACACCAAGAAAGCAGATGCTTTCAGCCTGAAAGCCACATCTAAGACAAGAAAGGAAGGGGGGGGAGCTTCATGCATTAAATCCCAAGATTTGTTTTTTGTCTTTCCCTATCCAATTTTGGGTTATAAAATAAAATACAAGGCCAATAAGAACTATTTCCTTCTGAGCGAATGCATGTCGAGCCTGCCCTATTACTTGTTAATCAAGCTTGATTTCTGATATACGGGTAGATCTCAACTTACGACCACAATGGAGCCCGGAATTTATGTCGCTAAGTGAGACATTTGTTGAGTTTTGCCCCATTTTTCAACTTTTCTCATTGCAGTGTTTAAGCCCTGCCATTGTTAAAATGAACCACACGGTTGTTAAGTGAATCTGGATATATACTGTATATATATCTTCTCTCTATATAGATGGATGTGTGTTGTCTCTCTCAAACAGCGGCCGTAAACTTGCCGACAATGGCAGTTTCGGTGCAGTTTCCCATACGGGCCGAAAAGTCCTTTCTGTTTTGCAGTCTCAGCACAAGTCACTGCAGCGTTTTCCACTGAGCTGGGAAGGACCAGAAGGTGAAGGATACGGTTGCCATGGTGATAATTCATCTTATAGAGAGAGTAGTAAGCCCATCTTCCTTTTGGGAGGCTGGGTAGCAGCTATAAGAATACAGGCTGTTCAACTCTCTATCTATCTATCTATCTATCTATCTATCTATCTATCTATCTATATCTATCTATCTATCTATCTATCTATCTATATCTATCTATCTATCTATCTATCTATCTATCTATCTATCTATCTATCTATCTATCTATCTATCTATCTATCTATCTATCTATCTCAACTCCCTTTCACCTCGCCTGGCAGTCACCATAAATGTAGGTCGTTTTCAGCGTACGACCCCCCCCCCCAAATGACGCCCGACGTTTCAGTTGCTAAGTGTGGCAGCCGTTAAGCGAGTTGCGCCCCCTTTTCGCGAGTTTTTAAGTGAATCACTGCAGCTGCTCAGTTACTGACCCGGCTGTTGAGTGAATCCAGCTTCCCCGTCGACTTTGCTGGTCAGAAGGTCGCAAAAAAGGGGATCCCGTGGGAGGCTGCAACTGGCATAAGTACAAGTCAGTTGCCAAGCCTTCTGAATTTCAACCAGGTGACCCTGAGAACGCTGCAACGGCCATGAGGATGGAAAAAAAATGCTCGTAAGTCACTTTTTTCCCCTCCTCAGTGCTGTTGGAACTTTGAATGGTCACTAAAGGAATCCTAAATTCACTAAAGTGAAGGGCTACCTGTACTCTCAACCTAGAACTAAGGAGGAATTTCCTGACAGTTAGAAGAATTAACCAGTGGAATCACTTGCCACCAGAGATTGTGAATGATTCAACATTGGAAAATTTTAAAAAGATGTTGGATAACCCTTTGTCTGAAGTGGTGTAGGGTTTCCTGCCTAGGGAGGGGGGTGGACTAGAAGACCTTCAAGGTCTCTTCCAACTATTCTGTTCTGTTCCATTCTATTTTCTCTTCTCTCTTCTATTCTATTCTAGTCTTCTCTTCTCTTCTCCTATCCTATTCTATTCCCAATTTTATTCTCTATTCTATTTTCTATTCTATTCTAGTCTCTCTTCTCCTCTCCTCTCCTCTCTTCTCCTATCCTTCTATCTTCTAGCCTTCTCTTCTCTTCTCTTCTCTCTTCTGTTCTATTCTATTCCCTATTTTATTCTCTATTCTATTCTATTTTCTCTCCTCTCCTCTCCTCTCCTCTCCTCTCTTCTCCTCTCCTTCTATTCTAGCCTTCTCTTCCCTCTTCTCTTCTGTTCTATTCCCTATTTTATTCTATTCTATTTTCTCTTCTCTCTTCTATGCTTCTTTTCTGTCTTCTATTCTAGTCTTCTCTTCTACATTCTCTTCTCTTCCTATTAGATATGTGTAGAGTTGTCCACCTCTTTAGTATTGGGAAGATAGAACGTCTGCAAGAAAACAACCCCAGATGAGAGAGCACCATGGAACCTGTCATGCCCCTGTTGGAATCTGATTCCAAGGGAGTGCAGCTTCGTTGTCTGTGGAGGAAACTGGGGAAGGGCACAGTCCGGCTGTGCATTCAGAGGAAAACTGCAGGCCCCACACCTCTTTATCATAGGGCACGCAGAGAGGAACCGATAAGGGAGCAATGTGGGTTACGGGGGAGAAAAGGGCCCTGATTCCCTTCATTAGCTGCAGCTGGGAAAACAGGATTTTAAAAGGGGTGTTTGGGCACAGCACCTGGCTGGAAGCAAAGCATGAATTATCTTGTTCATCAAGTCCTATCTAGGTTCTGGCCTCCTCCCAACTGTGTGTGTTTCGTTACCTTTTGACTTCTGCAATTCCTTATCCTACCCTCTCTCATTAATTGCTGCAGCTGTGGTTTGTATTGGCTTTTATTTATTAATTTATATGTACTATGGGGTCGGACTGAATTTCTTCCCTTTTCAAAACTGTTCTTCGGAGAATTTTCTCTCCAGCCGAAGATAACTGGACATTGGGGGCCAAGTTGGAGGAATTAAAGGGACTTGACCTACTTTGGGGACTTGGTTGCTTTTGTGCCACGCCCCTTTGGGTCATCACAGAACCCTCCTTCCATCTCAACCTTGAGCTTACAAATATTCTCCTTTAGGTAACCTTTATTGACATTTGGCTTGGGTACTTACGGGACCGCCTGCTGCCACCATCGGCCTCCCATCGGCCAGTGCGCTCCCACAGGGTGGGCCTCCTCGGGGTGCCGTCAGCTGGGCAATGCCGGCTGGAGACCCCGAGGGTGCAGGCCTTCTCTGCGGGGGCACCCTCCCTCTGGAATGAACTACCCCCGGAGATGCGAGCTATCCCTGACCTACAAACCTTCCAGCGCGCATTGAAAACCCACCTTTTCCAACAAGATTTACTGGCAGGGTTTTTAAATTGGTTTTAACGGTCTTATAGCTCTTTAAATTTTTACCTTGTTCAGTTTTATCATCACTGTATCTCAGCCACTAATTTAATCTACTCCTAATTTTATTTTAAATTTGTATTTTGTAAGTGTGTGTTTTTTACTTGGCTGTACACCGCCCCGAGTCCCGATGGGAGAGGGGGCGGTATATAAATTAAATTAAATAGATAGATAGATAGATAGATAGATAGATAGATAGATAGATAGATAGATAGATAGATAGATAGATAGATAAATAATAAATAAAGTTGATTTTGAATTTCTGATTGACCTCCTACCCACCCTACCCCCAGTCTGGATAGGGTCAGCCAAAAAGCCAGATGTGGCCCGGAGTCAGGGGTGGGGTGGGGTGGGGGATGGACAGGGTGGCCCTTAAAAATACTCAGCTCTTGCCTTTCCCATCAAAGAGCCCTCTTTTCCTTCTGAGAAACCACTTGTCTTGATTTTGCAAAGCGCTGCCCTCTCCTTCCCTTCCCCCCCCCACTCCCCCCCCTTTTCCCTTTTGCTCTCTGCTTGCTGATGTGGAGTTCCCCTTCCGAAGAGCCCAGCTGAGAACACGCTCCGTTGACTCTTTGCCAAAGCCGCAGGGAAAAAAAGGAAGTTTTCTGCCTCCGTTGGCTCTTTCTCTCGCTCTTCCTCCCCCCACACCCCGCCCAGTCGGGGTAGGCATTTTTCTACCTTAAAAGGGCAGCAGAGTTTTCGCTGTGTTGCTGAAGCCCAAGCAGGGAGAGGAAACAAAAGAGAGAGAAAAAGACTTGAAGAGGAGGCAGAAATTGTGCTCCACGTGTGTGTGTGTCTGTGTGTGTGTGTTTCCTGGCCAGGCCTAAGGCTGCTCTTCCGGAGAGTTAGGTTGCTGTCATGACGTCCACCCGTAAAATTGGCTCACCTCTCCGGAGGCAGCTTTGGAAAAACCTGCAGGGCGTCCTCTGTCGTAAATCCTAATTTTCCTGCAAGGAGACCCTGTTTCGTCGGACCGCGTTCGGGTTTGTCAAATCTGCCTTCTATGAGACGCCAGGTTCAAAGGATAGCAACAGCAAAAGCGCTTAGACTGATATGCCCGCTTTATAATGCCTGACAGCCCTCTCTAAGCGGTTTATAGAGTCAGCCTATCACCCCCAACCATTTGTGTCCTCTTTTTGCCCACCTCGGAAGGACGGAAGGCTGAGTCAACCTTGAATCGGTCAGGATCGAACTGCTGCTGTGGGCAGAGTTAGCCTGCAAGACTGCATTCTAACCATTGCACCACTGTGCTTTCCTTCCTTCCTTCCTTCCTTCCTTCCTTCCTTCGCTGGCTGAAGAATTCTGGGAGTTGAAATCCACAAGTCGTAAAGTTGCCCAGGTTGGGGATCCCTGCTCTAAAACCTTGCCAGTGAGTCATTAGAAGTCAGGCCCCCTCCCCAAAATAGGAGGAGTTCTCAAATGTTCCTACCTGTGACCGATGGCCAGGAGAACAGCCTCCCCCGATTAATGACCTGCAGAAGTATTTGACTAAAGTCAGCTGTCCCAAAGGTGCTTTTTTTTTTCAAGAAGCAACTGGACTTTCTGGGGTTTTTTTTTTTTTTGAAGACGTTTCCCTTCTCATCCAAGAAGCTTCTTCAGCTCTGCCTGGATGGTGGAAACAGAAGGGTTTCTTTTCCTTGCAGACAGAGCTGGTCATTTGCCTTCTTTCAGAGAGAGTCGTTGAGGCCACTTGGAGATTTATCTGTGTCCTGAGGGTCGCCTGTGTGGAGCCTTCTTGGGACTGCTGAAAGGATTGTGTTAATGGAGCTGTGCCCACGTCCATTTGCACGACGCAGGTGGGCCCCGAGGACACAGACAAACCCTCCCCCCCATGCAGCCTCAACGACTCTCTTAAAAGAAGGCAAATGACCAGCTCTGTCTGCAAGGAAGGTCTCCTGAAACTTGCCTCTTTGGAGGCTTCGCCCTGACCAGGATGACATCGGTTGGCGCTGTGGACCAAGCAGAGAAGCAGAGATACTAAGTCAGAACAATGAAATTCTGGTGGCAGGGAATAGTGTGTGTGTCTTGTGTGTGTGTCTACTTTCTTGGCACCTAGACTGGAAAGGAAGCAATTTTGCATGCAACGGAGACCCTTTTAAAGATCCATAACTGTCTCCTTGGGGGAGGCTCAGAATCTTGCTTAACCAGGTGTTGCCCATTGTCCAGATGTTCCTTTGTTATTGGAATAACTCGCCTTTCTCCAGCAAAAGGGCAGTGTCTCTTTTCTTTCTACTCCGGTCAAAACGGGGAACAGTTGCAGAAAATAGGAATTAACAAAAGAGCCGTTGCAGAGAATAGCAATAACAAGGGTCAGAAGGGGTCTTGGAGGTCATCTAGTCCAACCCACCCCTCCTCTTCCCCCACCCACCCCCACTCAAGCAATTTTCAGACATTTAACTCGGCTCTGTCCTGATTTTTTTTTTTCTTCCTTTAATTTACCTGGAACAAGGGCGAGCTTTTCTCCCCCCCCCCCCCCTCCCGACAACAGAGTCTTTTCAGATGTAAATCCTGCGACAGTCCTTAATCGGTGAATAACTTGAACCCCTTCCAAAAAAACAACTGCAGAGGCTCAACATATTTGGTGGGGTTTTTTTTTTTTGACTTTTCAGGAAGAAAACTGTCTTGATTTATCCCTGCATCCCTCCTCCCTTTTCTTTTATTTTTTTTTTAAATATATATATATATATATATATATATATATATATATATTCTTTTTTTTTTCCTATCCCAACTTAGCATTATTCGTGGCGGTATGCGCTGGCTATCCCATACCTTCCAAAACCAGGAATTTTATTTTATTTTTATTTATTTTAAAAAAAAAACGGCATTAAAAATAGTTTTGGGCAGATTTGGGAAGTGAAACATCGCAAGGGTGTGTGTGTGTAAGTCCTGCCTTGCTCTTCCTTCCATATATAGCCATCCAGCGAGAGGATGATATATACCCATAAGAGGCGAGCCCTTTGTCCATCTTGCCAGCCGAGCTTTTTCAGGGCCTGCTGCAAGCAGGAAGCTGGGGGTTGACCTTCCCTGACTCCTTAATGCAGAAAAGGCCTGAGTTTGTCAGCTGAGCTGCTTCGGGTTCCCTAAAATCAAGTGTGCCAGGTGGGGGAAAGGGGCTGATGTCCAGGCAGGGCGGGGGGGGGGGAAGAGGGGGAGAGATCCTGCTTTAATGGCCTGTACATTTCGGGCCAAAAGGTTAGAGGGTCAATGACCTAGAGACGCCCATTATTTAGGGAAGGGGGGGTCTTTTTGTAGGCCAGTCAAAGTTGAATGCTGCTTTGGGGGCTTTTAATCGCTTCAAGAGGGCTGTAAGGCATTATAAAGCGGTATATAAGTCTTAAGTGCTATTGCTATTTCTCACCCACCCACCCCCGTAACATTTCAGCCATAGAATTGGGGGGGAGGCCATATATTATAAAGCTTTTAAGATGTCTGGACTTCAACTCCCAGAATTCCCTAACCCAGCATGGAAGCCATCTGGGTGACTTTGAGCCAGTCCCTAGGAGATGTGTGAGTTCTAGTCCTGCCTTAGGCATGAAACCCAGCTGGATGGTTTTAGGCCAATCACTAGGAGAAAGTGAGTTCTAGTCCTGCCTCATGCGTTGAAGGCTAGCTGGGTGACTTTTTTGCCACTTACCAGAAGACTGGGAGTTCTAGTCCAGCCTTATGCATGAAAGCCAGCTGGGTGACTTTGGACCAATCACCAGGAGACTGGGAGTTCTAGTCCCACCTTAGACATGAAACCCAGCTGGATGGTTTTAGGCCAATCACTAGGAGAAAGTGAGTTCTAGTCCTGCCTCGTGTTGAAAGCTAGCTGGGTGACTTTTTTGCCAATCACCAGAAGACTGGGAATTCTAGTCCAGCCTTATGCATGAAAGCCAGCTGGGTGACTTTGGACCAATCACCAGGAGACTGGGAGTTCTAGTCCCACCTTAGGCATGAAAGACAGCCAGGTGACTTTGGACCAATCACCAGGAGACTGGGAGTTCTAGTCCTGCCTCAAGCATTGAATGCTGGCTGGGTGACTTGTTTTGCCAGTCACCAGGAGACGGTGAGTTCTAGTTCCATCTTAGGCACGAAAGCCAGTTGGGTGATCTGGGGCCACTTCTTCTCTCAGCCCAGCCCACCTCACAGGGTTGCTGTTGTGGGGAAAACAGGAGGAGGGAAGAGTATTATTATCTATATTCCCTGCCCTGAGCTATTTACACATAAATTAAAACAAAGACAGGGTAAAATCTAATAAATAGAGCGAGCCAAGACTGGTATCGGGGAATGAGTCACCTGAATCACTCACCTTTATGGCTCACGACGCCCCTCCCAGCCTATAGGGCTCCTTTTGCTAGTCTCTAGAAGAACAGGCGTGGCTTTGCAGCCCCCCCCCCCCCCCCAATACCCCCTGCAAGAGTCTGCCATGGTAAGAATTGCACAGTTTGGAATGGGAATGGAATAGAAAAGAATAGAAGGAAATGGAATAGAATAGAATAGCAGTTGAAAGGGACCTTGTAGGTCTTCTAGTCCAATCCCCTGCTTAGGCAGGGAACCCTACACCACTTCAGAGAGAGGATTATCCAACATATATTTCAAAACTTCCAGCGTTGGTGCTTTCACAACTTCTGGGGGGGGCAAGTCGTTCCACTGATTTAATTGTTCTCACTGTCAGGAAATTTCTCCTTACTTCTAAGTTGCTTCTCTCCTTTGAAAAATGCAAAGTTTTAACACCTTCCCCTCATTTTCTTCCTCTTCACACACGCCTCATTCTCCTCCGTTACTTCGGGAGGTCCTTTGTGGTATCTGCAACCCGGAGAACCCGTAACCTTTTGATCGCAATAAATCTGCCGAGCTAGACCCCCCCCCCCTTCTTTCTTTGAAACATGCAGCTTGTATACAGGTAGTCCTCGACTTACAACAGGTCATTTAGTGACCGCTGGACGTTAGAAGGGCACTGCCAAAAGTGACTTGGGGCCGTTTTTCACACTTAATGACCGTTGCAGCCTCCCCGTGGTCACATGATCCAAATTCAGGCCCCCGGCAACTGACTCGTATTTATGACGGCGGCAGTCTCCCCGGGGTCACGCGATCCATTTTTGTGACCTTCTGACAAGCCCAGTCCATGAGGGAAGCCAGATTCGCTTAACAACCGGGTCACTTACTTTATCCACTTAAGATTCACTTAAGAAATGGTGGCCAGAAAAGTCGTAAAATGGGGCAAAACTCGTTCCACAAATGTCTCCCTTAGCAACGTAAATATTGGGGCTCCCATGGTGGTCTGCCTGTACTTTTCTGGTAGCCTGCTCCTGGATATGGAGTTTCTAGGCGGAGGTGACATGGAAGCCAACCTCAGGGGCCTCCACGAACATTCAAGAAGGAAGGTTCAGCCCCCATCAGCTATGGGGCTGCCTGTTGTGCTTCGCTGGCAGCCGGTGCAGACGGCCGCGTAATCAGACAGGGGAAGAACAGGGATCACTCCAGGAGTCTGGAGAGGACTTGAACGAGGGTCCTGCGTCCGATGCAGAGATGGGGTCAGGACCATCTGGGAGTGGGGTGCTGCCTCTGGAGCCTCCGGAGTCTGGCAGCAGCGAGGTAGAAGAACAAGGGGAGCCTGTTCCCAGTGCGCGTGTGCACAGAGCTGCTAGAAGGCAAGAACAGTTAAGACAAAAGGGGCGACTCGGGAGTCAGGCTGGGAGGTGATTGCCCCTCCACTAAGGGATAAAGGACAGGCCAAGGTACAGAAACCTTTGCAGGAAGCAAAGTCGTTTGCTCTGGATTAAACCTTGAAGCTCTGTGTGGACTTTGTACTTTGGTTGGCTTTTTACAATTCATTTGGCACTTTAGATTGTTGGCAGCCATTCAAAGGAGAGAAAGGTGGGTGCTTATCTCGAGGAACTGTTTGGGACTCCTTACGGGCTGGGAATGAACATCATTCCCAGCGTTGAAATAAAACAAGAGTTGTTTGGACTAAGCATGGGCTTAATTACGGTCTCAGGAAGCCTTGGTCAGAACATGGAGTTTCTAGGCGGAGGTAACATGGAGGCCAACCTCGGTGGCCTCCGTGAACATTCAAGAAGGAATGTTCAGCCCACATCAGCTATGGGACGGCCGGGCCTCCTGTGGGCAGTGTCCAGCTGCGTTCTGCCCTTCCAGGCCAAGCTGAAGCTCTGGGCCACAGTGCAATGATCCTTTGTCGTTTGTTTCCTAATTTGGTCACAGAATAAGTCCAGCTGTCTTGCTTAACCCCTTTCTTCAGAGGGAGGAAGAAAGAATCTTTCCCTTAACAGTGTGGAGCAGAAGGAGGAAGTGATAGTTCTGGGAGGACCTGAAATTCGGTGTTGTTTCCTTTCCACTTAGAGTTTAACTCTTTTTAAAAAAAAAATTATTTTTTTTTACTTTTAACAGAATAGAATAGAATTCTTTATTGGCCAAGTGTGATTGGACACACAAGGAATTTGTCTTTGGTGCAAATGCTCTCAGTGTACATAAAAGAAAAGATACATTCGTTAAGAATCAAGAATCATAATGTACGACACTTAATGATAGTCACAGGGTACAATAAGCAATCAAATCATACTAGGAAACAATATAAATCATAAGGATACAAGCGACAAAGTTACAATCATACAGTCACAAGTGAGGGGATGGGTGATAAGGTTAATAGTAATAGTAGTGCAGACTTTGTGAATAGTTGGACAGTGTTGATACAATCATTCCATCTTCAGTTGAACAGTGTATTGTCTGTGTACAAACATCTTTGTTAAACAATAATCAAAATTACAACATCCTTCATTACATATTCTGCAATATTTAATACCCAGTTATTTATATTAATTGATTATACAATATTAATGTAGTAGTATTCAACATATTAATCATCATATTAACTTTATCTCTTTTAACACGTCATCTTTATTTTGTTTCCCTATTTCTAACTTCCATTTTTATTATTTAACCATTGATAGAATAAATTCCATACCATATAATAATTCAGTTTGCTCTATCTCTTTAATTGCCAATGTTAATCTATTCATTTCCACACATTCTAGTATTTTCCTAATCACATTCTCATCTTGTAGGGATCCTCTCCACTCTTCCAATTCTGTGTGAATAAAATTCTGTCAGCAGTCAATATATGAATAACTAAATATGCATTTTCCTTACTATATTCTTCGGGTAGGATCCCCAAAATAAATATCTCTTTCACTTAGAGTTTAACTCGTGTGTGTGTCTCCTTTGTAACCAAGAAGAGAGAGGATGAAGAGGGGGATGTTTGGAAGCTTTTGAAGAACATCAACTCACCTTATCCAGGTGTCTTTATGGGTAGAGATAGAAAGAGAGAAGACTTGGGATTGGACGAAGCTTGCCCCTTGGAGCCTGTGTCTTCTCCAGACATAACTAGATAGACCAACTACAAGAATTAAAGGAAAGAGGGTAGAACTCAGAGTTGACATGAAGGGTCCTTGGTGCTCTCTGAGCTTGATGGTTTCCTTGCAGATGTTTCACGATCCATGCAGCAGCATGGATGACATTACCTAGTTGGGTCATGAGACATCTGCAAGGAAACTATCAAGCTCAGAAAAGCCCATCTCTACCCTCGTTCCTTTAATTCTTGTAGTTGGACTGTCTAGTTATGTCTGGAGAAGTCACAGGCTCCAAGGGGCAAGCTTGGTCCAATCCTAAATCTTCTCTCTTTCTATCTCTACCCATAAAGACACCTGGACAAGGTGAGTTGATGTTCTTCAAAAGCTTCTAAGCACCCCTTTCTCCATTGGTTTGAGCTAAAGTTGAATATGCCAGTAGATTCGTTGGTTCTGCACCAGTTGTAAGACAACATTTGGGAAACTTTCAGAACCAGCCCTAGATGAGGTGGCCTGATTATCATCTCCAAGTGGCCCTCAAAGCATTCAGCAACTGCTTGAGGTTACAACTAAGATTTGATTAATACGTTCTCAGCAGCTTAGCTTACATGCCCCACGGAACCATAAATCATGGCTTACAAGCCACAGCAGTTAAAATTACAGAACTCATCAGCCCGAGCCAAGCTGGGTGGTTGGATGTTGTGGACCCAAGCAAATACATCAACCAAGTCCTCTGGTTATCATTTCCTGCATGTCGGTCCCCTGCTCGCCAATTAAAATTCTTGACGTTTGATCTGAAAAAAACCTCTTGTGGGCTGAGATGGAAGTCTCCTTTGTTGCTTGTCCATGTTTTCTGCGTACTCTTTTCCCCCATTCATGGAAAAGCCAAGATCGAAGAACAGATGTTCCACCCAGCTTTCGGTTCACATCTGGAGCAGATGGCTACGAATACAAGCCTTCTTATGGAAGCAATTTTCGAGGAAGCCATTGTTCCTGCAGGACCTCAAGACAGCTGTTGGACATCTTTTAGAACAAGGGTCTCCAAACTTGGCCACTTTTAAGACTTGTGGACTTCAATTCCCAGAATTCCTTAGCCAGCTGTCAACTCAAAAATATTTCTCTGGTCTTTTGGAGTTGCCAGCGGAAAGGAAGTGGGGGAAGCAACACATACCTTAAATATTTTTATAGGTAATTGCTAGGCGGATGAAACTTCTGGCACGCAAGATTATTATTGGAGAGCCTGATTAATGACTCTTGGCTATGGAGGTGTCCCATTGGAGAATATATATCCAAGGGGTGGTGGAAGACCAGGGTCAAGGGTGAGATGAATGATGTGGTTTCAGAGTCAGCTACACCCAGGTAATGCCGGCATGCTGACTCCTAATAAAGAATTTCTTTTTTAACTCTGAGAGATGCGGCTAGAGACTCATGATTTGAATGGGGGTGGATTGTCGGAGCCCTGACACCAGCTTTGCTGGCTGAGGAATTCTGGGAGTTGAAGTCCACAGGTTTTAAAGTGGCCAAGGTTGGAGACCCCTGGTTAGAAGGTCTTAAAAAACTCGATAGACCAAGAGGCTTTGACTTCACCCTTTCTCACATGGGTTTTCCATTATTTTCTTGGGCTGGCTTATGTTTTAGTGAGAGCGCTCTGGGTCGCTTGCTCTTCCCCTACCAAGAGCGATTTTAAAGTGTCTTTAAAGTGTCGGCATGCTGGCTAGATTTGATGCGCAGCCATCAATAATGCAGGAGGAGTTTTAAGCGGAAAGGTTAACTGAGTGGAGGCTTCAAGGTTAAGCAGCCGTCATGTGGGACGACTGGCAGGCGATGCCATCTTGGGAGCTGGCTCTTGGGGTTTTTTTTCCTCCTTCTAACAGAGAGGCCAAAGGCCAGCTGAAGATCTTTGCCTCTCTAGAATAAAATAATGTCAAAGGAACCTTTTTTTTTTCTCTTGACCAGCGATGGCACTTTCATCTTCACTCCGTTCTTAGTGCATGCTTCTTTTGCAAACCCTGAATTGAAAACCCTCAAAGGAGGATCTTTGTAGCTCAGGGTTGAAAGGAGGGATCCTTGGTGCTCTTTGAGCATGGTGGTTTTCTTGCAGACGTTTAATGACCCAGCTAGGGAACATCATCAGTGCTAGAAGGAAGTGAGGTTTGTGGAGAGGAGGAGGAAGCGGGTCAGGAGGAGGAAGTGGAGGCCTGTGGAGTCCTTGGTCCTCTCTGAGTGTGCTTGTTTGCTTGCAGATGTTTCATTAGCCAAACTAGCTAATATCATCAGTGCTAAGGGGGACGGGAAAGGAGGAAGAGGAGGAGAAAGAATTGTTGATTGGGGTGTGTTAGTGGCCTGTTCCTTGTGCCACTAAGTCCTTGACTCCTAAGTACCTGATAACTTGGTGGTAAGTCAGCCCTCTTGTTGACTGGCACGGGGCCTGTTTCCCAGGTTGCAATCATTTCTCTGGCTGTTTTTGTACCTGCTTGGCCAACAATCTTAATAGCTTGCAAAACTGAATGTATGTACCAGCCATCAATAATTAAAAAGCCAGACGCAACCAGGCACCGCATAAATACTACGCATAGATTAGCCCATTCTGGTGAGAGAGAAATTCCCTGTGGATGGACTGCAGCACGAGTCTGTTCTGACCCAGGCTTCCTGAGACACCAACAAACACACACATTAAATCCAACACCCTTTTATTTTAGTTCAAGGGTTGTGAGTTATCGTCATTCACAGCCCGTAATGAGTCTCAACCAGTTATAAATAGTCCCATGGAAGTCTGCCAAAGTCCTTCGGGAGAAGTCTGATAAGAACGCACCTTTATCTTCCTTGAAGTGCTGCCAATGACTAAAGTACCAATTAGTCTTTCAACACCAAACAGAGCACAAATTCACCTCGGAGCTTTCAAGTTCAGAACCGACCAGAGCAAACAACGTTGCTTCCTGCAAAGGTTCCTGTCCCTTTGCACTTCCTTTATACTTTACGGGAGGACCAATCACCTCCAAGCCTTACTCCCTTTCGAGTTGCCCCTTTTGTCTCAGCTGCTTTCGCCTTCTAGCAGCTCTGCGCAAACACGTACTGAGAACAGGCTCCCGCTGTTCCTCTTCTGCACGTAACTCCCAGATGGCCCTGGCTCCATCTCTGCATCGGATTCAGGACCAACATCCAAGTCCTCCCCAGACTCCTAGACTGGCCCATGTTCTTCCCCGCTATCCGGTTCTGCTGCCATCTCCACAGGTTGCCAGCGGACCACAACAGAGTCCGAAAGCTCGGAAGACTAAACGTGATCGACCCAGGTTGGATCCTTCAGGGACGATATCTTTTTAAGACAATGTTTTATACCAATGTCCTTTCTTAAGTGTCTGGTCACCATCAGAAAATCCTGTTCTTTTCAGCTTGCATTGGTTCCGTTTCATGGCTAAACTCTACGATGGCATTTAATTTTATTTAAAATGCTTATCGTCTGTCCGATATGCCCAGAGCAAGATTATGTTCACCCAGCGTTCCCCAAAAATTGGAATGAAGGAAAAAAAAATTCGTTTGAATTCAGCCCAAACACTAGAGCTTTGCTCTGTATCAGTAGTTCTTGGATTTTTTTTTTTTAAATTAAACTAACAGTTCTGCTGCCTGGAAAAAAAAAAGTAATTGGAAACCGAATGATCTAGGGAATCCCACATTTGATTATAACGTATTAAATAAGCAAGTTCCCCCCCCCAAAAATGTAAACTAATTAAAGCCCTTAATTTAAACACACGCTCGTAGTAATGGAGACGGAGAGGCACTCGAAGGGAAGGGAAGGTTTGGCGAGATTGGGGATGGTTACATCGTAACGCGAGGATGAGAAATCCAATTTGCAAGGAAGATTGCAAATCGGGTCTCCCTGTCTCGCTTAATGACCATATGTTCCAAATGAGTTAATGATAACTTGCTCCGGATCTGCGGCTGTCATGGCATTAACTTTCCGGCATGTATCTACCTTGGGACAACAGAGAAGGAACTAGGGGTGACATGATAGCAATGTTCCCATAGTTGCCCAGTGATGGACAACTTCTGGTTTTTCCCACTTAACAACCATTGCAGCATCTCCATGGCCACGTGATCGAAATTCAGGCGCTTGGCAATTGGCTCGCATTTACGACGGTTGCAGTGTGATCTGCTTTCCCTATCTTCTGACAAGCAAAGTCATTGGGGAAGCCAGATTTTACTTAACAGCCGTGCTACTAATTCAACCTCTGCAGGGATTCACTTAACGTAGTCAGAAAGGTCGTAAAATGGGGCAAAACCCCCATTTTTTTTTTCCTTGTTTAGCAACAGAAATGTCGGGCTCCGTTGTGGCTGTAAGTCGAGACCTACCTGTCATGTGGACTTCTGTGCAAAGCTTTTTCACGTGACCTGCAGTTTTTCTGTCGCCAAACCAGAAACTAATGTTTGCAGGCAATCCTGGCAGTGGAGATGCTGTGATGATCATAAGTATGAGGACTTAAGTCATTCAGCTTTGGGAAGCCCGGACACTAAAAGTAGATGGAGGGCAGGAGAAAAGTGGGCAGAACCAGGGCAAAACCTAGATTTGGTTCAAACTTCAGTAACCTCGTTCTGTTTTACACATTCCGTAAGTTCCCCTTCGGCGCATGCAAAAATGAAACTCGGGTAATTTTTGAAGAGGGTCAGGAGGCTGCGTGCAGTTCCGTCTTCTCAAGATGAATATTTTGTTCTAGGTAATCCCAGTCTTACCTAGACGTTAACAACCGTTTTCCCTGCAGGGATGAAGGTAGGAGGAAGGGGGAATTAGAAATGCTTCCTTTTCTAAATTAATTTTTGGGAGTTTTCAAGAGGCATATGGCCCTCTGGAGGAAAAACTGCATTTTTAATTTTCTGCAGTGGTTGTAAAGACCAGCGATGGCCAGCAGGAGGCTCCAAAACCCTAGATTTTGAAAAATGGTGTTCCCAATTCTCACCAAACTAACCTGGAGCATTAACTTACTAATTCAATCAATTCAATGGTCTTTCATCTTTCTTTAAAAGCAGTACAGGCAGTTCTCCACTTACCATTTAGTGACTGTTCAAAGTCACAACGGGACTGCTCAAAAGTTACTTGCAACCCATTTGAACGGATGGTTTTAATAGCATGTTGGAATTAACCATCGGCCATTTATGGAAAAGAAGATCAGGAAAATAATTTCAAATCTCTATTGAGGTCCCAAAGTTAATATCTGAGAGAAAGATGCTTGTGATTTTGGGTTTTATTCAGTGAGCCACGCTTAAGCCGTTGCCTTGAATCACACATAAATTAAACATTGTAAAGCAAAGGATGGAAAACAGTCAAGGAAAGAAGCAACCCAGAACTAAGGAGAAATTCCCTGATAGAGTGGAACAGAAGTTGCCTACAGAAGTTGTGGATCACTGGAGGTTTTTAAGAAAAGTTTGGACAGCCATTTGTCTGAAATGGGATAGGGCCTCCTGCTTTACCAGGGGGTTGGACTAGAGGTCCTTCAAGTTCCCTTCAATTTTTACCTGTTCCGTTATTCTTTACCGTTTCTTAGTTTATCTATTATCAGTTTATCTATTATTAGTTTATCACACTATTTTTTTTCTCCTCAATTCTGACACTTCCGACACAGAAGAAACCTTTACCAAAATTAATAAATAAGCATCTAGGCCTTTTTCCTCCCGTCGTAGTTGGAATAACTTGGCTTTTGCAGAGAACGTGTGTGTCCTACTGCTTGAAAGAAATGTAGCTTGCCTCTTTTTGTCCTTCAGGAACAAAAGATTGGCAGCTCCCTTCAAACATCTGGCGATGTTTTCAGAAGACACAGCTGGTCAGAAAGGGCAGAAAAGACTCAGCCAGATCTTCAAGGTCGCTTTTCAAATAAGCTGTCCACAATGGGCAATTATTCTCTTGGGTTTTTGACCTTGCTTGTGGGACAGGTGGTGTTGTCATAATTGTGAAATTTCACAGCGGAGAAACCAACATCCGAAAAAGTTTGGGACTCCGCTGAGAAATATTCTCTTAATTCCCTAACCTCAGCGTGTTTGCTATGGGAAACATGCACTGTGTTGTTAGACCAATATTCCTTTTTTCTTCTGAATTCTGGGAGTTGAAGTCCTCCAGGCTTAAAGTTACCAAGGTTGGAGACCCCCTGATTTAAAAGGTGCCCAAGGTTGAACAAGGCTGTGGGTTTTGGATTGCCTGTGATTTTTAATTTTATACCAAAAAGTCTGTTAAAAGTTCTTCACAGCCAGGCGTGCAGGATTTGGGGTTTTTTGGTGGAGAAACTGGGTGGGTTTTTTTTTTATATCTTGTGTGACATTTAAAGGAGAATTTTCATGCTGTCTCTCAAGTTTCAGGTTTGGCTTCTGTCAAACTCTGGGGTATTTTATGGACAGTTTTTTTTTTAAGCTCTGGTATTTAATATTGCAAGGGTGTCTTAATATGCAACCCACAGCCGTGTTAGCTCAGGTTTCACATCCGTTGTGGTTTCCCGACTTGAATTGAGTGCAGCTTTCTATCTGTCTCCGTTCCTCCGTGTATGTTGAGTATAATATTACCTTACGTTCGTTCACACGCTCTGATCTTGTGTGATGAAAGATAATAAACGCAACGATTTATTCCAAGAAAACAGCAGAAGAAGAAAGAAAACGGGTGTCAAAGTGCAGTTGAAGTCCTCCGCAAATTAGTTTGGCTGTTTTTTTTTTTTTTTAAAGTTTAATAAAAGTTTGCTTTTATTTTTTTATTATTTTTATTTAGCGTAAGAAGAGAACAGGACATAAGAGAAAGGAGGTTTTACTTCTGCAGTTTTACTTTTTTTTAAGTTTGCTTTTCCCCTTCAGTCTCTGAGGTTGATAAGGATCTAACAAAGGCAATTTCCTAGAACACACACAGAGGGAAGATTCATCAAAAGCATTTAAAGGAGTGAGTTGATGAAATGGCTGGAAAATGAACAGGATAAAGTCGCCACTAAATGAATAAAAATGAGCAATGGTTGTAGGTGATGACATCTTGGCCCCACTCAGTGGAACCAAGGATGATGTCTAGGCAAACTTTAAAAGAGATGGATGGATAGGATAGGATATAAGATAGGATAGGAGAGAGATGATGGATAGATGGATAGATAGATAGATAGATAGATAGATAGATAGATAGATAGATAGATAGATAGATAGATAGATAGATAGATAGATATCGATAGATAGATAGATAGATATCAATAGATAGATAGATAGATAGATAGATAGATAGATAGATAGATAGATAGATAGATAGATAGCAATAGATAGATACTGTAGAGAGAGAGAGAGATACTGTAGAGAGATAGATAGATAGATAGATAGATAGATAGATAGATAGATAGATAGATAGATAGATATCGATAGATAGATAGATAGATATCAATAGATAGATAGATAGATAGATAGATAGATAGATAGATAGATAGATAGCAATAGATAGATACTGTAGAGAGAGAGAGATACTGTAGAGAGATAGATAGATAGATAGATAGATAGATAGATAGATACTGTAGAGAGAGAGAAATACTATAGAGAGAGAGATACTGTAGAGAGATAGATAGATAGATAGATAGATAGATAGATAGATAGATAGATAGATAGATAGATAGATAGATAGATAGATAGATAGATAGATAAATAGATAGATACTGTAGAGAGAGAGAAATACTATAGAGAGAGAGATACTGTAGATAGATAGATAGATAGATAGATAGATAGATAGATAGATAGATAGATAGATAGATAGATAGATACTGTAGAGAGAGAGAAATACTATAGAGAGAGAGATACTGTAGAGAGATAGATAGATAGATAGATAGATAGATAGATAGATAGATAGATAGATAGATAGATATCGATAGATAGATAGATAGATATCAATAGATAGATAGATAGATAGATAGCAATAGATAGATACTGTAGAGAGAGAGATACTGTAGAGAGATAGATAGATAGATAGATAGATAGATAGATAGATAGATAGATAGATAGATAGATAGATAGATAGATACTGTAGAGAGAGAGAAATACTATAGAGAGAGAGATACTGTAGAGAGATAGATAGATAGATAGATAGATAGATAGATAGATAGATAGATAGATAGATAGATACTGTAGAGAGAGAGAAATACTATAGAGAGAGAGATACTGTAGATAGATAGATAGATAGATAGATAGATAGATAGATAGATAGATAGATAGATAGATAGATAGATAGATAGATAGATAGATACTGTAGATAGATAGATAGATAGATAGATAGATAGATAGATAGATAGATAGATAGATAGATAGATAGACAGACAGACAGACAGACAGACAGACAGACAGACAGACAGACAGATAGATGATAGTGATAGTTACTGTAGCTAGCTGGATAGATAGATAATAGATAGATAGATAGATAGATAGATAGATAGATAGATAGATAGATAGATAGATAGATAGATAGATAGATAGATACTGTAGATAGATAGATAGATAGATAGATAGATAGATAGATACTGTAGAGAGAGAGAAATGCTATAGAGAGAGAGATACTGTAGATAGATAGATAGATAGATAGATAGATAGATAGATAGATAGGTATAATACAGATGATAAATAAAGATAGGAATGGATGGATAGACGATAGATAATCAATTTTTTATTTTTATCAAAATATAAGGTACAAAGGAAAATACGTAATGGAAAACTAGGAGAAGGGAAAAAGGAAAAAAAGAGGCATTGACTTCCAACTCTCTTTGGCACAGTAGAAGATAACATTACAACCTCAACTTTTTACTTTTGCACAATAGTATATATATGGTAGCCATTTCTATAACAACAAGCCTACTTAGCCAACAAAAACGAAGTCAAAATTTCAATTTTTTTTCCCCCTGCACCCCAAGCCCACAGTCTGGGAAGCAATTTTCAAGCAGAAAAAAATACATTCTCTTCTTTGGAAAGAGGGGAAATACAGTATAGCTTGGAAAAGGGTACAAATTTGGTGGGCAGTGAGCACCACCTCCGCCCTGTGGAAATGTTCCATTTCTTGATAGGAATCGAAAAATTCGCTTTCTCTTTCTGCCTTGTGAATGTTGTAGGCCGGGGACAGGTTTCCTAAGCGGGTTTTGGAGAGCACGGTCTCCAGATTTAGACCTGGGAACCAACTCAACTCTCATAATTCTTTTTTTTTTTTTTGCAGAGCATATTGTGGTTGATTTCAACACAGTTAAAAGTTGATGGTTTGGTGAAAACACTGCCAGTAATTTTCGTATCTCCACCCCCTCACATATACAATTGCTCCGTACTGGATGAGAATTATGGGAGCTCTAGTCCTAAAGGACAGATAGTCCTCCATGTATGGCCACAATGGAGCCCCCATTGTTTCGTGGCGAAGTGTTGAGTTTTGCCTCATTTTACGACTTTCCTGGCCACCGTCGTGAAGCGAATCACTGCAGCTGATAAGTCAGTCTCCCGGTTGTTTGAGTGAATCTGGCTTCCCCTTGTGAGAAGGTTGCGAAAACCTGACTTTGGGACACAGCAACGGTCATAAAAACGAACCAAGCCTCTGAATTTTAATCTCACGGTCATGGGGTTTCCGCAAAGGCCGTAACTGGAAAAAACAGTCGTAAGTCGCATATTTCAACGCCATTATAACTTTGAACGGTCGCTAAACAAACTTGTAAGTCAAGGTCTATTTGTATCTGGAAGACCTCAGCTTGGGAAAAATGTGAGCAAAGGAATGCATCGATCGTCCAAGGCGAAAAGTATTTAGATTAACAGAGTTGGAAGGGACCTTGTAGGTCATCTAGCCCAACCCCCACCCAAGCAGGAGACCCTACACCATTTCTAAGAAATGGCAATCCAATCCCTTCTTGAAAGCCTCCAGGGATGAAGCTCCCACAACTTCTGAAGGCAACTTCTGTTCCATGAGTTGATTGTTCTTACTGTCAGAAAGTTTCTCCTTATTTCCAGGTTGAATCTCTCCATGTTCACTTTCCATCCATTATTCCTTGTCTGGCCTTTGGGTGCCTTGGAAAATAGCTTGACCCCTTCCTCCTCTCTGGGGCAGCCCCTCAAATATTAGAAGATTGCTATCATGTCTCCCCTGGTCCTTCTCTTCCCTAGACTAGCCAGGCCCAGTTCCTGCAACGGTTCTTCGTATGTTTTAGCCTCCAGTCCCCTCATCATCCTGGTTGCTCTTCTCTGCACTTTGTCTAGAGTCTCAACATCTTTTTTTATAGTGTGGTGACCAAAATTGGATGCAGTACTCTAGGCGTGGTTTTACTAAGGCTTTATAGAGTGGTATTAGTACCTCCCTTGATCTTGATTGTATCCTTCTATTAATGCAAGTTTAGGATTGCGTTGGCTTTTTTTGGCTGCCGCTGCACACAAGTAGAATTGGGGAGGGAAGGAAACAGAGGCAGGATACCCTCCCTCAAATTCTTTTCAAAAGAGTCTTCAAGCCCTCTCAATACGTCCTGAAGGAATGCAAGAAAAGGGGGGGGTGTGGCAATAATGACCTTTCTGTCCCCAATTTTGAGCCCCGCAGGCATGTAATTATTGAGTCTATTTGATCTGGCTTGTTTCTTCTCCTTGCTTTCTCAGGAAGGACTCCTCCAGTCAATAATTGGATTATTGATATGCTCAGTGCGGATGGAGCTTGCGATCTAACAGGTTGCATCTGCTCTGTGTGTGTGTCTCTCTCTCTCTCTCTCTCTCTCTCTCTCTCTCTCTGTGTCCTAGTTTATAATTCCGTCGTAAATATTGCGACTCGGACCATTAATTGTTGACAAGTTCCCATCGTCCGATCTCGCTTGGTGGGGCTGGAGACACACACACTGATGGAGATGCCTGCTGGTTTTCTCCTGCTTTCTCAAGCCTCTTCATGGCCAACTGGCTTTTCTATGGGCGGGTAATCCTCGACTTACGACCATCCATTTAGTGACCGTTCAAAGGCACTGAAAAAAGTGGGTTTTTACACTTATGACCTTTGCAGCATCCTCACGATCATCATCATCATCGTCTTTTAATGACCCCATTATCCCTTTTGGGGTGGAGTCTGGGCAGCTGAATGGAGCCAGCAGTGTTTCCTGGCCAGATGCCTTTCCTGTTGCCAATGCGGAGTTTTGTTTTTTTTTTCCCCAGCAGATATTTTCTCATTGTGCCCAGAGAAAGAAATATCTGCCTCTACCTAGGATTGAACTCACAGCCTCCTGATTGGGAGGCTAGAGCTCCGCCTCTGGGCCACCGCACCACTCGCAAGCATCCCCACGATCACTTGATCAAAATTCAGACGCTTGGCCCCTGGCTCATATTTGCGACGGTCGCCGTGTCCCAGGGGGTCCTGTGATTCCCCTTTTGCGACCTTCTGGCAAGCAAAGTCCGTTGGCCTAGACCAGGGGTCAGCAACCCGCGGCTCTGGAGCTGCATGTGGCTCTTTCATCCCTCTGCTGAGGCTTCCTGTCCCTGGTCGGTAAAAGGAAAAAGGACACCACGCTAGGAGAAGACTCTATGGTGATGGAATTGAACTTCCGGTCGGCAGAAGAAAAAGGACGCCGCACTAGGAGGAGACTCTATGATGGGGGAACTGGACGTCCGGTCGGCAGAAGAATAAAGGATGCCGTGCTAGGAGGAGACTCTATGGTGGGGGGAACCAGACTTCCGGTCGGCTCTAGAATTGAACCAGGGGGCTTCTGGTTAGGATCTTTGTGGCTCTTTGAGTGTTTAAGGTTGCTGACTCCTGACCTAGACTAGAAGCTCTGGAGGCCTAGAGCTGGAGCTCTTGCCTCACAATCTGGAGGCTGTGAGTTCAATCCTAGGTAGAGGCTAATAAAGAGGTCGTAAAATTGGACACCAACTCAAAATGCTTCGCTTAGCGACGTAAATTTGGAGCTCAGTTGCGGTTGTAAAGTCGGAGGACCACCTCTAGTTGAAAGGGTGTCTTTTGTTCTTTGGAAAAGATGACCAAGCCAGGTCTGTGGAGATCTGCGCTTTGGAAATGAAGCTTAATCTATTTCTGTCTCCTTGCCCCAGGCGATGCTTCTAATTTCTCACAATCTGGAATTGTGATGCAAGACTTTGGCAAATCCTTTGCCACTTCCTCTTTCTTGTGTTCCATATCCCTCTTGTTCTTCTGCCTGCCTGCCTTCACCTGGGCTTCTGGTCTGTCTGAATCCTTTCTCCAACCCTGATGCCCTGTTGTGGGAAGGGTGGAGAGTGTGTCGTCTCTCAACGGCCGGTACCAACCCATCCAGAGGCCACTGTGCTGGAGAACGCCCGGCCCAGATGTGCTGGAGGATTGTTTTTGCTACGGTTTGGCTGCTGCCCTTCAAAACACAGCTTTTTCTTCTTCCCTTGCACAACCCCCTCTGCAAGGCCGCAAACATCTTCATTGCACAACCCACTTTTCTTTTGCAGCAGAGTCATAACAGAGACTCGTGCAATAAACATGGAAATTTACCCTGGGTGTTGAAACCTTCCTGTGTGTTTGTTTTGTGGGATCCGCTTCGTCTCATCCAAGAGAAAACAAAAATAAAACAAATAATAGTTTAAAGATCTTCAACAACTCTGGTCGTTTAGTTCTTCCTTCGGGACATTTTAATGCATCAAGCGATTTGCTTGATGGGAAATGCCAAGCACGGGCAAATTTGTCAGGAGGGTTTTGAGAGAAGAGAAATGGATAGTATAGAATACGAAATAACAGAATTGGAAGGGACCTTGGAGGTCTTCTAGTCCAACCCCCTGGCCGATCAGGAGACCTTAGACCATTTCAGACAAGTGGCTGTCCAGTTTCTTCTTAAAAACCTTCAGTGTTGGAACATCCACAACTTCTGGTGGCAAGTTGTTCCACTGGTTAATTGTTCTCACTGCCAGGAAATTTCTCCTTAGTTCTAAGTTGCTTCTCTCCTTGGTTAGTTTCCATCCATTGCTTCTTGTCCTGCTTTCTGGTGCTTTGGAGAATAACTTGACTCCCTCTTCTTCTTTGTGGCAGCCCCTCAAATATTGGAAGACTGCTATCATGTCACTCCCAGTCCTTCTTTCCTTATAAATTAGAAATATTTTTTGAAGTGGGTGTGTTGGTTGTCTTTCTTTTAGATAGATAGATAGAGAGAGAGAAGGTAATGATAGATAGTAGATAGATAGATAGATAGATAGATAGATAGATAGATAGATAGATAGATAGATAGATAGATAGATAGATAGATAGATGAGGGAGGGATAGATAGATGGATAGATAACTGAAAGTTAGATGATATGTATGTAATAAATAATGGATGGATACAGGTAGGTAGGTAGGTAGGTAGATAGATAGATAGATAGATAGATAGATAGATAGATAGATAGATAGATGATAGATAGATAGATAGATAGATAGATAGATAGATAGATAGATAGATAGATAGATAGATAGATGAGGGAGGGAGGGATAGATAGATGGATAGATAACTGAAAGATAGATGATAAGTATGTACTAAATAATGGATGGCTACAGATAGGTAGGTAGGTAGGTAGATAGATAGATAGATAGATAGATAGATAGATAGATAGATAGATAGATAGATAGATAGATAACGTATAGATATAAGTATGTAATAAATAATGGATGGCTACAGATAGATAGGTAGGTAGGTAGGTAGGTAGATAGATAGAGTAGGTAGGTAGATACAGTAGATATATGGATGGATGGATGGTCCTTGATGTTCTCTTGTTTTCTTGTAGACATTTCATGATCCAACTAGGTAACATTATCAGTGCTAATAACGAATGCTGTTTGCTCTCAGTTTATATTCTGGTATCTTGCCTGTCTGTATCGATGGGGGCGGTCGGTCTTAGAGATTCTTTGGTTGGGCTGCTTACTGATGGCTCTTTGGCAGTTTCTTGATTGGGGTGTTGCTTACTTGATTGTTGGTTAGACAGACAGACAGACAGAAGCTTTGGATTCAGTGAACACCCTCGTCTCTTTCCGTGGCATGGAGCTTCGTGGTCTGCTGAAGTATCCTTGAATGCTTTGCAAGGAGAGCGTTGTTAGCTAATCCTTCTGGATCGTTTGCCGATGGAAACCATCCAGCCTCAGCAGCTCCGGGATTCATGTCAACATTTATACTTTCCCAAAAGTAATTAAACTCGGCTTGGCGAACTTCTCCTTCCACCCTGCAGCTGTTGAAAACCTTCTCCATCCCTTTATCACCCTACACGGGTGGGATGAAGTCCAGTGTCCTGCCTGCGGTTTCTCCAAGCCACAAGGTGGCAATATTAGCTGCTGAATGAATTCATCCTTTGGGTGGCCCTTTGCGTTAGGAGTAAGGTTCTTCTGGAGATGGGTCTCTTCACAGATCAACACCAACGATCTCTCTTCCAGAATCCTACACAGGAGGTCAAAATGCATAGATTGCTTGTGATCTCTGGTGGGCAAAGCCATACGTTGGATGGGGTTGACCGAAAGCAAAGCTGGAGAGGGGGAGGGGGCATATTTTGTTTAAAAATCACAATACCGAGAGGATTTTGGATGAAAGACACTCTTCAGATTGCAGAAAGAGGTTTGCATGGAGAAGAACTTTGGATGGTCATTAAATGAACACTTATATGTGTAGTTTAATATACTTTATTGTAATTGCACTTCATACAACGAAATTAAATACCATCTTCAGTGTATATTATGACTACGAAAATAAAACACAAACACACACGCTTCACATTCTATACATTGAATTGAAAAACCCCTGATATTGCATGAATATTGCACTATACAGTAGAATCCAACAGAGCTACTGCCCTGGGAAAAAAGCTGGTTTTTCAGCCTGTTTGTCCTTGTTTTTATTATCCTGTACCATCTGTCAGATGGTAATAGTTCAAAAAAGGGGTTCCCAGGATGAGATGGATCTTTGAGGATGTTTTGAACTTTCTTAAGGCAGCGGGAGCTCTAAAGCTCTTCCAAAGAGGGGAGAGGGCAACCCATGATCCTCTGGGCAATGACCTTCACCCTCTGGAGCGCTGTCCTATCTGCTCCTGTGCAAGTTGGCAAACCATACACAGGTGCAGTAAGTTAAGATACTCTCTATGGTGCAGTGATAGAAGGTCACCAGCAGTTTTCCATTCAGTTGGAAAAGTCTCAGGTAGTCGAATCTCACCAGGGCTGCAATGTCAAGCACCCTAGGTCAGAACGGACACACATAATATACACATAATATACAGAATGGACAAACCATACAGAGGTGCAGTAAAGTGGAGGACTTCTCATACTCCAGAACGTTTGCTCGGTGCAGGATTCATTACAGCTTCCCTGACTGCCAACCTGGATTGGGTGGGGTCCCCCTTGCTTACTTAACGTCTCTCCTTTCCTTTGCAGGAAACCTGCAGAAAATGCCAAGGCCTCTGGAAAGAACACATGAACCTCACTTGTCAGCAGCTGGCTGAAAAGGACGACATTAAATACAGAACATCCATGTAAGTTATCTTTAGTGTTGGGGACAGGGAGAAAAAAAACAGAAACCTCACCCCCTCCCCACCCAGATTTCAACCAGGGCCAGTTCTGCAAAGGTTATTCTTAAGTTCTAGTGTTTTGTTTCCTAACCATGAAAAAAAATTAGAAGCCTGGTACTGTAGCACCTTTTTCTGGAACTACATTTTATTAAAAGGCACAAGCTTGCGTGGCTACCAGATTCTTCTTTCTTTCTTTCTTTTTTTGGTCCCCCTGGACTGACTTGGCTCTATTCCTACCTTCTCCACGACCTGTTGAAATTTGAGTAAAGACTGGCAGGGTTTTTTTTCCCCTCAGGTAGTTGCTTCTTTATTCAAAGTTTTTGGAGGGAGAAAGGGGAGAGGAGAGGAAATAAAAGGGAAAGGATAGGGAGAGGGGAAGGAAGGAAGGAAGGAAGGAAGGAAGGAAGGAAGGAAGGAAGGAAGGAAGGAAGGAAGGAGAGGAGAGAATAGGAAGTAGTAGGGAAAGGGTAAAGGGAGGGAGGGAGCAAGAAAGAAAGGGAGGGAGGGAGGAAAAGGAGGGAGGGAAAGGAGAGAAAAGGAAGTAGGGAAAGGATAGGAAGGAGGAAAGAAGGGAAGGAAGGAAAGAAAAAGAGGGAGCAAGAGGAGAGGAGAGGAAATAGAAGGGAAAGGATAGAGGAGGGAGGGAAGGAAGGAGAGGAAGTAGTAGGGAAAGGGTGGAGGGAGAGGAAGGAAAGGAAGGAAGGAAAAAGGGAGGGAGAGGAGAAGAGAAAAGGAAGGGAAAGGATAGAGGGAGGGAGGAAAAAGAGAGAAAAGGAAGTAGTAGGGAAAGGGTAGGAGGAGGAAGGGAGAAAGGAAGGAAGGAGAGGAAGTAGGGAAAGGAAGGAAAGAGAAGGAGGAAGAGAGAAAAGGAAGTAGTAGGGAAAGGGTAGAAGGAGGAAGGGAGGAAAGGAAGGAGAGGAAGTAGTAGGGAAAGGAAGGAAGGAAAAGGAGGGAGAGAGAAAAGGAAATAGGGAAAGGGAGGCAGAGGAGAAAAAAGGAAGTAGAGAAAGGATAGGAAGAAGGAAAGGAGGGGGGGAAAGGAAGGGAGGAAGGACAGAAAAAGAGGGAAGGAGAGGAGAGAGATCCTTAGTCTTTTTTGTCCAGCCAAAGTCAAAATCTCATCCTTCTTCCTATAAGTGTGGAAACCTTTGTGCCATTCTGAGCCAAGGGGCCACAGGAGGCAGATACTTGGAAGTCCGATACTTTAGCTGGGTGGGCTTTTTCTCAAAGCATGAGGGCCTTTCACGTAAGGCACTAGATCCCGCTTCCGAAGCAGCAGAGAGGGGGGACCAAAAACCTCATGCATGGAAGTGAACCGAAGAGAGCTAGGCCAATAAAACAAGGGCGCCTATCCCGTTATTTTGGGCTCGGGGCTCAGAAGAATGGAGGCGAAAGATTCTGCCTGTCTGATTTACTGTGGTCAGAAAGGACCCTAGCCAAGGGGAGGGAAGATGGTGCTTAATGAGATTCCCATTGTTTTTATTCCTCTTCCTGTCCTTTGTCCCTCCTTGTCTTGCCAAACAACTCTAGATTATTATCAAGATAACTTTAATTTATTTTTATTTTTTTTAAAAAAGCTCCCATCGTGCTGCCATCCTTCCGCAGGATATATTTATCGAGAGGTGGGGAGATCTAATAATACACCAGGGATTTTAGCTTTATTCCTCTGAAGAAGAGGGGAAGGAAGAACTCGGCTGGGGATCCTTTTCTCCGCGAGGTGATGTCTTTCGGCAAACCGCTGGGCCCAGCTGAAACTCGGACAATGAGGCTTCCTGTTTGAGCCAAAGAAAGAGGAAGCTCAGCGGGAATTCAGAGCCACCTTCCTGCCTGGCTAAGGATTTCCTGTTTAGGGAAAGACGAGATGGGAATAGCGCGGAAGAGAGCGATGGGCTTCCCACTGAGTTATTCTTGCTTGCCCGGATCGCGAAGGCAGTGACCAAAAAAGGAATTTGAATTATTAGCACAGTAGGTCAGCCTGCAGCTTAATTGGAAAATCACATTGCCCCAATCTCTAAAAACTGTTTGTAGGACAATCTTCCAGTTCAGAGCTGGAAGATACGGTACGACGTGGCTATTTTAGTCGGCGCTTGTAGAGCAAAATTGCAAAGTTTTGCATTCATTGGGGGATGCTAACAAGATAAGTTAGTAAGGAAAAACTTTTCCTATGCCATGACATGAATGGAATGGAATGGAATAGAATAGAATAGAATAGAATAGATATTGGAAAGAATAGATATTGAAAAGAATAGAACAGAATTAGAATTAGAATATAGTAAAATAATAGTGGTTTTAAGATGTAGATACCTGTGTCTCAAACCAGGTATCCATAGTTAGTGAAACCTAAGATAAATGTAGTAGTATATACTATGTACATAGTACTACATTTATACATAGTACATACTACTACATATAAATACAGCCATAGTACATACTACTATGTACATGAAAAAAGATGAGAAGGATAATAGCAATACAGCATACTATATGGCTGTATTTATACGTAGGATGTACTACATATAAATAGTAGAATGTACTACATACATAGTACATTCTACTACATATAAATACAGCCATAGTACGTACTACTATGCAAGTAGTACATAGTACATACTTCTACCTATAAATACAACCACATAGTAAGCTGTATTGCTATTCTCATATTTTCTATTACCTTTCTTACTATCTTCTATTGGTATCTTATGGTTTATCGCTTGTTGTTTGTATCTTATAATTGGTGATCTATGACTTATCACTTCGCTGTTTGCATGTGCACCGAGAGCTTATGCACCTGGAGATAAATTCCTTTTGTGTCCAATCACACTTGGCCAATAAAAAATATATATTCTATTCTAAATGGGATCTGGTGAGGGCTACTGCAAAAAAGAATTGGAAGTTTTGGCAGGATTGAGCTAGGAGATCTCAAAATTATTCTAGGATTGCGGTTCTGAATGCATTATGGGTAAATTCCATTTTCTTCCCTATTTCTCAGAGGCCCTGCTGTCTCCTTTGGGCCGTATGCAAACCTTTCATTTGTTTTTCCATTCTGCTAAATAGAATGACTCTATTTTTTCCTTCTTTCTGCACTCTATAAAGTTAGGGAGACATCGCCGTTGATTACCGATGGAAACAAGAGTTTGCATCTGAGGCTAGAAATTTGCACGTTATCTTGCTAAAGATCATTTCCTGAGGATATTTCCTGATCACTGAGAAGGGCCCCCTGCTTAATATGTTTCCTAAGTGGGTGGGGTGGGGTAATCTTGTTCTCTTTTCCCCATTTACCTTTGCAAGCCAGGACTGCTAACCATCGTTTTGCGAAGAGAGGATTGCTCAGTGGCCCTTTTAACATCTCCAGAGCATATAATGATAGTATAACCCAACCCACGTGGCTGTTTTCATAAACTGTGATCGGAACTAAGTGGCTTAGTGCAGAAACGAGCCACTTGCTAGCTTTAGAGAAAGAGGACTGGTGTTTTCATACAAAGAAACTGGGCCATTTCTTGCACCTGAATTTAGACAGGATGTTTCACCGTTTCCTGAGTTTAGTGGGCGGGGAGTTTTTATTTTTAAGCTATTTTAAGGCTTAGATGTTAGCTTTTGTCTATCTGCCGCTTCCAACTATGGGAAATTGTGTTGATGGCTTTTAACAGCTGGCTAGTGTAGAAGAGGGGGAAAGTGGGCTTAGGGACAGCTCAGAGATGGTTGTTGCAAAAACATCAGCTTAGCTGGGGAAAAACAGGAAAGGGTGAGAAAGAAACTCAAGATTGTACCGCCTGGTGTCTCTTTGGCGTAAGAGGGAGGGAAGGAGAAGCTTCCGAGATGGCGTTAGTCTTCCACATAACAGTAAAGTAAACTTCCAGTTTTTCACATGGGGTCTGTTTCCTGGTCTGATCTTATCTCAAAAATGGGAGCCGCAGGAAGGATTTAGGGAAACTCACCCGACATAGGCGTCAAAGGTCTGCAAATGCTTGAAATGGACAGGAGGCTCACCCCACAGGTGCTTTTAAGAGTCGAGGTGGCACTGTGGTTAGAATGCAGTGTTGCAGGCTAACTCTGTCCACTGCCAGCAGTTCGATTCCAACTGGCTCCAGGTTGACTCAGCCTTCCATCCTTCCGAGGCCGGTAAAATGAGGACCCAGGTTGTTGGGGGGCAAGGGGGTAACATTTATAAACTGCTTAGAGATGACTGTAAAGCGGTATACAAGCATAAGTGCTACTGCTATTCTAAACATGGGTTTACAGACCTTAGTAGCTCCAATTTTCGAATTTCTTTGGCAGCATCCCGGTAACTAAGCAACAAAACAAGCAACCCCATGTGGTTGAAAACTATTGAGGGGGTGGGCTTTACTTTCCCCCCTGGCTTCCTTTTCGCCCCCGCAGCTTTGCATTATCTCTCTGCCAGAAGTCACCATCCTCCTGCCGCTGATTTCTCAGACCTTCCATTGTTTCTAGTCGAAAGTTTCGCTGTCTGGCTGGGTTCTCCAGGAGACCGTCTTTAAACCTGCGGAATGTGGATGGGTGATGAATGTTTAGACTTAATTGATTTTCGTCTCCTTTGGTTCTTTATTTGGCTGTTTATTTAAAGCAACAATATGGCCACCCACTTCAAAATAATAATAATAATAATAAATATTTATTTATATACCGCTCCTCTCCCGAAGGACTCGGAGCAGCGCACAGTTATACAATTAAAACAATAAATATGTGAAAAGTTAAAACTAAATTAAACTAAAGCCCTGGCTGTAATCAATTTAAAACCCCTCCCTAAAACCCTAAAATTTAATATAAAAAGTAAAACACCCCAATCTAAAATCAGTCCAAGCCGGCCTGGTCAAAGAGCCAGGTTTTCAAGGCACGCCTGAAGGTCCCCAGGTCTGTGGCTGTACGTAACTCTGGAGGCAACCCATTCCAGAAGGCAGACACCCCCACAGAGAAGGCCCTATTCCTCGGGGTCACCAGCCGGCACATAGATGCCGATGGGACCCGCAGGAGACCCTCCCTGTGGGAGCGCACCGGATGGTGAGAGGAAAATGGCAGAATGCGGTCTTGTAAATATCCTGGTCCGCTCTAGGCAGCTGCCGTAAGTAAGTGTAGATAAAAGGCACCCTTTAAAAAAAAAAATCAAACCAGCATAGAACAAAAGCAAAAGGCAATGAAAATAATCTTAAATGCAATCCTCAAGGCAGCTGGTCATCCAGTCGCAACTCCAGAGCGGACGATCTGCGTACCACTAACCCTCTTGAAATTTGGGTCTTTCCAGAGAGGGTGAGGGCCATCTCAGGAGGGAAGGCTGTCCCAGGAAGGAGATCTCCTGGGTCCCCTTAGATCAAGGGCCTCCAACCTTGGCAACCTTACGACTTGTGGGTTGCAACTCCCAGAATTCCTCAGCCCCCTTGGAGAGCAACCAGGATGATGGGGGGACTGGAGACTAAAACCTACGATGAACGGTTGCAGGAACTGGGCCTGGCTGGTCAAGGGAAGAGAAGGATCAGGGGAGACAGGAGAGCAGTGCTCCTAATATTTGAGGGGCTGTCCCAGAAAGGAGGAAGGGCATCAAGCTATTTTCTAAAGCACCCAAAGGCCTAACCAGGAATAAAGGATGGAAACTGAACAGGGTGAGATTCAACCTGGAAATAAGGAGAAATTTCCTAACAGGGAGAACAATCCACCCATGGAACAGAAGTTGTGTTCAGAAGTTGTGGGAGCTTCATCCCTGGAGGCTTCCAAGAAGAGACTGGACTGCCATCTGTCAGAAATGGTGTAGGGTCTCCTGCTTGGGCAGGGAGTTGGACTAAGATGACCTACAAGGTCTCTTCCAACTCTGTAAATCTGTAATCCAGACAAACCCCTGTCTTAGATGACTTTGCTTCGAGAAAGGATATGGAGCACTCCCCCTCTCCCCTCCCCCAAAAAAAATCTGTTCCAGGAGGTGAGTTGGGCTGAGGTCATTAAATCAACTGTGGCTAAGGCAACTTTATTAGTTTCGGATAGAGAAGAGCCCCACCCTCTAGAGAAGGTCGTAGGGCAGCCATGGAGATGACCTCGGAGAGCTTCAGCCGAGAGGACGGCTCCATGAACAAAAGAATGCTTAAATTCTCCCAAATTCATTGGAGCTGTGTTCCTCCAATCTTGGTAACCTCAAGAGAGGTGGACTTCAACTCCCAGGATTCCTCCATGCTTTAATCTACAACACCTTGGGGTTGCCAAGGTTGAGACATACTGCATTAGAGAATCTTGCAACTACAGCCACGGTTGCAAGATTTCTGTTACTGCAAAGCTCTACCGATAAAGCAACTTTCCTAAGCTGGCCTACCTCGCAGGGCTGACGGTCGCTGAGTTCGTGCTATTGTCCCAAAGGTGCTTTTTCCAAAAAGGCAGCTGGATTTTCTTGGGTTTTTTTTTTTTCGCTTCTCATCCCAGAAACTCCTTCAATTCTGTTTCAGTTTCTCTTCTTGCTTCTTTTCTCCTTGGACGCTGGCTGGGGAATTGTGGGAGTTGAAGTCCACAAGTCTATGGAGAGTCTCAGTCGTCCAGGTCATGGTGGTGCTTTTTTTTAATTTTTATTTTCTGTTTCTTTCCAAGAGGCAACTGGACTTTCTCGCTGAAGAAGCTTCTGGGATGAGAAGCGAAACGTCTTCAAAGAAAAACAAGGAAGTCCAGGTGCCTCTTGAAAAACAAAACATCTTTGGGACACAAGTCTTAAAGTTGCCAAGCTTGGAGACCCCTGATGTAGGTAACTGCAGCCGTCCGGCACGTGAGCCATTCACCACCGCCTTAAAATATTTCTATGGTCTTTTTAGAGTTGCCAGCAAAAAGGGAGGTGGGGAGAGCAGTGCAGCAGCTTGCAAACCGAAAGTGCATTCCATCAATGTTTTCAAAGATAGTAACTAGGTGACCGAAGTTTCTGCTGTGCAAAATTCTAACTGGAGAGCATGATTGATGGCTCTGGGCTAGGGAGGTCTCCCATTGGAGAATATGAATTAGGATACACCCTGGGAGCGGGGGGGGGGGGAGGGAAACCAGGGTCAAGGGTGACCATGAATGATGTGCCTCAGAGTCAGCTACACCCAGGCAGTGCCGGCATGTTTACTCCCTAATAAATCTTCTTTAAGCTCTGGAAATCCGGCTAGAGACTCATGATGTAAATGGGGGAGGATTGTCGGAGCCTTGACATCGTCTTCTTTCTGGTCCCCTGCCTGACTCTTCTCCCGTTGCCTTCCAGAGAAGAGAAGATGACGGCCGCCCGCATCAGGAAGTGCCACAAATGCGCCACCGGCTTGATCAAATCGGAAGGCTGCAACCGCATGTCGTGTCGTTGCGGGGCCCAGATGTGCTACCTCTGCCGAGCGGCCATTAATGGCTACGACCACTTCTGCCAGCACCCTCGTTCCCCGGGAGCCCCGTGCCAAGACTGCGCAAAGTGCTCCCTTTGGACGGACCCCACGGTGAGTGTCTGGGACAAGGTTCTCCCCCACAATCTCAAGGGGATTGGCCACATCCACGGTCCAGCCGCAGTTAAAAAGGCCGTTCCTTCGCGCCCTTCACGAGTGGTGGCGGTGTCGTCCTCTAACTTGGGACCTCTCTTGTCTGTGTTGATTGAGCTACCAAGTGGTCAGAGTTGCAGCACTGCAGGCTACTTCTGCTGACTGTTGGTTGCCTGCAATTTGGCAGTTCAAATCCCACCAGGTTCCAGGTTGACTCAGCCTTCCATCCTTCTGAGGTCAGTAAAAGGAGGACCCAGGTTGTTGGGGACAAAGAGGCTGACTCTGTAAACCACTTAGAGAGGGCTGGAAAGCACTGGGAAGCAGTGTATAAGTCTGCTATTGCTTGAGAAGGAAGGAAGGTAGGAAGGAAGGTGTAGTGGCGGAGTGGTTAGAATGCAGTGTTTCAGGCTAACTCTGCCCACTGTCAGGAGTTCGATCAAGATTGATTGACTCAGCCTTCCATCCTTCCGAGGTGGGTAAAATGAGGAGTCAGATTGTTGGGGGCAAGAGGCCAACTTTGTAAACCACTTAGAGAGAGTTGGAAAAACACCGTGAAGCGGTATATAAGTCTAAGAGCTAAATGGGAAGGAAGGAAGGAAGGAAGGAAGGAAGGAAGGAAGGAAGGAAGGAAGGAAGGAAGGAAGGAGAGGCCATGGTAGCAGAGTGATTAGAATGCAGCATTGCAGGCTAATTCATTGCTCACTGTCAGCAGTTCGATCCTGACCAGTTCAAGGTTGACTCAGCCTTCCATCCTTCCAAGGTCAGTAAAATGAGAACCCAGATTGTTGGGGGCAAGAGGCTGACTCTGTAAACCACTTAAAGGTCTGGAAAGTGATATATAAGTCTAAGTGTTATGGCTATCTTAGGACCTCTCCTCCATATTGATTGAGCTACCATGGTACTATACGTACGTATGTACATACATATATACATACATACATACATACATAGGGAGAGGGGGGAAGGGGAGAGAGGGGAGAGAGACTTTAGAAAGAGTGCAGAAAAGAGCAAAAAAAATTCTAAGCTTCTTCTAGGGAGGTTAAATCCTTAGGATGAACAATTGAGGGAACTGGGAATGTTTAATCTTGACAAAGAGAAGGACGAGGGATGATAGCACTCTTCCAATATCTCAGGGGCTGCTCCAGAGAAGGCGGGGGGTCAAGCTATTCTCCAAAGCAGGGGTCGCCAACCGGTGGGCAGGGACCACTAGTGGCCCGCGAGCAAATTTTGATGGTCCACAGAGAAATGTCCCCCCCAAAGCAATTAATACAGGCTGCACAGGAATACAAGGCTGCGCCGCCCACATGGCCCACCCACCCGCTGACCCCCACTCTTTGGCCGAGCGCAAACCTTACTACCTTGAGTAGAGCCATACAAGCTGGAACTGGAAGTAAGACCAATGGCGGGGGAGGGAAATCTGCCCCGGGGTGGCTTGCTGACGTTGGTCAGTCCCCTATTCCAGAGCTATTCCAGAGCTGAAAGTCAGTCCCCTATTCCATGGCTGGAGTAGTTACAGGATTGGCCCTTTGACCATCCCGGAACAGCTCCTCCTGTCCATGGCAGGCTGGTGCACCCAGGCGGAGGAGCAGCTGCTCCGGGATGACCGAAGGGCCAGTCCTGTGACTCCTGCAGCTCTGGAATAGGGGACCGACTTTCCCGCCACCGTCAGTCCAAATTCATATGAGTGGTCCGCGGGATTTAAAATTATGAGTTTGGTGGTCCCTGAGGTCCAAACGGTTGGCGACCCCTGCTCCGAAGCCCCTGAAGGCAGGACAAGGAGATGGAAAATAATCAAGGAGAGAAACAACTTGGAACTCCGGAGAAACTTCCCGACAGGGAGGACAATTCACCAGTGAAGCAACTCATCTTCCGAAGTTGCCAATGCCCCATCCCTGGCGGCTTTTAAGAAGAGACAGGACAGCCAATTGTCTGAAATGGTCTAGGGCAGTGGTAGGGAACCTTGGCTCCTTTATCACTTATGGACTTCAACTCCCAGAATTCCTGAATGAGCTATAAAAAGTTCCCCATCCCTGGCCTACTGGTTTTTTAGTTGTGAGGGAAATCAATTTTTGACTTGAATGGGATTGTTCAATATACAAATGTCCTAATTTTTGACTTGAATGATCAATATTCTTTATATGTCCTACATTTGTATATTAAACAGTCCCATTCAAATCAAAAATGGATTTCCCTCACAACTGAAAAACCACTAGGCCAGAGATGGGGAAACTTTTATGGCTCACTCAGGAATTCTGGGAGTTGAAGTCCATCAGTGATAAAAGAGCCAAGGTTCCCTACCACTGGTCTAGGGTCTCCTGCTTGAGCAGGGGGTTGGACTAGAAGACCTTCAAAGTCCCTTCCAGCTCTGTCATTCTGTCTTCTGTGCGCTCTCTGCCTCTCACCATTTCGACCCTGTCTCTCTCTCTCTCTCTCTGCCTTCCACTTTTCTTGGAAAGGCCCGCCTTGGCTCCGTCACCATTTCCTTGTCGCTCTTGAGACATTCCCTGGTTGAATATCTTTTTTTTTTCTTTTTTTTAAAGTCCTTGTCCTTGTTCTCCTCCTCCCTCCGAACATCCATACATCATGAAAGCATTTTGAGCTGATTGGGAACAGCTGTGCCCACACATAGAGGAAGGGAGGGGAAAAAATGGGGGCAGGGAGAGAGAGAGAGAGAGAGATCGATCTATATATGCCTGTGTATCCGATTACAGATGGAGGAACCAGTTCCTATGGACTCCTTTTAAATAAACCCCTCCACCCTGAAATAATTAGCCAGTTAACTCTGGCTGGATACAAAGGCTGTAAATATATCTTGCAAGAGGATTTTTTCGTTTTGTTGAGCTGGAAAGGAATACGTCTGTTGGGGAAGCTTTGCCAATCCGATCGTCTTGCAGTTTGAACTGGGGCTTTGCTTTTTAACTCTTGTTGCAGTTTGGTTTCTTTTCCTTCCCCCTTTAGTTTTCTGCACCCAGGCATGGTTGGCCAGGTGACTGACACTTCTGAGCAAAAGCCAGCAAACCTGAAAGGGGGGACGGGAGGGAGCAGCCGCCCCCCCCCCCCCCCCCGTAGATTCTTCTGGAACTTCTCTCCCCACACCTTGTTTTGTTTTTATTACAAATCGGGAGCAATGAAAGATCCCCCAAAATAGAGAGCGCCAAGTTTATTTTCTTTATCTTACCTATCCCTTCAAAAAAAGCAACCCAGAAGTGTTGCAAAAAAAAAACCCAAACCCTACGAAAACGGTGTTACAAAATGAGGAAAATCGTTCAAAAAAAGTAATTAAAAAAAAAAGCAACCCAGAACACAGCAAAAACAAAACTTTTTTCCTTTGAATGTATGTTTTTTTTTTTAAACTATACTTAACATCCTTCAGTTAAAAATTACTTTTTTTAAAAAAATAGCCTAGCCTGCTAACCAGACACGTCCATAATTTTCAGAGCAATTCTTCCCGGGTTTAAAGGCAATTTCCGCTATGGATCGGGTCTGTGCCGTGATCTGCTTTTTGTTCCCCAGTTTTCCCAGACAGCAATGCAAACACAACATTTTGGTACTCTGCACAACTCCAACACACACACACACACACACCAGTGACTGATAGTGCCAGAAAAAATTATGCAAAATCTTTCAAACAGTTGCACTCTGTTATTCCAGAGGAAGAACACTCTGTAGAGTTGCTTTATTTGCATATCTGATCTCTTCTTCTGCAGGACACAAGGATAGTTCGTTTAGTTCCAAGTTACAGTGGCACCAAAGAAAGTGACTTACGACCCGCTTTTCACACTTAACGACTGTTGCAACATCCCCATGGTCGCGTGATCTGAATTTGGACGCTTGGCAACTGACTTCTATTTATCACGGTTGCAGTGTCCCAGGGTCACGTAATCCCCTTTGGCAACCAAAGTCCATGGGGAAGCCAGATTCACTTAACAACCGTGTTGCCAATAACTGCAGTGATTCACTTAACAACGGGGGGCAAGAAAGGTGGTAAAATGGGGCAAAGCTCCCTTAACCAATGTTTCGCTTAGCAGCAGAAATTTTGAGCACGGATGTGGCTGCATTTACTACGTCCAGAGGTTTTTTGATTATCATTATTGTAACGAGTTCTCTAAGATTGCCTGTTTGGAGTGTATGTGCGTGTGTGAGTGTGAGAGAGAGAGAAGAGAGAAAGAAGAAGAGGAGGAGGAGGAGGAGGAAGAAGAAGAAGAAGAAGAGAGAAAGAGAAAGAAAGGAAGAGAGCAAGAGAGAGGAAGGAAGAGAGATGAAGAGAAATAAAAGAAGGGAGATTGAAAGAGAAGAAGGGAGAGAGGAAGAGAGAAAGACACAGAGAGAAAGTAAGGAAGGGACAGAGAGAGAAAGAGAGGAAGGGGAGGGAGAAAGTGGAGGGGATAGAGAGAAAGGAAGGGAGAGAGAGAAAGAGAAGAAGAGAGCGAGAGAGAAAGTGAGAGAGAGAAGGGGAGAGAGAGAAAGAGAGAGAGAGAGAAAGGAAGGGAGAGCGAGGAGAAGAAGAGAGAGAAACTTTTTATCTCAGCAACCCAGTTCTGGAAAGAGGAATTTTGGAAGGGATTCCTGTGGCGTTGCTATACAGCTGATACCTACAAATCTTCCTTTTTAACATCGTCCCATGTAAAACGCCAGTCTATCGTTCAGCCACATACGGTATGTGCACATGTGCTTTGCATTCTCCTCTTCTCAGACATCCCAGAAGCATTTCAAAGCGCAACCTTGAAAGAATCCACGTCATCGCTGTCGCATGCCAAGAAAGTAGCTTGCCAGCCAGGGCTCGGTTTTGGTCATAAGTGGAGGATTATCCGTATTAGGACCAAATTCAGACAGGCGTCAATATTAGCCTGTCTCGATGAACAGAGGAAGGTAACAACGCCACCTCGATGCACACAGACAGGGAGTCCTCGCCTTAAGGGCCACAATTTGGAACCCAAAATTCCTGTTGCTAAGTAAGATGGGCTGTGAAGTGAGTTTTGCCCCGTTTTATGACCTTTCTTGCCATGGGCGCTAAGTGAATCACTGCAGATATTAAGTCGGCAACATGGTTGTGAACTGAATCTGGCTTCCCTTGACAAAAAGTCGCAAAAGGAGACCATGTGACTCTAGGACACTGACACCATCATAAGTACGAGTCAGTTTCCAAGCGTCTGAATTTTGATCACGTGACCCTGGGGGTACTGCAGCGGTCATAAGTATGAAAAATGGTCTGCAGTTCCCATTTAAATCATGAGTCTTGAGCCAAACTTCCAAAACTTCAAAAGGATTTATTGGAAGTTAACATGTCGGCACTGCCTGGGTGTAATTCATATTCTCCAATGGGACACAGCCGTAGCCAAGAGTCATCAATCGTGCTCTCCAGTTAGAATTTTGCACGGCAGAAACTTCAGTCACCTAGTGACTATCTTTGAAAAACTATTTATGGAATGCACTTTCGATGTCCAAGCTGCCACACTGCTCTTTCAAAACCCATTTCCCCCCCACCCCTCCCTTTTTGCTGGCAACTCTAAAAAGACCATAGAAATATTTTATGAGTTGACATTCGGCTTCCCTCACTTCTTAAAGGTGGCCTGTGCAGCAACACAAAAATAAAAACAAATTTATTGCAGGTATAGGATGTAGGGTTGCAAAACACACACACAGAGACACACACACGCACACACCAGGCTTGTTTGGATTTTCTGCATGGAATCTTATCACAGGGCGATCGGCTTGAACATTCCTACTCTTTAGCCAAGATGCCTCTGATAAGGGCATCTTATTAAACTTGATTAAATATTGGGAGTTGTCTCCTGTGCTACCTCGAATCGAGAATTGACTGTGCCTCATAATGGGTTTGGCCCCCTATGACCACGGGGTCTGGGGGCCCCGACAGGGTCCTAAGTCCCTTTTTCCAGTGCCGTTGTAACTTTTAAGTGAATTGCCGTAAGTCGAAGACCCCCTGCATGTATTTCTGTGTGTGGACACTTAACACAAGTGGTGTGTTTAGAGAAATAGGTTTCAGTCGGAGGACCTATTACCACAACACACAAGTCTCCATATTTTCCACATGGGGAACTCTGGAGACAATATGATCCTCGGTTTATGGCCGCAAACGATTCCCATGCCCAGATTGTGCGAGTTGCGGGCTTCCTTACGTTGTGATCTTCATTGTGGGAACGACAAGCGGTGCTTTTGAAGAGCCCCAAGAGTTCCTTCTGGCCTAGTTGACCAGCTTGGAAGATCCGTGAAAAGATACATGAGTGACTTAGTGAATCCAGGGACAAGTTTTGGTTGGACTGAATCTCACACAGACACACACAACACAACACAACACACAAACACACACATACACCATCCTCCTGCCAAAATGCTAATTGGTTCCCATCAAACATTAAAAGGGGCAGGGTGGGGGAAGGAAAAGAGGTTTGGCAAAATTTCCAGATGTATTTTTATGAAATCCAAACTGGGAAATTGGCAAGTTTCTCTATCAACTCTCTCTTGTGTGTGTGAGTGTCTCTCTCTCTCTCTCTCTTTGTGTGTGTGTGTGCGTGCATGTCCATGCATGTTCAGCCGAGACCGCATGTTTCCTAGGGGGTTCTCCAAATCCAGAGGATTTTCCACATTACAGGGAAGGGAAAAATACAGGAAGACATTAAAAAGGGAAGAAATGAAAACAAGATGTCCATGGATTTTTTATTTAAAAAAAAAACACGGGATGGCCATTTGTTTCCAACTAGTTCTGCAGCTGACATCAGTTTCTTCACCCTGAGCCCTCTTCTCATGTTAGCAGCCCATTGATTCTACATTTAGACTACATTGTCATCAGTCATTATTGCGATTTATTGACTTTCGGGGAAGGAATGGCAAAGTGAAGAAAGTGGAATTGATGAGTGGCAAGAACAGAGAGCCAGGAAGTAGAACTTTATTTATTTATTTATTTATTTTATTTATTTGTCAATTGCTTACAAGATAATAGGTATAAGGAAAACATAGTTATGAATACATGGATACGTATAAGAAAAATAAAATATAAAAGAAACAATAGGACAGGGACAGTAGGCACGTTGGTGCACTTATGCACGCCCCTTACAGACCTCTTAGGAAAGGAGTGAGGTCAATAGCAGACAGTCTAAGGTTAAAGTTTTTGGGGTTTGGGGAAGAAACCACAGAGTCAGGTAGAGTATTCCAGACGTTGACCGCTCTGTGGCTGAAGTCGTATTTCCTGCAATCAAGTTTGGTGCGGTTAATCTTGAGTTTGTATCTATTGTTTGCTCTTGTTTAAACTTGTCCATTCCTCTCTGGACAAGGTACTAAGACCATTCTATAAAGCCTTAGTAAGACCACATCTAGAATACTAGAATACTCCATCCAGTTTTGGTCACCAAAAGATGTTGAGACACCGGAAAGAGTGCAGAGAAGAGCAACCAGGATGATGAGGGGACTGGAGGCTAAAACATATGAAGAACAGTTGCAGGAACTGGGCTTGGCTAGTCTAGGGAAGAGAAGGACCAGGGGAGACGGGAGAGCAGTCTTCCAATATTTGAGGAGCTGCCTCAGAGAGGAGGAAGGGGTCAAGCTATTTTCTAAAACCCTTGTAGACCAGACAGGGAAAAATAGATGGAAACTGAACAAGGAGCGATTCAACCTGGAAATAAGGAGAAACTTTCTGACAGCGAAGAACAATCAACCTATGGAACAGAAGTTGCCTTCGGAGGTTGTGGGAGTGTCATCACTTGACACTTTCAAGAAGAGATTGGACTGCCATTTGTTAGGAATGGTGTAGGGTCTCCTACTTGGGTGGGGGGGTTGGACTAGATGACCTACCAGGTCCCTTCCATCTCTGTTAATCTGTTGAATCTGACAAGGAGAAGAATGGAGATTGCTCACAAGTACTCCGGGCAATTGCTCCTTGGGAGAAGACCTCAAGGCATGCTTTGAAGTGTTGTGGGGTAGAAGTTTCAGGAACCAGAGATGCAGGGGGTAGCTGTGAAATATTTGCAGTCCTGGAGTCAGAGGCGATCCACCAGGAACAAATGTCAGCAAAGCTGAGCCAAGGTCCCAGATCCAGGCGTGCAAAATAAATTAAGATTTTTCTCCATGCAGAAGCTGGGGGCGCCTTCGTTCAGTCTCACAGATTCTCCTTTTCGTAGACATGTATAAATTTAAGTGCATTATATGGATAGCTCCCGTGACTCTTCTGGATCGCCTTGTCCCTTACAGGAGGATGATGAGAGGATCATCCACGAAATTCAGAAGGAAGCGGAAGAAGAACAAAAGAGAAAGAACGGAGGTTGGTTTAACGTTTGCGTGGATAGAATGGATAAGAACAGCAAAGCTGCGTTAGGTGGGGACATTTTTCTTTACCAGTGAAGGAGAATATTTATAGCTCAGGTTTGAAATGAGGGGACCTTCCTGCTCTCTGAGCTTGGTGGTTTTCTTGCAGACGTTTCATGACCCAACAACATAACATCATCAGTGGCGGAAGGGAGTGGGGTTTGTGGAGAAGAGGAGGAGGGGAAGGGAAGGAGAAAGTGAAGAAATGATGAAGAAGGAGACAGGAAGAGAGGAGGAATAAGACGAGAAGGGAGAGGAGAGGGAGAAGGAAGATGGTAGAGGAGAAGGTGAAGAAATGGAGGAGGAGGAGGAGGAGGAGGAGACAGGAAAAGAGGAATAAGAGGAGAAGGGAGAGGAGAGGGAGAAGGAAGATGGTAGAGGAGAAGGTGAAGAAATGGAGGAGGAGGAGACAGGAAAAGAGGAGGAATAAGAGGAGAAGGGAGAGGAGAGGAAGAAGGAAGATGGTAGAGGAGAAGATGAAGAAATGATGAAGAAGGAGGAAGAGAGGAGGAATAAGAGAAGGGAGAGGAGAAGGAGAAGGAAGATGGTAGAGGAGAAGATGAAATGATGAAGGAGACAGGAAGAGAGGAGGAATAAGAGGAGAAGGGAGAGGAGAGGAAGAAGGAAGATGATAGAGGAGAAGTTGAAGAAATGGAGGAGGAGGAGGAGGAGACAGGAAAAGAGGAGGAATAAGAGGAGAAGGGAGAGGAGAGGGAGAAGGAAGATGGTAGAGGAGAAGGTGAAGAAATGGAGGAGGAGGAGACAGGAAAAGAGGAGGAATAAGAGGAGAAGGGAGAGGAGAGGAAGAAGGAAGATGGTAGAGGAGAAGATGAAGAAATGATGAAGAAGGAGGAAGAGAGGAGGAATAAGAGAAGGGAGAGGAGAAGGAGAAGGAAGATGGTAGAGGAGAAGATGAAATGATGAAGGAGACAGGAAGAGAGGAGGAATAAGAGGAGAAGGGAGAGGAGAGGAAGAAGGAAGATGGTAGAGGAGAAGGTGAAGAAATGATGAAGAAGAGACAGGAAGAGAGGAGGAGTAAGAGAAGAAGGGAGAGGAGAGGGAGAAGGAAGATTTTGGGGTCCTTGGTGCTCTCTGAGCTTAGTGGTTTTCTTGCAGACGTTTCATGACCCAACAAGATAACATCATCCATGCTGGAAGAGAGTGGGGTTTGTGGAGAAGAGGAGGAGGGGAAGGGAAGGAGAAGTGAAATGGTGGTGGAGGAGACAGGAAGAAAGGAGTAAGAGGAGAAGGTAGAGGAGAGAGAGAAGGAAGATGGAGGAGGAGAAGAGAAGGAATGATGATGGAGGAGAAGGAAGACTATGCGGTCCTTGATGCTCTCTGAGCTTGGTGGTTCCTTGCAGACATTTCATTACCCAACTAGATAATATCCTCAGTGCTAAAAGGCGGTGGGTTTGTGGAGAGGAGGAGGAGGAGGGCTGTGGGGTCCTTGGTGTTCTCTGAGCTTGGTTGTATTTTTTGCAGACATTTCATGACCCAGCTAGGTAACATCATCAGGGCTAGTCCATGTTTGATTATAGAAATATAGATGTGGCACCCAGGTCAGTCCAAATGACCTGGTTGCTTCAACCTCTAGTAGGAAACCCATTCAAACAAGTTATCAGCTACTTGCCTATCTTCTCTTTCTGATATATATGTGTGTGTGTTTTCTTTTACAGAAAACAGTTTTAAGCGGATCGGCCCTCCGGCAGAGAAACCCGCCGAGAAGATCCCACGGATCGAAGCCATCCCCAGGCCGGTTCCCCAGAACCTCCACCATCATCACCACCACCAAATACGCCCCTACCCCTTCGGTCACCACCCTTTCGCGCTCCCCCCGGTGCACCCCCTCTACAACAATCTGGGCCCCATCAACCTGGGCCCCATCCCGGCCCCTTACGTCCCCCCGCTGCCCAACATGAGAATGAACTACGACTTCCCCCAAATGAACCTGCAGTTGGAGCACAACCTGCCTATGCACTTCGGGCCTCAGCCTCGCCATCATCGGTTCTGACCCGATATTTGGGAGGAGGCGCTGTTCCTTCCGGGATTTGCTGCAGGGAAAGTCCACACACTGGTTGTCGATGCTCCCCACCCCACCACAAAACTACAACGTCCATCTTTCCTCTTGCTCCCTCCCCCTCCCAGGGATCTCGTTTCCCACTTCAGAGGTCCATTTCCCTGCCCTCCGCTAGGTGCAGGCGAGCCCTAGTTTGCAATAAGGCAAGGGCCTTCCAACTTGGCCAAGTTTAAGACTTGTGGACTTCCAACTCCCAGAATTCCTGAGCTGACATGGCTGGAGGAGGAATTCTGGGAGTTGAAGTCCACAAGTCTTAAAAGTGGCCAAGGTTGGAGACCCCTGACCTAGAGGAGGCCTGAAGAAGACATGCTGGCTAGGTTCCACCTCCTTCTCCTGCAACCTAACTTTCTAGCTCAAGGGCCTTCAAACTTTGCAAGTTTAAGACTTGTGGACTTCCAACTCCCAGAATTCCTGAGCTAACATGACTGGAGGTGGAATTCTGGGAGTTGAAGTCCACAAGTCATAAAGTGGCCAAGGTTGGAGACCCCAGCAATAAGGGTTTATCCCAGCACTGTTGATTTCTCTCCAGGTGCTCTCGGCCTCTTGAGAAGAGGGCTTCCTCAGGAGGTGGGTAGGAAGGGCGATGGCATTGCCAAAACGTGTCCCGGGTCAACAAAATGTGTTCTGAGTCAACTCCTTCCATAGCTGCAGGACCTCCCAGCATCTCAACCCAAGCAGAAGTAGAGGATTGGTAGAGGAACAGTGGAGTATTTGAACTGCTCAGGTGGCATCCCTTCATTCCCAGAAAGCCAGGCGTGGCGGGGTCTTCTTGGCTTAGATCAGAGGTCTCCAAACTTGGCAACTTTTAAGACTTGTGGACTTCAACTTAAGACTTGAAGTTGAAGTCCACAAGTCTTAAACTCGCCAAGTTTGGGGACCTCCTGGCTTAGATCTTCCAGAGCTTCCCTCTTCTGCTAGGAAAAGCAGGGTCACAGGTGCCCTTCATAAGAAGGGGGGTCGGGATTTCCTAAAAGCCAGTTTGGAAAGGCCATCGGAAATTGGAGGACAGCTCGGTGAGGTGGCTTGGAAAGCCACAAACCAGATCGGTCTTGAGATCGGTGGGCAGCCATCGCCCTGGCCAGCTGCCATTTTTCGGTATCTGTGTCTGGAGTTGGAACCCTGATTTGGCCATTGGTGCCAAAGCATTATGGCTCCCATGGAGGTTTTCCCTCCGTCGTTGCGGTGACAAGCTGGTTGGCCTACAAAGAGGTCAAAAGTATTGGGGTTCTGGGGAAAGAGAGGTGTGCAATTGGGTTTGGGCCCCCTCCGCGTTTTCTCTGGCGTTGGGGTGAATGCTCAGATTGCTCCCACGGCTGGGAGAACTGCCCCTATCCACCCTGAACCCTTTCCCTCCCTCCTTACCTGTGGGAGCATCTGGCTCTAAGCTCCCTTATGCATCCTCCAGCTGTTGAAGCCCAGGTCACCAGGAAGTTAGATCTGCGGTCTCCCCCTTTAGGGCTTGAGTTGTTCAGCAGAGGTTTATTTTCAGAGCTGGCTTTAGATCCGTGTTTCTCAACCTGAGCGGCGTTAAGAGGAGTTAAGACTTCAACTCCCAGAGTTCCTCAGCCAGCTGTGGGAGTTGAAGCCCACCCATCTTCAAACCCAGAATTCCCAGCCAACTGTGGGAGTTGGAAGCCCATCCATCTTCAAGCCGCTACAGCTGAGAAGCAACAGTTTAGATCAGTTGGATGGACGGATAGAGTCCGTTCTCCAAATGTTCTTCTTCTCCCAGGCATGCCTTCCAATTTTTTGCACACCTGTACCCCCCTCAGACCTCTGTGGCTTCAATATCCCCCTTGGGAAGATCGGTGACCTCCAAAACACGCCAGAAAGTCCCCACATAATCAGCCAGCCCCACCAGAGCTTGGAGGAGAAGGAAGTGAGCACCATGGCTGGTTCTCGTGATTTCAGGAAGGAAGATCGGGTGGCGTCTTCAGAAACAGCTTCCCTTCCCAAACCTATCGCCAAGCACATCAGGTTGACAATCTTTCTTCCAAAGAGTTGGCCAGCGAGAGGGTCTCTCTGGGTCAGAAGTTTGGAAGCTGAGAGCCTCTTGCATCTTGGTAGACACCAGGTTGGGGGGAAACATTGCAGAAAATGGCTTCTTCTTCTAGATATAAATCCAAATTTCTCCACAAACTTCCCTTTGGGGCCTTGGCTCAGCTCAAAGCAATATAATACAAATGATAGTTTTTGAACATGGACTAGCTTTGTTTGTCTCCCAAATCGCTCCCTCCCTCCTTTATTTTTTTCTTTAAATTTCCTTTGTGAGAAAAACCATATATTGACAGGATCCTTTAGTCATAGCAAAGAGGCCGGAGGCCCGTAAATATTATCATTTCTTCCCTCCATTAAATGTGGAAAGGAATCGGGGAACTGCCAGGAAAGGGCTGCTTTCCAAGAGTTTCCTCCCCAATTCTAGCTACTGGTTTCCTTTACACAATATTAACAAACCAGGATTTATGTTTGTTTTTTTTAAATTCCTCCTCCAGTTGACATTCTCCCCTTTCCTCCTGGACGTGATCATGCAACTCCCGATTCTTTACTGCTAAGCTTTTCTTTCAAATTATTCTGAAATAAGCTGGTGATGCTTTTGAACAGCTGCTCACTTCCAGGGTAGGGAGTGGGCTCACACAACCCAGTGTGTGTGTAGATCTGCATAGCCCACATAATGCCCGATCAATAAGAGTTGATCAGACTGATCGATAGCACAGTGTTCCCCCTGGCCAATTTTGGACGCTTGGTGAGAGAATGAGATGCACTCTACGGTGAAAATATATCTCGGTGTTGGGACTGGCTGGGAATTTAATCCAATAGGAGCCATATTTTCTTGATGTTCTTCCATCCCAAAGTTTCCTGTTGTCTTCCATTCCACATGTTGCCATTCCGGCTCGATCTTAGCCACGTAAATTCAAAATCGTGTCTTTCCTTGTTGTCGTTCGGCCACGAAAACCAAGCCCACGAAGCACGTTAAGTCCAAGTTGATCTGATAACTGCTATATGGATCTTATTCAGGTTTTTAAATCTGCACCTTAACCTTAAACTGTTGGCTTCTTGGAGGCAGCAATTGTTGTCAATACATCTCTCTATAAATGTAAAATTTAGCTACTGCTTGAAACCCAAAAGGGACCTGTTTTCTCCTAGAAGTACTTGAGTTTAGAACGAATCCTCATTCCTAAGAAATTGAGTTCTTTTGCATCTTAAAGCTGGATAGGTTTTGGCTATTTGGGCTAGTTTTAAAGTGAAAAGGACTTACATCCTTCATTATTCTCCTACATCATTCATCTGCTGATGCAGAAATTCCTTTCTTCCTTTTCCTTCCTGTGCTTTTGAGTTCCAGAATATTAGCTCAGCTTTTTCTGTTGGGTAAAGGTTGAATTTATTTACTCCTGATTATAGAAAATCCAACCTGCCTCTTCGATATCATTTCTGTAAAGATCTTGAACAAAGAGTTGGAACAAGGTTACCCATAACAGGTGGGGGGAATTCTTTTATTTATCTCGAGGTGTCCAACCTTGACTACATCAAAACCTGTGGACTCCCAACTCCCAGAATTCCCCAGCCAGCCAAGATCCTTACAGAAGTGAAATTCTGGGAATTGGAAGTCCATAGGTCTTAAAGTTGGAGAGCCCTGATTTAACTAGTAATTTCTATTTCCATTTTCTCTGCTTGTGGGATAGAAGAGAAGCCTCTCAGACTCTCTCATCACTAGCCATGCTCACCTTACATTTCAGCATCTTCTGGAGAACTTCAGCTGGACCACTCATGGTTTAGGAAAGACAGTCTTGGACTTTTGAGGTTGTCTCCCAGTTCATTTGAGGAAGAAACTATGGGTAGGAAGAAGCCCAAAGCATCAAGAAAAGTATTCGTTGACAAAGACATCTGACTCCCATTGGCTCTTTGCTTTTTTTAGCTTCTCGGAAGGAAGGAAGGGACTGCCCAAAACATGCAATCTCAAGGATCTCCCAGTTTTTATCAATTCCCGCTGAGATGATTGATTGATTGGCCATCTTTTTTTTTTAAAATAAATATCCCTGACTCTTCAAAACTTAGAAGATGGGAAGGCCATCTTTTGCCACCATGCCTGCGGAGCTTCTGCAAATAAAATGGGGAGGCCACCTGCAGTCTTAAAAGCCACCTCTGGTCTTCAGCTGTCCCTTCTGAAGGAGACCGGATCCTACCAAGGTGTTGGCAAAGAGATTACAAACCCAACCAGCCTTCAGATCTTCTATTTTTCTTTTTTTTTTCCCTTTCTGGATCTGGGCTCTAGCAATATGGTAGATCAGAGGTCTCCAAAGTTGGCAACTTATAAGACTGGTGGACTTCAACTCCCAAGAGTTCTGGGAGTTGGAAGCCCTCAAGTCTTAAAAGTTGCCAAGTTTCGGGACCCCTGTGGTAGATGAATCTTTGAGGCTGTGGGCCAGTCGGTGACTTTTCTCCGCTTCGCTTTTTACAAAGCCATGTTGGTTGGTTGGTTTTTCTTTTTCCCTCTTTTTAATCCAAACTTCCCTGAATCTTTTAAATGGACATGCCTACGAGTGGAAAGTTATTTGGATGGAGAGTGGAATTTGTATGAAATTCCATTTTTGGGGGTGCATTTTTTATTGGTAGCTTCTTTTTTAATATATATATATATACATATATATATAGGGTATATAGTATCTATCTATCTCTTCAAAAGCATTCATCTCTTTACGGGTAGACAAGAAGTGTATGGATTCCCACTACTCCCCCCCCCTTTGACATTTTAATAGGTACTTTCTATTATCGACTTTGCATTTAACTTGCCTTAAAAGGTGGAGAGAGAAACTTAGCAATTTGCACTTAGCAAAAAGAGAGAGAGAGAGAGAGAGAAATTAATTTAAAGGAGCAAAGCCCTATCAAGGGGAGAGTTGCATGTTCTACAACTTTGTACAATATAGCTGAAAACTAAAAAAGAAAAGAAAAAAGACCCAAAAACCAGGAGAGAGAGGGGGGAAAAAAAGAATATTTTTCTTTACCTTCTGGTAGGAAACTGATCTAATCCGCGTGTAAAAAGTTTCTGTATTATATTGTAATTTCGATTTTTTTTTTTTTTTTGTAATTAAAAGAAAAATTTGTGCTCCCTGTTTTTTTTTTTTTTTTTTAACATCTCCTGGTTTCCTACAGAGGATCCATCCAGAAGGACGTGGTCCACGGCCATGACAGGTAGCCCGGTTGCCGTTATCTGCAAATCTTCAAATTCTTGCAGTTCGAACCAATTGCTTGCCCAGGGTGAAAACGGTGGAAATCACCAAAAAGAAGTTAAAACTTTTTGTTTTAAGAGTTCTGTCCTTCCGAGGTGGATAAAATGAGGAGCCAGACCGTTGGGGGCAAAGAGGCTGACTCTGCAAAGTGCTTAGAGGGGGCTGGAAAGCGGCATATAAGTCTGCTATAGCTTGCGAAGGAAGCAAGCAAGCCATAGTGGTGCAGTTGTTACAATGCTGTTGTCAGGGCCCCGCATCCATCCCCCATTTAAACCAGGAATCTTTAGCCACACCTCAAGAGTTTAAAGAAGATTTATCAGGAGTGAATATGCTGGCGCTACCTGGGTGCAGCCGACTCTGAGGCACACCATTCATTTCCCCCTGCCTTAGATCCTGGTCTTCCCCCACCCGCTGGATGTATATTCTCCAATGGGACACCTCCATAGCCAAGAGTCACAAATCATGCTCTCCAGGAATAATCTTGCGTGTCAGAAGCTTCGGTCTCCTAGAAATTATCTATGGAGCATTTAAGGAATGTACTATTTCCCCTATTCCCTTTCTGCTGGCAACTCTAAAAGACCAGAGAAATAAAAGACCAGAGAGTTGATAACAGTGTTGCAGGCTGACTCTGCCTTCCCACTGCCAGGAGTTCGATCCTGACCGACTCCAGGTTGACTTCAGCCTTCTGTCCTTCCATGGTGGATAAAATGAGGACCCAGATTATTGGGGGCAAGAGGCTGATTCTACAAACAGCTGTAAAGCACCATGAAGCTGTATATAAGTCTAAGGGCCATTGCCATTAAGCTGTCCCAAATGCTCACAGGTAATCCTCGTCTTACGACCACAATTGACCCTTAATTTTTTTGTCGCTAAGCGAGACATTTGTTAAGTGGGTTTTGCCTCCGTTTTACGACCCTCGCCACGGATGTTAAGTGAACCACTGCCGTTTAGGGAGTAACACCAATTTTAAGTGAATCTGGCCTCCCCATTGACTTGGCTAGACAGAAGGTCGCAAAACGAGATCACACAACTGCGGGACACCGCAACGGTCCTAAGGGGTGAACCGTTTGACAAGCGTCTGGATTTGGATCACGGGGCCTCCGCGACGGTCGTAACGGTGAAAAAAAAAGGACGCCAAGTTCCATTGTTCAGTGCCGTCGGAACTTCGAACGGTCGCTCAATGGGGACTGCCGGTAGTGATTTTCACCGCTGCAAGAACGAGGGAGGTGGGGGAGCCAGACGTGCTCGCCCGCCGTTTCTGAGCAGCTACTAATCTGGGATAAAAGAAGAAGGGGCGTTTGGTGAGGATGACCCTGCCTGCTTGGGGAGGGGTGGACATTCACCCCTTAAATGAAGGGGCAGCTGCGGGTAGAAAAATGACAAGGATGTCTCAACCGATTAGCTTCGCGTTTCAAAGACGAGAGCGCTCAGCGTCAACCTGTCTTCCCAGCCTGGCTGAGCGCTGCTGGTTGCAGTCAGTTTTTGGGAATCCAGTAAGCTGATCCTCTGCATAAAATTATCAGTGAATTCTTCTCCCCCTCCTCTCCCTCCCACAACTGTGTGAGCGTCTTCCACCTACAAATTCTTCCCCAGCCATCCCTCCTTGGTAACAGATGCTTGATTGGGTCCGTAGGGGTCCTTGGTGCTCTCTTGGTGCTTTGGGGGGGTTTTCTTTTCATGACCCAACTAGGTAACAGCACAAGACTTGCCTATGGGGCATATAAACAAGAACACTCAGGAACACTGATGGTGATCCCTAGGTGGGTCATGAAATGTCTGCAAGAAAACATTCAAGCTCAGAGAGTACCAAGAACCCCCTAGTCTTCCATCTCCACCATCATTTCTTCTCCACCATCTTCCTTCTCCCTCTCCTCTTCCTGTCTCCACCACCAATTCTTCACCACCACCATCTTCCTTCTCCACCACTACCATTTCTCCTCCTTCTACACCACCATCTTCCTTCTCCTCTACTTTCTCCTCCTCTTCCTCTCTTCTCTTCCTGCCTCCTCCACCACCATTTCTTCTTCACCTTCTCCTTCCCTTCCCCTCCTCCTCTTCTCCATAAACCCCACTCCCTTCCAGCATGGATGGCGTTATCTTGTTGAGTCATGAAATATCTGCAAGAAAACAACTAAGGTCAGAGAGCACCAAGGCCCTCTTCATTTGAACCCTGAGCTACAAATAGTCTTTTCCATTGGTTGGGTCTCTTTGGGCAAATATGGCCTTTTCCAAAGAGAAGATTAAGCAACAGAAGGCTAAACTTTTAGCAAGATCAAACCCATGAGCAGGAGGGACATTCACCGTACCAACTTGGGGTACATCTAGCTGCACCCCCTAATTCTGGCCAACTAGTGCACGGAAGCTATTTGCAGACTCTTTTCTGGTAGCCTTGCTTGAATCTCAATACAGGTAGACCTCATTTAGTGACCGCCTCACACTGCATTCGCAGTTACGATGGCGATGAAGAGGTAACTTTGTGACTCATGGCCCCATGTAAAGCCTCCACAGCATCTTTCTCAGTCAAAGGTTTGTCCTTACAATCGGCTTGTTAAGCGAGTGGTGATCACACGGTTTTTCACTTAGCAACCGCTTCGCTTAGGGAACCTCATTGCCGATCTCAAATTTTGGTCGCCGAACACAGAAGGCCTGGGAAAGATTCCTGAATCAGACCTCCTTGCAGATTTTCGCAGCTGGTTCTGTCTGTCAGGATTCCTGCCTTTGCCCCCATTTAAATCATGAGTCTCGAGCCAAACTTCCAAAATTTAAAAAGGATTTATTGGGAGTTAACATGTTGGCACTGCCTGGGTATATCCTAATTCATATTCTCCAATGGGACACATTCATAGCCCAGAGTCATCCATCATGCTCTCCAGTTAGAATTTTGCAGCGGCAGAATCTTCAGTCACCTAGCTACCATCTTTGAAAACATTGATGGAATGCACTTTCGGTTTTGCAAGCTGCCACAGTCCTTCCCCCATTTCTGTTGGCAACTCTAAAAAGGCCAAGAAATATTTTATGAGTTGACACTGTTCTCATCATCAGTTGCAAAGAAACTGCATACGATCGTCGGCTACGGATTTGCCAGTAACGAGATCCGAAGGGCTTTGAGCTTTCCAAGAGAGAACCAAATTGCATTTTTTTTTTTCACAGCCCACCTCGGTCCACGTGGCCTGTGATCCAGTGACAATCTCTCCCACGTGGATTCCGTGAAATGAAACAGGAATTGGGCAGGTTCCTGCCTAAACCCAAGGCTGGTCACCTTTTGCTGCTTCCAAGACAAAGCAGCCAAGAAAACAAGCCATCATCAAAAAGCAAGGTAGCTATTGGAAGCATGTCTCATCCTGCCTTTTGCCAAGTTTTCTTTGTGGCGTGCTGCCCTATATTAACGAGACTTCCAAACAGAGCGAGAAGTGGTGGTTGTGCTGCAAGAGAACAGAGTTCACCCTTCCAAAGGCGTGCAGTTCTTGAAAAGCCATCATTAAAACAACTTCACAGGGTCTCTTTCGCCGGGAATTCAGTGTAATCACAAGGCAGAAATTAAAAATCAGATTTTTTAAAAATCCGGTGTATTTGGGAGGCAGGTTAAAATCTGATTTTAAAGGGAATTCTCAGCGTTTCCTTGCGCATCTTCTGTCGTCTTTTTTTTAATGCATTGTCCTCTCTCTATCCTTCCCTCGTTGCTTTTAATGACACCGGAGAGAATTGGAAAAGGTCAGCAGGCAGCAGCTGAGCCAAGGATCAAAACCTCCACGATGCTGTTAATTGCTCTTTAAGAAGGAAGCCAAGGCCTTGTGGAGGCTGGGGGTAGAGAGAAGAGAACTTCATGATGGTAACTCTGAATATTTGAATCTTAATAGCCGTTTCTTCTAGCTTGAGTCATCCCATGGAGCCGTGCCCAGACTTTTGTAATAAGGGAAGTGTGTAATTTTATTTTTAAAATTATTTATACAGCAGTCCCACCTCATGCAACTGACTCAAGGTGGCTTAGAAGATTTTTAAAAAACAAAACAAAAAATTCCCCAACCTTCCCCACACCCCAATTCAAGAATAAACTTGTTAAAAATGAACCACCCCTTGCAGCAAATTGATCTTCCCCTTTGGCCCAAAGCGACTTCAGATTTCACCCTTTTCTCTAAGGGTCTCTGGAAATGACTGCTTTCACGAGGCACCTTTTCAGAGGACTTAGAATAGAAGCTGGGAGGGACCTTGGAGGTCTTGTAGTCCAGCCCCCTATCAAAGCAGGAGAACCTATGCCATCTCAGACAAGTGACTGTCCAGTCTCTTCTTAAAAACCTCCAGTGAGGATGGAGCATCCATGATTTCTGGAGGCAATTTCTGTTCCGCTGGTTAATTGTCCTCACCGTTAGGAAGTTTCTCCTTAATTCCAGGTTGCTTCTCTCCTTGGTGAGTTTTTCCAGCCATTAAACTCCTGAATTGCGTTCTTCTCCGGGCTTCCAAATATGTTGGACCGGAGTCCCCATAATCCCCTGCTCACGCTGCCTGGATTTACGGAAATCGAAACCGAGAAATCAGGAGGAAATTTGCGCTATCACAATCCCCAATTATCTTTCTCTTTTGTCACAGTCGTTTGGGACTCCCATCACTCTGCAGCATCTGAAGAAAGTTTAAATTTGATTAAAAAACACAAAAAATACCTCTCTTGCATCAGTCAAGAGATTGGTCTGAAGTGGCAAGGAGGTTGCTGCAAATCAGTTTGTCTCTCCCTCCCTCTCCCTCTCCCTCTTCCTCTCTTTCTCTGTCTCTCTGTATGTCCCTCCTTCCCTCTCTCTCTGTTTCTTCCTCTCCCTCCCTCGCTTTCTCTCTCTGTCTCTCTGTCTCCCTCCCTCCCTCTCTGTTCTGTCTCTGTGTGTCCCTCCCTCTCTCCCTCCCTCTCTGTGTCTCTGTCTCTCTGTCTGTGTATCCCTCCTTCTCTCACTCCTCCTCTCTCCCTCCCTCTCCCTTCCTTTCTCTGTCTCTCTCTGTCTCTGTGTGTCTCTCCCTCCCTCTCTCCCTCTCCTCCCTCTGTCCCTCCCTCTGTCTCTCTGTCTGTATGTCTCTCCCTCCTTCCTTCTTCTCCCTCCCCCTCTCTCCCTCTCCCTTCCTTTCTCTGTCTCTCTCTGTGTGTCTCTCCCCTCCCTCCCTCCCTCTCTCTCTCTCTCTCTGTCTCTCTGGGGTTTGCAAGTCCCCATTTTCAATCTTCCGGGCGCGATGCTCGGTCAGGCCTGATCGCCATGGCAACGGGAGGGCCTCATCCGTCAGCAGCCCTGCTTTTATTAAGGGTCAGCTCCTGCAGCTCTGCAAGCCGCTGTGAGGGCCGATTGGCCTTGGGAAGGAACTAAAGCCCTGCCTATGGAACCCTCTGGCAAGCAACTCAGTGAAACTACAGGTGCTCCTCAACGACCACAACGGAGCCCCAAAATTTATGTTGTTAAGTGAGACGTCAGTGAAAGGGGCTTCCCACCTCCCCCCGTTTTACAACTTTTCTTGCCGGCGTCTGTTAAGCAAATCGCTGCCGTTCTTAAATGACCAGTCCGGTCGCTAAGTGAATCTGGCTTGACCCAGCCTTGTCAGGAGGTCGTCAAAAAGGGAATCACGGGACTCCGGGACGCGGCGACCGTCAATAAACACGAGTCAGTTGCCAGGCGTCTGAAGGTCAGCCACGTGACCTTCAGGGATGCTGCAGCAGTCATAAGGTTGGAAAAAACGGTCACTAAGTCCCTTTGTCCGGTGCCGTTGTCCCTTCGAACGATCACTAAAAGAACTGTTGCACGCCGAGGACTACCTGTAGTTAGTACCTCTGGGCCACGTGGTGGATTCGGGACTCAAAGAGAGCTTGGCGATGTCCACGGCTCGCAAGCCACCACGGCTGGGTTCCCTACCTTGAGTCCATGAGACAATGGAGCCCTGGGAGAGTGAGGAAAACACATTCGCACGTTGCAACCCGGGTTTTGCTTAGCAAGCCTTGCAGACCAAGGCTTGGGGCTTAGCGGCTTTGGTTTATTCCGCAAACGTTGATTCCACAGTGGGTGGTAATCAGTGGTGGGAAAATTGATATATTACCGGTTCTGTGGGCGTGGCTTGGGGTGAGTGGTTTGGTGGGCGTGGCAGGAGAAAGGTACTGCAAAATCTTCATTCCCTCTCCACCCCTCTAACCTGCTTTCCAGCTCCGTTCTCCTGTGCAGGGCAACCAAAGGAGACCCAGCCGATCAGCTGTGGGCGTGTTTTGGTGGGCGTGGTGTTCTGTGGGCGTGGCTTGGTGGGCGTGGCAGGGGAAAGGATACTGCAAAATCTTCATTCCCTCCCTGCCCCACTAACCTGCTTTCCAGCTCTGTTCTCCTGTGCAGGGCAACCAAAGGAGACCCAGCTGATCAGCTGTGTGTGTGGCTTGATGGGCGTGGTATTCTATGGGCGTGGCTTGGTGGGTGTGGCAGGGGAAAGGATACTGCAAAATCTTCATTCCCTCTCCACCCCTCTAACCTGCTTTCCAGCTCCGTTCTCCTGTGCAGGGCAACCAAAGGAGACCCAGCCGATTAGCTGTGGGCATGGCTTGGTGGGTGTGGTATTCTGTGGGCGTGGCTTGGTGGGCATGACAGGGGAAGGACCAAAGGAAACCCAGCCGATCAGCTGGGACTCAATGGGAGGCAGAGAAGAGACAGGGATGGCAGGGCCAGTCAAAGGCGGGATTGGCCGGTTCTTCAAACTACTCAAAATTTCCACTCCTGGTTCTCCAGAACTGGTCAGAACCTGCTGAATCCCACCTCTGGTGTGGTTCCACGTGAGAAACCCATCAACATCTTAAGCCTAACAAGTTATTGGCGGGCTTAATCCAAAGCCAGGGTCTTGGTGTCACCTTCCTCAGAGTGCTGTCTATGTGACTCTTCAATACATCCGAAAGATGCCAGGGAGGAGAAAGCAGGTTTAATGCAATGCAATGCAAGTCAAACCTGGTTAGGATTTGGAGGGCAGCCCCTTGGAACAATATCCTGGGCAATCCAGACACATCACCTAAAAAAATCAAGTGATTTCCCTGTTGCTGTGAAGGGGAAAAACGGAATTACCAGCTGAACTCAGAGTAGATTTGACTGGAGCTTTTAATTAACTCAACGGTGGTTTAATTACTATGGCTTAGCAGGAAACTTAGTTAATACTGGAAACGGCAGAGATAGTTCAGCAGAAGAGGCCACCTCATTCTTTTAGGCAATGGAAATAATGAGGGAAACGGTGGAAGGACCTCAGTTCTGCTCCATCGATTTTGTTACTTGCTTTTAAACATTTAAACATTTGCTTGCAAGTTGCTGCTGGCAACGAGAACTGCAGTTTAAGGGCCTCCATCTTTCCTAAACCACCTCTGGCTGACCACCTTTATACATCTAATGGGTGCAGAGAAGACCCCAAGAAAGCAAACAGACAAAAGGAGAAGAACCTAAGGGGACTTTGTTTTCCAATAAAACAAGCATCGTTTGTGTAAAGTGCCCTGCGCATCCTTTTTAAACAGTCTGATCTTTAAAGGAGTGCCTAATATTTAAAGTCCCTGAGCTGAAGGACGGATACAAATTGCAAGGAATGTTTTCCTGCCCAACAAAGCAGATTTAAAAAAAACCCAAAAAACTCCTTGGAAACCCACATTTCCTTTTTAAGAAGATGTCTAGCACAACACTGCTAGATCTAAACAATAATTGCATTAATATCCCTTTCCTCAGCACCAACCATCATTCAATCTGATGATGGGGGGGCGGGAAAAACCATGAAAATTTACGGTTGAGGTCCTGGAGCTCATTAAAGTTCTCGTGGGAAGGAACTCTGTATACAAACATTTAGAAGCAATACAGGCAGAAGTTCAGTATCTTGTTGGCTTCTTTTGCATTCAACCAAATTAAGTGGGAGGGGAGGCTTTTAATGCCCAGGGTTAAAAATGCCACCCAGCTTCCCTTTTAAGGATGTAGTTTTAGAAGAAGGAACTAAATCTCAAGCTGGTTTCAAATATCCCGCTAAACCATAATGGGGTTCCTTGGTGCTCTCTTGATCGTGGTTGTTTTCTTGCAGATGTTTCATTACCCAACCAGGTAACATCATCAGTGCTAGAAGGGAGTGGGATTTGTGGAGAGGAGCAGCAGGAAGAGGGGGGGAAGAGGAGAAAAAGGATTGTAGGGTTCTTAGTGCTGTGTGGTGGTTTTCTTGCAGGCATTTCATTACCCAACTAGGTAATGTCATCAGTGCTAGGAGGAGAGGGGTTTGCACACGGATGCAAATTGCAAGCGATGTTTTCTGCCCAACAAAGCAGATTTATAGAAAAACCTCCTTGAAAACCCACAATTGCTTGCTTTTTAAGGAGACATCTAGCATAGCACTTCAAAAACAACATCAGGATAATGGGGAGATTTAGACAATAATTGCATTAATATCCCCTTCCGCACTACTACCACCATCATTCAATCTTGGGGGGAAACCCTGAAATTTATGGTTGAGGTCCTGGAGATCATTAAAGTTCTCGCGGAATGTGGGGTTGCCCACTGCTCTGTGAGCTTGGTTGTTTTCTTGCAGACATTTCATTACCCAACTAGGTAACATCATCAGTGCTAGAAGGAAGTGGGGTTTGCTCATTGTTGATATTCAAATGGCCTTCTCTGTTTAGTGTTTGTGGGAGGGTTCTTAGTTGTCCCCTGATTAGGCTGCTGCATATATATATATATATATATATATGAGCTGATAAGGAGAGAGCCAGTGGTGTAGTGGCAATTACAACTGCCTCACATGTAATACTTCCCTGGTTCGAATCCCAGTAAGGGTATGGCTAGCTGAAGAGAGCTAACTAGCTCGAAATAGATCTATACTAGTCTCCCTTATTTATTATTTAAAAATTATCAGCTTAAAAACCTTACACACACACATATATATATATATATATATATATATATATATATATATATATATATATATATATATATATATATATATATATATATATATATATATATATATATATATATATATATTGTTGATTGCTTAGTATTAACTCACCAACACTGTTGTGGCTTACAACTTTACAAAGAAGACATCTCCTTCCTAAATGAATGAACATTTGTGTCTACAAAATAATGGGGAAGAGGAAAATACACTTTGCAAAGCAAATGGAAGAATTATCTCTAGGAAATGCAGGGCATAAAATACTCTCTTCTTTTGGGTCCCGTAAATCACATTATGTGTGTTTTGTGTACCTTACTAAGCTCCCTTCTGTGGGGTTCGTTGTTTAAGAGAACACCAAGACTGAAGATAAAAAATCCATGGCTCAGATCCCCACCCCATCTCTACAAGGAACCAAAATAGCCTCTAAAATAACCAGTCACGTAGCCATTTGTTTTATATCTGTATGCAGGTTTTTATTTTGTCAATTCTCTTCTCCATTTGATGCTTCTTATACAAATGGCACTTACAAAAAGTGTTTTTAATAGGGAAAAACGAAACAAAAAAAAATTAACTAAACATATCAGGATTATGAGATGCTTTTCAAGAGCCACAATAGTCAAGGAAATAGAAGGCAAGAATTCTTGACTTAAAAAACTGTTACAGAAGGAAAGGCAGTGAGGTGTACATGATCCAAGTCCCACCAGGTGGGCAAAAGACACAAGACAAATTCTGGAGGCCAACTGGGTAGTCATCTCTGCCCCCCCCGCCCTCCAATTGTGTTTTCTTTCACAAGATAAGGTTTTTTTTTTAAGTTTCCAGAACTTCAGCACAGTCCAGTTAAGATTCCCAGGCAAACTCCAGCTCAAACCTTCTTTTACTCATAAGGCAAATAATTTCCATTGCTATAAAGTTAAGAGCACCAATTCCTATTGAAGTCACCTTATGGATGGCAGAGTGTGGATGCTTTTTTAAGGCTTAGGACATGTCCCTGCTGTCCTTCCTTGGTTAATCAGAAAACCCACCAACCCCTTTTGAAAATTTGGCGAGCCCCGCTCCCTGTAAAGTTAACGCGTTGAGCGAATACAAATCTGGATCTTACAAATTCATGGATTTGGGTAGAAAGAGAGCACCATTTCAAGCGAAGTCCCCATGGACTTCAGGGTAAACCCTGTGGGGGTTCTGCTTGGCCTAAGGAAACAGAGATTAAAACCCCGAGAAGGCATCCCATCGGACAACCACAAAATAATAATCTAATAAATCCACACAAAATGTGCGTGCACAGAAGACTCTTTCGGACTGCCGAAGAGTTAAGCAACGTGTTACGAAGATCGAAGTTGGCCATAGCCGAACAACAGATTCTAGTAGGGCGACTAATGCTAGGTTGGCTTGGGGGGTGGGGGCAGGTTGATCTAAGTCAAGAGAAGACATTTCCTGTTCAACTTGCCGTGTTTAGGGGTTCAGCGGGGGCAAAGTGCAAGATGATGCTTGGGTACCATCCTGAGGACACCCTCACGTAGCTTGTCGAGAGAAGAGATGAGATGAGATTTGGGAAGCTGCTGAGATGCACAAGCCAGAAATGGCTGCATTGACTCAGAGTTTTACAATTGGAGAGGTTCATTTCAATTCCAGTTCAGGTCAACAGGTAGAATGATGTAGCCGACAGGTATTGTGCAAATGATGCTAGTTTAAGGAACACAGAGAGTTGGCGATGGAGGATCCCCCTGAAAAGTTTGTGGACATGCAGCATGGCTTCACCTCTGCTTGATCTCCTCCTCCTGTTACCTTTCCCCCCCCACCCCACACACACACAATCTCGTCTTTCATACCTCTCCCCAAATCTACCAAGACATTTCAGTGAGGTGTACTTGGGAGGAAAACCAAGAGAGATCGACAGGTCTCCGTTCTGCAGAGTGATCTGGGTCAAGATGAAGTTCTTGCTCAACTGGAGACTCCAAGCCAGTTGTATCTGGTGGGGAAACCGCCCTCCATCATGGATGAATGGTGAAGAGAAATAGGAGATGTTTGAGATGGTTCTCTCCAGCCAAGGCAAAAGGGAGGGAGAGAAAAGACGTGCGGACATATTAACGTGCAACTCAACGCCTTCATCTGATGCATCCATCCGTGAAGCAACGGCTTCAAGGTAGCCCTGGCCTGCTCTAACGAAATGCTAAGACCCCAAATTATTATGAGAAGGTATAAAAGAAGCGGGGGGAAAGGGACATTCGGCAACGGATGCCCCTTTCAGGGAGAAAGGGAAAAGGAACCATAAGGCAACATCGATGGCTTCTCGGCATGAGTCGGGGGAGATGTTCAGAGATGCTTTTGGGAGCAAGAAGAAACGAGGAATTCGCTCGGATCGTCGAGGATGAGATGAACGCGTGCGTGGAGGAGGTCCAGTTGGATTCCATCCAGGAAAAATGCAGCTCGTTTGGATCTGTGAGCATAAGTTCTGCTTTGGTAGCTCACCTTAAGAGTCACATCGTGACTTCTTCCCCTATCCCCTTCTCTCGTCCCGTGGAATGCCAAGATACGCTAAGCTGCTTCTTCTCTATCTTCACCAGAGAATGGGAATGAGTAACTTAAAAAGCCAAGAAAGAGAACTCTTCGTTCCTACTTACAGAAGATACCCCAAACTCAATCTGGAAGGCCCAGTTGGGACAAGAGAGTTACGGACGCCCACCTACACTGGGACAGAAGGTGGGGCCGTTTTCCGATTCCAATGAGGAGAAATGTATTCCTTTCCGATCCGGAAGGACCAACAGAGGCCAAAGGAGAGATTCGTTCCACCCACCCACCCAACTTTTCCCTTCTCTCTCCCTCTCCCCCTACAAACAGTCCATAAGGTGAGAGCAGGGCATTTTCTGCAGACAAACAATGTTTTGTTTTGTTTTTTCTTCCAGTTTTAAATGAACTCACATAATAAAAGGGAAAAGTCAACTTAAAACAACAAACAACGACAATAACATGGCAGACCAAAGGTGGCAGCAGGCCAGTCTGGAAAGATATAATCCCTTCTCTTTTGAAAAAAGACACACCAGAACATACCAAAAGGAAATTCCTGCAGGAAGTTGGCAACCGGAAAAAAGGAAGTGGGGGAAGAGAGGAAGCGTAGAGCGAAGGGAAGGAGACTAAAGTGCAGTTTAATACTCCCAGAGGGTGGAGGGCTCAATGGCGTCGGCAGAGGCTTTGAGGACCCCGGCGTGGTCGCCCTTCAGGTATTTGTTGTTGACTTTGATGGCCACCTTGTTAAAGTCGCAGAACTCGAAGAAGAAGTCCACAGGAGAATCGCTGCTGCTGGTGATGGACGCCTCAGTTTCCCACCATCCAGTATTTCCCAGTGGAATCTGAAAAGGAGAAGAGGAAGAGGGAAGGTGAGCTGATTCACGGAGGCACCTCTAGCATGGCCACGGGATGTCAGCCGCAAAGGATCAGGACCCTCTGTGTGGTTGTAGCATAGAAGATTTATTCAACCCTACTGTTGTGGCCTAGAGGAAGTGTGGGAGTCAGGGCCAGCAACCTGAGAGTTCCAAGGGGGAAGAGAGAATGGAGCTGGCAGAGAGAGAGAGAGAGAGAGAGAGACCGAGGCAGAGTCTGGGCTGCCCATCAGCCCTCAGATGGAGAGTCAACAAGTCTGGGAGTGCTGATGAGGAAGAGGAGAAACAGCTGGCTCCAGTGCCTGATGCGCAAATGCACAGAAGGCAGAGGAGAGGAGAGCAGTGGAAATATATGGGCCGGTCCTTGGGACAGAAGAGCCACTGTTACTAGCAAAGCCCCACCCTAGCTCTCGGGATAAAAGGCAGGGGACGGAGCTAAATAGGTGTGGCAGACAATTATTCATCTTCCAGCCAGACAGCCTTGTTAGCCAGCGGTGAGAGAGAAATGTTTTGCCGGGGCTGCCAACACTCTTAATAAAGGAATCTTTGAGTTCACTTCTGAGGGTTTGTCATGTTTAGGGAACTGGGTCAGAACACCTACACACAAGGACCTAGTCAACTAAAGTCCAACAAAATTGGCACCAAATAAGGGTCAAGGGAATTCAAGTAGAGGTTTTGACTTGGATCATTTGTGGCGACGTAAGGATTCTAGGCTGATGGCTTGCTTAACTCCGCCCCCCAGCTCTGCCTGATCTTCTCCTACAGTCTCCAAAAGACTCTCCCCCAAACTCTGAGCGTCCAGGTGAAGGATAGTCTTAGGTTACTGTACTTTATTGTCATTGCACCTCGTACAACGAAATCAAACGCCATCTTCAGGGCACATCATGACCATGAAAATAAGCACAAACACACATCCTTCACACTCCACACATTGAATTGAAAACCCCCGACACCGCACCAACACTGCACTATACAGCAGAATTCAACAGAACTACAACCTGACTTAATGAGAACTTCCTACTTTCAATCTCAACTCCTCCAGGACATGATATGAAAGACGTCACCAGCCTTCTCTTGACTTCGGTGTCCATAATCCTCCCCGCCGGGGTGTGGCTAAGAATTCTGGGAGTTGACAACAGACTTCAGTATCGGCAACTGGTTGGGGAAGACTAACTGATGCCCTAAGGAGAGTCTGCCTCGTGGCCAGGGGGAGCCCTTACCTTTGATATTGTAGGCACCATCGTTAAACTCCAGCTGAAAGATATCGTAAGAAGACCGATTGCAATCTAGGGTGCCCGTCATCTTCCGACAGCCGATGAAGCCATGTTCTCCACGGAAAACAATGATGGGCCGGTTGATCAACTTCATGAGGAATTGCTCTGTCTCACCTAGCATTGGAGAATGGAGGCACTATTTACCAGAAAACAAACATTCTTCCCACCATCCAGGCTAGTTCCAATCACCCCAACTCAGGATGGCCACATTTTTTAACCAGTAGCTGCTCCCACCGTGAAAACACCTCTATCTTCTCCTGAGAGGCAGAGGTAAAGGAAGCACTTACTGGCTGTTTCGACCGTAGCAGCAAGTTGACCATTCTTCTTGGCAGTGACGTATTTGCCGTTGGCGGCTTTCAGAGTGATACGCCGGTCACACCACTCAATGTCGAAGTAACAGTTGGCATTCCTGTTGGAGCAAAGGAGGGTTGAGAAGTGTCAACTCAAAATATTTCAATGGTCTTTTTAGAGTGGCCAACAGAAAGGGAGAGGGGAGCAGTGCAGCAGCTTGCAAACCTAAAGTGCATTCCAAAAATGTTTTCAAAGATAGTAACTAGGTGACCGAAGTTTCTACTGCAAAAAATTCTAACTGGAAAACGTGATTGATGACTGGGCTATGGATGTGTCCCATTGGAGAATATGAATTACATATATATGATATACCCAGGGGGTCAACTAAAAAGATACTCCTTTGGTCTTTTTTAGCTGCCAGAAAAAGGGAGTGGGGAAAACAAGGCATTCCTTAAATGCCTAGATAATCACTTCGACAGCCCAAAGTTGTCGAAGCATAAGAAGTTTATTGGAGAGCATGATGGATGACTCTTGGAGATAGATGTGTCCCATTGGAGAAGTCACATCCAGGGGGTGAGGGGAAGACCAGGGTCAAGGCGGAAATGTATGTTGTGATTTAGTATCGGCTGCACCCAGCCATGTGCCAACATGGCAACCTCTAATAAATCAATTTTCTTTTCTCTGAGACGCGGCTGGAGACTTTTGATTTGAATGAGGGTGGATTTGTTGGAGCCCTGACATGGAGATGGGGGGGGGGGAAACCAGGGTCAAGGGTGACAATGAATGATGTGCCTCAGAGTCAGCTACACCCAGGCAGTGCCAGACATGTTAACTCCCAATAAATCCTTCTGAAGTTCTGGAAATTTGGCTTGAGACTCATAATTTATTTGGGAGTAACTGCTGGAATCCTGACAAGAAGGGCCTTTCCTGTCGTAGCATCAAAGAGACGGGGAGGACCAGAAGAAGAACCAACATTCCCCACCCCTTGTCAGGACCACAATACCACCAAGAATGGTTTTGGACACCCCTGGAGTTGATGGTGGCTGCTTTCCCTCAATTTCTCCACATGCTTCTAGAAAAAAAAGAAGAGTTTTCTTCTGCTATGGCCTCTGGAGAGCATGATCCACTCATCTCTCCAAGCTGACTGGCTAATGAGTTGAATCTTTTCCCATTTTTCCCCAGATTTGTTTGTTTTCTTAAGCAGTGAGCAAATAAATGTTTGCGGCCCAGCAAAGCAGACGTACACAAAACATTCCCAACTGGAAACAAGATTGTTTAGGCATTCTGGATGTGTTTGGCGCTTGACGCCGTAGGACATCAAATTCAGAAACCTTCCAGAACAATCAAAGCTATTTTGGACTCAGATGCTTTTGATTTTTTTTTATTTTTGCACAAGTGCTGTTTAAGTTCACTGTGTTCAAAGTATCCTCTCTTGGGAGCAGATAGCATTTCTGTGCATGTACAGACACACTCCAATCTAACGCTCTTGTATTTTGCAAATTTAAACCCCATTCCCCACAGGATCAGTGGCTGATCTCTTCATGCTAAACTACGGGTTATTTCAAACCATTTGGTTGAATGAACTGGAACGGTGGGTTTCCTACCAACGTGTTAAAAAAAAAAAAACAATTTAAGGGCTTAGTGCAAAGCAAGAACTCAAACTCATATCCCATTCACACACATTTCTTAGCCAACTTGGGGTAACTGGAACTCACTTAGTCGAGGCAGTAGACTGCACCCCACCGTTGGAGGTGAGAGTCCAGTATTTCCCAGTACAAGTCCTGAAGGTGCATTTCTTGGTCTCTTTGTTGACTTCCATCTGGAAGGTTTCTTGGTCAGCTTCTTCATCTTGATTGGCTGAGAGATCGATCCCTAGAAGAGGAGACACAGATGGCGGAGGGAGTCAAGGCCAGCTCTTGTAGGCCCGCCCCTAGATAGCTGTTCAAAGTCTTATCTGTCTATACAGATAAATCCTCGCTTAGCAAGCCTAGGGAATTGTGGGAGTTTTAAGTCCACAAGTTGCCACAGTTGGACACCCCTGGCTTGGACTCTTTCTCAAAGCTAACACATCTAACACCACCGAATTCTGGAAGTCCAAATCCACGTATCTTAGAAAACTTGAGAAACACTGCTTTAAGCTAATGCAGACTTGATACTGTAGAAGAGGAATAGGATGATAAGATTGAAAAACCCATGGCTGCTTGGGGAATTCTGGGAGTTGAAGTCCCCAAGTCTTAAAAGTTGCCAACAGTTGGACACCCCTGTCAAAGACCCTGCACACCCCCAGGGAGGAATTTAAGAGAAAATGCTTCATGAGCAGTTGCTGCTACTGCTGCTTCCTCAAAAATTCACGCAGACCAACACCAACTGCTCACATGCTTGGCAAGTCCCACTCTTGAAATTCCTCAGAGTTCAGATTTGCATCCTCAGCATTTCTGTCTCGGCTCCAATGAGCACATACACACAGAGAAAAACCCTCCAGGGACAGAGACAGCCGGCTAAAGAGACAATGACAAGATGGCAGGAACCCCATGGAGGAAAGTGAAAGAAAGAGGTGGAACGGCGTGCTATGGGCCCATACTTCTGAGCTAACCCCACGGAAAAGGGCCAAACAAGCAACAAGACGGCATCCAGACATTCCCCAGGAAGACAACCAAGGAGCCTCCAGTGATTACACACCATTAACAAAGGCAACCCAAGCACCACATGGACTCTAGAACAAACTCAACCCCAAAGTCTTACTTGAGGCACCAATGGCCAGTCTCCAATGATCTCTATTCTCTTCGGCGGTACATAGAATTCCATTTTTTTCAGATTGATCACAATTTGAAAGCTTCCCCCAATGCTGGAAACAACACTGGCCTCCTCTTCCAATGTCATCCCTCATGACAACCCTTTGAAGGACATTGCATTAAAAGGTTGACTTGGTCTTCAATCATCAACAAGCTCCATGGTTCACAGTGGACTTCAGCCAAGTCTTCCTGGTCCAAAATCCAACAATCTTAACCCCCTATGGCACACAATCTGCCTTTAAAAGGGAAGTGGACAGACCGCTAGAAGAGAGTTGGCCAACTTTGGCCATTTTAAAGATCTGTGGACTTCAACTCCCAGGATTCTAGGAGTCCAAGGGTCTTCAAGCTGCCAAGGTCGGACACCTTTGATAGAAGTTATGGGTTCTTCAACCCTGGAAGCTTTCAATGAAAGACTGGACTGCCATCTGTCAGAAATTGGTGGAGGGTCTCTTGCTTGGGTGGCGAGTTGGACGAGATGACCTACAAGGTCCCTCCCTAGTCTGTTAATGTGTATCAGACTCTACGACTAGCCAATTCTTCACTGGCTATTTCAGAGTTTCGTCTTCTGAAGACTTTTAAAGAGTTTTAAGAGTTTCTTGGCCTCGGAGACCCTTCAGTTGGTTCTTTCCTGTCTACTTGCTCTTAAGTGCAGACAGGAAGCCAGCCTTTTCTTTCTTACAAAAATAAACCTATCTTACCGGCAGTGAAAAAACATCATCGACTCCATAAAACGTCTGACGTGCAAAATCAGAGCGAGGAAGGAAACTGGGCGGAAGGCCGAAGGGAGGGAAATTGACCCATCCATTCTGCTACCCAAGCAAAAAACAAAAAATGAAAAAACAGACCAGAGAAGTTCCCTTCTGCACACATCCCTTCCTTGATTTGTGACCACAAGTCAGGATCAGAACATTTGCAAAGCAAGGTGGTTCTTAAGCAAGTCGCGCCTGATTTTTATGACCTTTTTTTTGGAGGGGTGGGGGGAGTAGGGTCGTTTAAGCGAATCAGGCTGTGGTTATGCAAATCTGGTTCCCCCCCCCCCTTGGTTATGCCTGTTGGACGTGGCCTGGGAAAGCTGGCTTGACCCTGGGATTCCCGCAATCGTCATAAATATAACTTGGTTAGATAGATGCAGAGTTGGAAGTCGCCTGGTTGTAGGCCATCAGTTTTGATCACGTGACCGTGGGGATGTTGCAATGGTCATAAGCGTGAAAAGCGGTCGTAAGTCGCTTTTAACCAACTTAAAAGTAAGGAGAAAAATCCTAAGTCTAAGAACGATTCGCCTAGAGCCATTTGCCTCAAGAAGTTGTGGGAGCTCCCATCACTGGAGTTTTTCAAGAAATTGGACAACCGTTAGTCCAGAATGCTACAGGGACTCCTGCTTGAGCAGAAGGTTGGAAAAGAAGACCTCCAAGGTCTCTTCTAACTGTTATTTTCTTATAAAACCATTTTTGAACCATCCCTCAAAATTAGAATGGAATAATAACAATAACAACAGAGTTGGAAGGGATTTTAGAGGTCATCTAGTCCAAGCAAGAGACCCTACACCATTTTTAACAGATGGGAGTCCAGTCTCTTCTTGGAAGCCTCCAATGATGAAGCTCCCACAACTTCCGAAGGCAACTTCTGTTCCTTTGGTGGGTTGTTCTCATTCAGAAAGTTTCTCCTTATTTCCAGATTGAATCTCTCCTTATTTAGTTCCATCCATTATTCCTTGTCTGGCCTTCGGGTGCCTTGGAAAATAGCTTGACCCCATTACTCCTCTCTAGGGCAGCCCCTCAAATAGTGGTTGCAAAGACCCATGTGACTTTGAGGTCACTCGGATGGTCATAAACGTGAGAGGGCTGTCGTTATGTTCGAACGGTCATTAAACCAATGATTCTAAGTCATGATTGAGCTGTTGTGGCGCAGTGGCAGGAATGCAGTCCTGCAGGCTCCTTCTGCTGCCTGCAATTTGGCAGTTTGAATCTCACCAGGCTCCAGTTTGTCTCAGCCTTCCATCCTTACAAGGGGGGGGGGGGTAAAATGGGGACCCAGATGGTTGGGGACCCAGCAAGAGGCTGACTCTGTAAACAGCTGTAAAGCACCATGAAGCTGTTTATAAGTCTAAGGGCCACTGCTATTGTATAGCCCAGCAGTGGGCACTCATCCTTGGCAGAGGTCCTGCCTCTGGCACCCCTTGGCGAAGCCCAGCTACTGATATTAGAGCAGAAAATTCTGAATTATGGCCAAAGAACCAGCTACATCTATTTCTATGGAAACTGCATACACGGAGCGAGCGCGCATCATGGAGCAGGATGACAGGGACTTAAACCCACGCTGTTTATACAACGGCAGCTGGATTTAGCTAAAGGCTGAGTATGTTTGTCAACTACTCACACCCTCCAACTGCCAGAGTGTTGCCCAGGCATCTCAGCCCCCACACAAAAAAACCCCCCACAACCTTCTACAATCCAGTCCCTGGATTGAGATTTTACCTGTCCAGAGCCCCGTAACCCCATTCATACCTGCACTTTCGGTATACTTGTGGCTTCACGCCACAACCACGCAAGAGTGAAATTCCGCCTTCAATTCCAAACTTGGTTTTAAAGCGGTAGTAAGGTTTTAGGGTTTTAAAACCTTCAAAAAACTCCTTGAAAAGCTTGGATTTTAAAGGGTTTTAAAGGTTTTATGTCCTTAAAAACCCTTTGCTATAGTGGTGGGATTCAATTTTTTTTTTACTACCGGTTCTGTGGGCGTGCCTTGGTGGGCATGGTGTGGCATGGTGGGCGTGGCAGGGGAAGGAGACTGCAAAATCTCCATTCCCTCCCCACCCCGCTAACCTGCTTTCCAGCTCTGTTCTCCTGTGCAGGGCAACCAAAGGAGACCCAGCCGATCAGTTGGGACTCAATGGGAGGCAGAGAAGAGATGGGGGCAAGGCCAGCCAGAGGTAGGATTGGCCGGTTCTCCGAACGACTCGAAATTTCCACTACCGGTTCTCCAGAACTGGTAGAACCGGCTGAATCCCACCTCTGCTTTGCTGGCTGGGGATCTGCTGGCAGTTGGAAGTCCACAAGTCTTCGAAGTTGCCAAGGTTGCCAACAGCCCTGCTCTACCGCAATTCCTGGGTGCCGCAGCCCTTCTCCATTTCTCTGCAGAGCCAGAAGTGGGCCGTTTTTATCAGGGTGGGGTGCGAACGGGGGAGCGAGACCTCGCTCTGTTCAGCTTGGACCCCAAAAGCACCATTGACAGATCCCAAAAGCAGGCCAAGGCAATCGTTCAATTACCAGCCTCCTGAAGGCCAGACAAAGGCCCTGAAGTCAGATGATTCCCCAGCGTGACAATTAAGGAGGGCGGTGAGCAGAGGAGGTGGGAAATGGGGGGAGGCTGCAGGGGAAAACTTGACTCATCCTAGGTTTTTGCAAGGAGGAAGAATTGGGGTTGGGGGAGGGGATGCAGCTGGAGACATGAGCAAGCTGGCTTGGCCAAAAGCCACACAGGATTGCTAGTTTAAATCCAGGAAAGAATGCAGAGAAGAGCAACAAAAACGATCAGGGGAGGCTAAAACATATGGAGACCGGTTGCAGGAATTGGGCCTGGCTTGTTTAATGAAAAGAAAAACAAGGGATGACATGATAGCAAACTTCCAGTATTTGAGGGGCTGCCCCAAAGAAGAGAGAAGGGCTCGACCTTTTCTCCAAAGCACCAGAAGGGCACGATAAGAAACAACCGATGGAAACTACCCAAGGAGAGCAGCAGTCTGGAATGAAGAGAAATTTCCTGACAGTGAGAACCAATAATCAGTGGAAGGATTTGCCTCCAGAAGTTGTAGGTACTTCATCTTTGGAGGTTTTAAGAAGAGATTGGACAGTCATTGGTCTGGAATGGTACATGGTTTCCTGCTTGAGGAAGGGGTTGGATTAGAGCAGTGGTCACCAACCGATGCGCCAGGGGACCACTGCTGGTCCATGAGAACATTTTGGTGGTCCGCAGAGAAATGTCCTCCCCAAAGCAATTAATCCAGGCTGCGCGGGAACACAAGGCTGCACTTCCCACATGGCCCATGGGAACACAAGGCTTGTGTCACTTGCACTGCGAATAACACGAGGTAGTGAGGGGAGGGGGGAAAGGGCAGAGGGGGGGAACTTGCCCCACGCACCTCACCTGGCCACCGGGTTACTTCTTTCCGCTTCTTTCTTCTGCTTTTGGCTGCACGCAAGGAAAGCAGCAAAAGTCTTTCTTTCTCTCCCCCAAACTCCGCCAGAAATGAGTCTTTGGTACCCTGCAAAGCCTCCTGCTCCAAGAGGCTGCACCGGCAAAGACTCATTTCTGGCGGAGTTTGGGGGAGAGAAAGAAAGATTTCTTCTGCTTCTGCTGCTTTCCTTGCAAGAAGCCAAAAGTCTCTCACTTTTTCTCTCCCCCCCGAGAATGGAGCTGCAGATGGTCTCCTGCGATCCCAAATGAAGAACAATCGATCAGTAGGAAAACAGAGTGGGGGTTTTTCCTGCAGAGTTTTTTTTGGGATTTTCCCAGGGTCTCTGATCCACGGGGTTTAAAATTATGTGTTTGGTGGTCCCTGAGATCTAAAAAGGTTGGCGACCCCTGGATTAGATGACCTCCGAGGTCCCTTCCACCTCGGCTATTCCATTACGATTCTGCAGTTGTCCCCTTTATGAAATCCAGAGGTGGCCAAGCCCACGTCTTCTCATCCAGCCCACAATTCTTCCAGCTCACCTTTCAATTTGGACATTGAGGAAGGTAGGAACGGAGCTGAGAGCCAAGGGCAGCTCCTAACTTTGCCCATCTGCAGTTTGGAAGCCAGAGAAACTTTTGACAACATGCAAAAACAGAGATGCCAACTTCCGAGGAGCCTTAAGCCTGGCCCGCCAACCCTTCCCGTTGCTGCAAAGGCCACAGAATAAAGGCTGTGGATAAATCTTGGGGGAAAGCAGCAACTTCTGGCTGCAACCCCAGGCATGTCGACTGCACGAGGGGCACGTGCCCAGCTGCAGGGGCTGTGAATCCTTACAAAGCAGCATCATGTGGTTCCTCTGGCTCTGCCAGGACACGAGGCCATGGCGAACCCAGCTGAGTAGCACCAACTGGCAGCTCCGAGCACAGAGCCCCAGAGCGAGCAAGGACAGCAGCTCTGCCCTCCTCTCTCTGCTCAACCCCACGGGGGCATTTCTTGGGGTCAATCGAAAGCCGAACAAAGGCCTCCGAAAGAGCTGCAATATTGATATTATTTATGCCGGAGGCAGCATTCCGCTGTAGATCAAGACGGCCTCAAGGAACACGGCTACCCCTTTGGGAGGACGCGAAAAGGACAAGAGAAACATGCAGAGGGGAAAAAGGCAGTGAAATAGCCTCCGGTATGTTGGAAAAGCCGCTGCGAGGATCGTTTTTAAGGTCTTGAGTTTCTGGTCCACAGGATTGGCCCCCAAATTTTGGATGCGGCCTCCAGAGTCGCCGAATCGCTCGCATTGTTTTTAAGTGACTGCGACGGGAGGATTGGATAGCATCCTTGGGACTTGCATTTCATTCATTGAATTGGGGTTTAAATTTGGATGCTTGCCTCGCCTTGCAGCCGCAAGGTGCTTTCTAGCTGTGCGCTCAGCAGTGAGGAGACAATTCCCCGAACGAGGTTGCACGCTCCACACCCTTCTTTTTTGCACGATATTCTCCCCTCCCACTCCCCCACCCCCAAAATAGGATCCTGAACTGAACCTCCCTCTGTAAAACAGGCCAGGAATAGTAAAGCATCATCCCCTTGTTTCGAAAGTCCTTGCGTCCGCCCAATTAAGGCATCAGGAAAGCATTCAAAGCAAGAAGAAGAGGGTGTTTTACTTTTTAATCTCTTGCCATTCCTGCTCTCTTGACTAAGTAGACCCCCCCAAAAAACCCTTCCCCCACCTCCACAAAAAGTCAAGGGACTGCTGGTTCAGCACATCCTGGAGGTGCACCCTGCCTCCCTCTCTTCCTCATTACCCCAATTGGCAAAAAACTGCCCCAAGAGAACTGCCTTCCCATCAAAGCAGCAAAGCAACACAACCCTGCAACCCTCCCGGGGGTGGGGGGAGAAATATGAAGGGCGTGCGAGGAGTCACATCTGGCAGGTGAAAGGAAGCAACTTTCCCCACCCCCAAGAAGCCCAGCCTTTCCAAGGCTTGCAAAGGTGCTATTTCACGCCCCTCTCCCGGCCAGAAGGAAAAAAAAACTTCGGACCGAGGCTAGGATGTAAAACTCTGGTTCCGTTCCCTCTCGCCAAATTTTTTTTTAAGGCTCGCCGTGCCAACTAGGTTTCGCCCTTTCGGAGTCTCTGGAGAGCCGACACGGATGCTGGTGCCAACTCCGGCCAGCTGCACACTCCTGAGGATAATAAGTCCATTCACAGTGTTTTTTCCCAGGTTCACGGCTGAGCAAAAAAAAAAATTAAAAAAAAAATATGAACCGGACTTCGGTCCAGAGCCAAGCGAACACCTGTTGCTCTCTGGGACCTAATGGGTTGTGGGAACAGCCCAGATGCAAAGGTGGCGATTTCCAAATGGCTCTGCTCATCATTATTTTTGTAGAAAGGGAAGGGGGGGGGTAAGTTTTCCAGCTCTGCCCTTCCTTCCCTACGCATCAATTAAAGTGCAAAGCAGGATTTTCCACATTGGTCTCTGGCCAGGCTAACCAGAACAGATGCTCTCCGATCACCAGGGATGGTAACAAGATTTTTATTTTTTTTTTTAAAGGAGGGATCTCTTGACCCAAAACTTTGCAGCCTTTTGGGCTTCGAACCTCTTCTCCCTTCCTCCAGAGACAGCCCTGCCGCGGCTGCAAGAATAGGAGTTCACTTCTCAGCCAGGATGCTCTGCCGGGGTTCTGATCCAGGCTTCGTCAAACGGAATTAATATCAAACTTTGTTTCAAAATCAAAACCTATTTTATCGCAACGCTGGGAATTCCTTTCATTCCCAGCCAGAACTAATTATAAACAGTTCCCCAAGATAAGCACACACCTTTCAGTGCTGTGGAATGCTGCCAAAAACAGAAGTATCCAATTAATTATAACAGAAACCAACTGAAGTACCAGAACAAAACAGAGTACACAGAGCTTCAAGGAGGACTCGGAATCTATTGAACTACTTTGCTTCCTGCAAAGATTTCATCATTGAGGTCTGACTTTTATCCCTTATGGGAGGGGCAATCAGCTCCCAGCCTTGCTCCCAAGTTGCCCCTTTTGTTTCAACTGCTCTCGTCTTCTAGCAGTTCTGCGCATACGCACACTGGAAACAGGCTCTCCTTGTTCCTCTGCCTCACTGCTGCCAGACTCCAGAGGCGCCGAAGGCAGCACCCCATTCCCAGATGGCCCTGGCTCCATCTCTGCATCGGACGCAGGACCCTCATCCGAGTCCTCTCCAGACTCCCAGACTGATCCCCTTTCTTCCCCACTGTCCCAATTTTGCTGCCGGCGAACCACAACAGCCAGTAGAGTTTATTTCTGCACCCATCAAATCGAGATCAATCCGGGAAGACATCCTAAGGATCTTAACCGCGGATCGATCAACGTAACTCTGCATCACGTCGATCGGGAAACGGCAAAAATGTATTTTTTTTAAAAAGTCACTGGATTACAAGAACGAGAGGAAGAGAGAACAGACCGATGGGAAAGAGCCACGGGATTTATACAGAAAGAAATAGCAATGGGACCTTCTGTCCAGAGGCCAGGAGAGTTGTGGCCCAAATCCAGAGGTCGATTTGGCAAAGCCAAGCGTTACGTGGACAGCAAAGGTGCCTAACAAGCAAGTATTGGAGCAGATAATACCGGAAGGCAAAATCATGAAATTGCACCTCACTTATTTTGGCCCTGTCATGTGGGGGGGAGAATTCACTGGAGAAAGCAATTATCTTTGGAAGAGCTAGAGGTAAAAGGAAATCAGGCCCTCAAGAGAAACATATTGGCTGGATACCATCAAAAACTGACACCAGCCAGAGCGGAGGAAAAACTCAAAAACAGCTGTCCAAGATTGGAAGATGTGGAGACACCTGGCCCACTGAATTGATATCGTCATCATCAGACAGACAGAACCACCTGTTATCGTGATAAAAGGCCTTTTTTTTGGGCTGGGATTCATCGTTTCCAAATGTGCTTGTAAAGGACATTTTCAATTCTCAACTCTTGGTTTGGGGGAGATTCCTCCCCTCTCCACTTTCTTGTTTCACACGCTTTTTCTCTCGCCTCCCATCGTCCAGAATCTCAGGGTGGGTGGGCTGCCAGTGAACGAGCGAGCTAACGTACCTCATGACCAAAAAAAACCCCCTCAACAACCGTGGGTGTTCAGCGAAAGGCATGTGTGCAAACCCCCCCCCAAGTTGGAAAACAACCACAAGGACCACAATGCTTCTTTTCCTCCAACGCGTCTCCTTCTCCGTTCCTGACTCAACCTAGCTTTGCAAAACGGGATATTTATTCCCAAGGCTGCAACTGGGCATTGAGAAGGGAGCAGCAATTTCCTTGAGTTGGATGGAGAACTCTCTGGCTGGCCCTCCGCCGGAGGCTAAGCGATTGTCCACTTTGGGGAGGGGGTGCCTGGTGGCCTCTGAGCCTGGTGGTTTTCTTGCAGATGTTTCGTTATTAAAACTGGATAGCGCTGATGATGTTCCCTAGTTGGGTCATGAGACGTCTGCAAGAAAACCACCAAACTCAGGGGGCACCAAGGAGAAGGGGAAGGAAGGAAGGAACACTTATGATATTAGGTAGTTGGGTCTTGAAATATCTGCAAGGAAACTACCAAGCTCAGAGAACACCAAGGGGAAGGAAGGAAGGAAGGAAGGAAGGAAGGAAGGAAGGAAGGAAGGAAGGAAGGAAGGAAGGAAGGAAGGAAGGGAAGGAGCACTTATGATATTACAGGTACTTCGGTCATGAAATGTCATGAAAGAAAACCACTGAACTCAGAGAGTACCAAGGACCCCACAGTCGTCCTCCTCTTCCTCCTCAAACCCCTCTTCCTCCTAGCACTGATGATGTTACCTACTTGGGTCATGAAATGTCTACAAGGAAACCACCAAGTTCAGAGAGCACCAAAGACCCCCCCAGTTCTACCCTGAGCTCCAAATATTCTCTCCCCTCAGCATAATGTAATGGCCTTCAAGGGGGGGGGGGGGACTCTCAATTCAAAGGACCCTTGCCCCTTAAACCCTCCCCCCCCCATTCCTAAAGGACCCATCAGCTGCTTACTATTAGTCTCGACTCACGAGTCAAAGAAAAATTTCAAAAAATTGGACAAAGATTTCTTAGGGGAGGGGGGGGTGAGAGAGACACCCAGATCCCCTCTTCCTTATCCCCACAGGGGCTGTCCAAGAACATGTTTTAAAAGGCTCTTTCTCTCTCACTTGAGTCCAATTAAAGGGGAGGGTCCTTACTCCTCCTAACGCGGGGCTGATGCTCCACAGACCTTGGCCACCTGCCAACCCTCCCTCCAACCCAATTACTAATCAGGAGAGGCAAGGAGCAACGCAATCCTGTTCTCACCCCCAACAAAGACCTCTTGGCCACCCGTTGGCAAACCCTGCGCCATTTTGGGGCGTTTGCTGGAGCGCAGACCTCAAACGTGCATCGTGTACGTCTCTTCGGCGAGGGGCCAGGAGATGTCTTTTAAGACCTCATTCTTCCACGTGGTTACCCTTTCCCCCCGCCCCCAATCCTGGGCCGAATTAAAAACTCTACCCAAAAAATCCATCCCAGCCAGACCCCAAAGTCCTGAAAATTAAAGTTTTTGCATTGTTCGATGATATTTCTGCACAAAGAGAGAAAACCCTCCCTGAGTACGTAATTTAACGCAGCTGAGTGTAGGATGTAACGTTCTAACATAAAACAAAAATTCCACGTTGTCCCCATTATAGACAACCCACATAGAACAAAAGGAGGGGAGTGGAGGACAAGGGGAAATCTTCCTGAGGGAAGGGAGGGGATGGATGAATGGAAAGGACTCCACCTCATCCTGCCCCAAATTTTGTATTTTTGAACGTGCACGTCTGTGGCTATATGGCATTTGTAGATACAGGTAATTCTCCACTTAAAACAGTTTGTTTAAAGTTGCAACGGCGGTGAAAAAAAAGAGACTTAATGTCCGTTTTTCACACTTACAACCATTGCAGTACTTATTGTATACGAAGAGAGAAAAAATATCTCTCTATAAAAGCGTGAGTGGAGAGAAAAAATATCTCTCTCTCCACTCACGCATCATCACAAAATCTCCAGAACCGTAAAGCCTACAAACTTGAAATTTTGCACATATCTTCCTCTTGGCTTCTAGGTGCTTGCCAAGAAAGGATTTTTCAAAATGACCATCAAAGCATTTAGAGTATTTCCCATATTATCATTATTAACATGCTCTGATGCTAAGGAGTTCTATTCCCCCTCCCCACTTGAAAAGAAATCTCTTCCAAATGCAAAACACAAGCAGAGGAGAAGAATTTCAGTTTCACAGCAGCAATCAGCTTTGGTACAGAACAGTTGAGCTAAGCCACGCCCAGGCTCCTTGCTGTCTCCTTCTTGCGCACACAGCAAATACTGCTTCAATTTCCAAACAGCCCTCAACACTCTCACACACTGACAGGACGCTGGCCAGATGAATACTAATGGATGCTGGTAGGCAGAGGCCCAATTTCCCCCCTTTATTTTCCTCCCCAAAAAGTAAGCCTGATCACATAGTTTCGTAGCGAAGCATGGATATAGAGCTAGTATATAAATCTAAAAAAAAAATTCAGAGGCTTGGCAACTGGCATGTACTTATGACGGTTGCAGTATTCCAGGGTCATGTAATCCCCTTTCTGACAAGCAAAATCAAGGGGGAAACCGGTTTTACTTAACAACTGTGACAACAAAAGTCATAAAACAGGACATAACGTTTACTTAACTAATGTTTTACTTAGCAACAAAAATTTTGGCCTCCATTGTGGTCCTAAGTCAAGCACTGCCCATAGTCTATTCCAAATCCCAAGGTTTGATTTTAGCCTAGAATTAATTTAGTTAACTAAATGATCGGCGACAATAAAATAAAACCAACTCCAACTGTGCGATGCTAAGAATGCCCAATACCGTCTCCTAGATTTGTCTCTAATTAATACTGGGAACTGAATTTTTTTTTGCTTTTCCCTTTTGTGGTGGAGAAAAGGAGAAGACTGCAGCCAGAGAAATAAATTTCCCATCTGCAACCCAAGAGATTTTACCACAACTGTTAATACCTACAACTATCCATAAGGAGAACCGGATGAAAATCGTGGTCCCGTTTTTGTGGGGGGAGGCCCGGAGGAAAGAGCTCCAACTACAAAGAGCTGCTCAATAATTACTACAGGAACAGAAAAAGAACAAGAACCATTTCTGCAATTTATTGTTCTGGTCTCACCCTCCCCCCCCCCCCGCCTTTTCAGAAAAATATGCTGCAAATTCAAAAAGATGATAAATACTTTCCCAGCTGGATGTCTGCAGATGTGTTGGAACTACGGTTCTCAGAATCCTTGGCAGGGGTGGGATTTTACCAGTTTGGACTGGTGCGGTAGAACCGGTTGTTACGATTCTGCACAGTTTGGAGAACCGGCAAATTGTGCATCTGGCTGGCTCCTCCCCTCTCCGCCTACCCCTCCCCTCCCCATCCAGTCAGTCCTTATCACGCATGCACAACATCATGTACATGCACATCGCTGATTGCATTCTTCCCCACCCAGTCACTCCTTACAGTATTTCTTTTTCCTCCCAACGATCAGCTGTTCCAACGATCAGCTGTTCCAACGATCAGCTGTTCCAGGATCCCCCTCATGTCTTACTGCTTCTCCCAGGAAGCTTCCCTGAGGCCCAGGAAGCAAAAAGAGGCGCGCGGGGGTGCTGCAAAAAAGAAGCCATGCCCACCCAGTCACATGACCACACCCACCTAGCCATGCCCACAGAACCGCTAGTAAAAATATTTGCATCCCACCCCTGATCCTTGGCCAAGAGGGACATCTCTGGTGGCTGCAAGAAATCCGATTTTCAATTTTTCTTCAGGGAGATCAACAGGGTGGGGCTGTTCATCAGGGAGATGTTCTGACTGATAGGTAGGTAGCCCCCGATTTACAACCTTAATAGAGCTATAAGCATAACGGAGCTAGGTAGATGGGATAGGTAGTTCTTGACATACGATTGTAACGGAGTCGGGAATTTCTGTTCTAAGTCACGATGGTCTTCAGTTGAGACATACACCTGACCCAACCCAATATTTTTTGTCTGTGCGGCGGTTATTTAAGCAAATGGGGCAGTCATTAAAGGAGCACAGCGGTCATTAAGGGAATCAGTACATTCCTATAGGTGTCACTGGTTGGAAACCAGGCAAACACATCATAAATCCTGGTCACGTGACCACAGAAAGTGACAATTGGCCTTAAATGCTGGTTGGGGAATTCTGGGAGTTGAAGCCGACTCTATTGCCAAGGATTTGGGTTCAGCTAGTCTAAAGAAAAGAAGAATTAGGGGTGACATGATAGCAGTCTTCCAATATTTGAGGGGCTGCTACAAAGAAGAGGAAGGGTCAAATTATTCTCCAAAGCATCTGAATGGCAGGGCAAGAAGCAATGAATGGAGGAAAGCAACCTGGAATTAAAGGAGAAACTTCCCAACAGTGAGGACAAGTAAGAAGGTTTTTAAGAAGAGACTGGATAGCCACTTGTCTGAAATAATATAAGTTCTTCTGCTTTTTTTTAAAAAAAATATAAAAACAAAAAGGAAGAAATTGAGTCACGAAAAGTATCACGTATGTTTAAACAATGCGGTGATTGGCATTAGAAGAATGTACTGGGATATTGAATAATGAAATAATGAAGGATTATCATTTAAGACAAACACGTGTATAACATTAGAATTATGTAAGTTTGACGAGTGTAAGAGAGATGATTAATGTTGTTATTTTTTGTTTGCATTAAAATGTATGGTGCTTAGGTGCCACACTGTTTATGCACTGATGTGTACATGTAGAATAAAATAAAAAACTTGGGAGGCGGGGTGAGTTCTCCTGCTTGAGAAAGGGGGCTGGACTAGAAGACCTTCAAAGTCCCTTCCAGCTCTATTCTGTTCTAAGTTCTCCTTTAAGGCACCCTTCTTGTCCTCCGGAGAAATTGTCAGAATTGTCTCCTCTCCTCCACCCTCATGCCAGAAAGTTCCTGCTGCAACCCATCAACTCACCACAAAACCCAACCCTCCAGGAGATACTCCCAAGGTATGGCCAACGGAGAGGGCAGGATGCTCCAAGCCAGGCGGAAAACCTTCAAAAGCCATCTTCCTTCTTTAAAAACAACAAAACCAAACCCATTTCTTCTCCTAAGCAAAGCAAAACCTAAACCTCTTTAAAAAAAATAAAATAAAGCTTGGAAGATTCCCAGGTTTCTCTCCTCTCCTCCCCACTGCTGGGGGGAGAGAGGGGGGGGGGGAGGGAAATAAAAATAAAAAATCTTTCCCCATCAACCCAGGAAGGCAACTAGAAATGGCTTCTCTCGCAGCCAGCAACTCAGCCAGCCGCCCCCCTGGCACCCCACATCTGGTTTTCCAGAGGGACAAAAGGATTGAAACAAGACCCTTTTTTTCCTCTCTCACCCTCCCTCCCTCCCTCCCTCCCTCCCCCACAACCTCACAATCCTGCCCCTTGTTCTCCCAACCTCCTCTTCCCCCCACGACCCCCCCCAAACACCCCCCACATCTTTTGCAGCAGGACAAATATTTAACATCTGCCAACAAAACGAAACAAAACCAAAAATGCTAAGAATCCAATTGCTATTGGAATGGGGGCTGGTATGTGTGTGTGTTTGTGTGTGTGTGTGAGGGCTGGTTGGCAGGGAGGGGGAAAGCCAGCCCACCTCACACGGAGAGAGTGGGAGGCACACAACCTGCGGCTGCCATCGCGACAATTATGTGGGCAAGGAGTTGGGGGGAGATTTTGCAAAATGGGGAGGGGTGGTTTTTTTTTTTGCAAAAAGCGTTCAGGCTGGTTCAAGCTTGAATCGCCGCCTGGAGAGAAGCAACAACCCCCCCCCCTCTCTTCTCCCTCCCACCCCCTTTTCAAGCCCCCCCCCCGCCCCTCCCCAGACAAAATCAATTCGAGCCCAGCTTCAAGCCGCAAAATGAAGCCCATTCCTTCCGAAGGTGGGCGCATGCCTGCCCCCCCTCCTTCCGCTGTTGACGTGTCCACCCCCTCTTTTCTCCTGCTCCCAATTCCCCCTCCCTCCATCCCCAGTTGCAGGGGGGAGGAGGAGGAGGAGGAGGAAGAGTGGGGGGAAGGGAAGGGAAGGGAAAGGAGCCGTTTCTAGGGAGGCTTTTGAAAGAGATGCTCCCGAAGGGAGGATGCGGCCACACCCAACGTTGGCGCATCTGCTGTGTGCCCACTTTCTCCCCCCCGCCTCGTCCTCCCCAATCTGGTTTTATAAAAGTGACACCATCGCCCCCTCCCCCTCTGCCCAATTCTGAAGGACAGCCCCCCCCCCCACTTCAGTCCGAGAACCTCAGCCAAAAAAAAAAGAGAGAGAGAGAGAGTCAGAAAGAACACCCTTCGTTCCTGCAGCAGCCTGCATGGAAAAAGACCCCTCCTTCCTTTCCATCCTCGCGTTGATCAGCTCTGCCCAAAGAGGGGGAAGGGAAAAGGGGGGGGGGCATGCCCAGATATGACGTCAAGGGTCCAATCTAGAAATAGCAGTTCCGCTTAGCGGAGCTTCGCTGGCTAGAAAACAGGTTTACAGAAGTCCAACTACAGCCGTGATGGCAAACCTGTGGCACACAGAGCCCTTGGCGCGAGCCCCCCAGCCAAACTTCACCTGCACTGCACATGCGCGCGCCTCCCAGCTGATTTTCGGCCTCCCAGAGGCTCGAGGGAAGCCTCTGCAGCCTTTGGAGGCTGAAAAACGGGCCCGTTTAATCATTTCCTGTATTTCCGGAAATACCCAAAGTGACGAAACGGGCCCATTTTTCGGCCTCCCAAGGCTGCAGAGGCCTCCCTTGAACCTCTGGGAGGCTGAAAAAGGCCTCAAATGGGCTGAAAATCAGCTGGGAGGCACACAGGACAGGAGGAGATCGCATATGCATGCGCAGGGGGCGGGAGGGCGCACCCCATTGCCTTCTGGGTGCTGGCATGCAAGCACACACACATGAGCTCACGTGCAATTTTCGGCACAGAAGCCCCAAAAGGTTAGCCACCACTGAACTAGAGGATTGTAGTCTCTCTGGTTAAAAGAGATTTATAGCTTGTCTTTCATTCAAGGAGCTTATTTTAAGCCAGGGATCCCCAAACGTGGTCGCTTTAAGACTCGTGGACTTCCCTGGGAGTTGAAATCCACTAGTCTTAAAGTGGCCAAGTTTGGGGGTCTCTGCTTGAAAAGCATAAAAGGGCAACTCCCTGTTTTCTCCAACATGCCACCCCTTTGGGGTAAGCTAGGCTGACAGCGTGAGACTGGCCAACATCTTCTAGAGAAGGAGTTCCTAATCTCGGCCAACTTAAAATGGGGTGGACTTCAACTCCCAGAATTCCCCAGCCAGCAATTCTGGAAATGAGAAGTCCACCCACTGGCTAAAGGGGGAATTCTGGGAGTCGAAGTTCGCCCGTCAAGATGGGGAAGGCCTGATCTACAGACAGTGTTTCTCAACCATCTTTAGGGTAGGTGGATTTCAACTCCAAGAATGCTGGCTGAGGTATCCTTGAAGTCCAGCCCATGGTGGCTGGGAATGCTGGGGGGGGGGGGGGGGCGTTGACGTCCACCCATGCCAGCTGAGGAATTTGGGGAGTTTAATCTACCTATGCCAGTTGGGAAATTCTGGAAGTCCACTTATGGTGGTTGAGGGATTCTGGAAGTTGGAAATCCACACCTCTTGGGTGGGGGATTCTGGGAGTTGATGTCCATTTATACCACATGGGGGATTCTGGAAGTTGGAAATCCACACCTGTTGTTGGGTGGGGGATTTTGGGAGTTGGAAGTCCACTCATGGTGCTTGAGGGATTCTGGGATTTGGAGTCCACTCATGCTGGCTGGGGAATTTGGGAGCTGAAGTCCACCCATGCCAGTTGGGAGCTTCTGGGAGTTGGAAGTCCACCCATACTAGATGGGAGATTCTGAGAGTTGAAGTCCACTTACATGAGGGATTCTGGGAGTTGGAAGTCCACACCTGTTGGGTGGAGGGTTCTGGCAGCTGAAATCCACCCATGGTGGCGGGGAATTCTGGGGGTTGAAGTCTACCCATGCCAGTTGGGACATTCTGGGAATTGGAACTCCACTCCTACTGGATAGGGGATTCTGGGAGGTGAAGTCCATCCCTCTTCAAGCGGCCACGGTTGAGAAACAGCTCTAGAGTCTCTCTCTCTCTCTCTCTCTCTCCATTTCTAGTTCAAGACCTTCCCTGCCCCACCACAGCTGACTAAGCCTACAAATCCTATAGATTAGGATCCTATCCTCTCCTGTTCTCCCCCTGCACTTCCCAGCCAACAACCACCATTGAAGGCATCATGCGAAAGGAGTATTTTAGCTGTGCAGAAGTTTACATGTGAATCCTGCCAGCTGGCCGCCTGCGTTCCCAAGGAGGGAATTCCCTCCCAAGTGCCACAGCAGCAGTTTTTCCAAAGCAGACATTTCGGCTCCGGGACATGCCTCCGTTTGTTATTTTTCCAAGCATCCTTCTTCGCGCACTCTGAGTATGCACAGGAGCACTCTTGGCGCCCGTTAATTCTCCTCGTTCACAGGAGCCCCTCAAGCCACTGTTTTTTGCTCTGTGGCAGAAAAGAGTCAGGTCTGACTTCCAAAGCAGGAAATAGCTCCCCCTTCCCCCCCCCCCTCGACAAGAAAACAGATTGTTAGAAGAAGAGAGTTGGAAGGGACTTTAAAGGTCTTCTAGTCCAACCCCCTACACCCACTTGAGTAAGAACCATCAAATTCCACCACCACCACCCCTAAATCAACTGCCCCGTGGCAACCTAAGCTAAGAACTGAGCCACTTCCTCAACTGAAATTTAGAGAAATAACCCAGGGCCCTTTTCAATTTGAGCAGAACAGGAGGAAACAGGAAGAGCAAATAAAACAACAGAGGTGGAAGGGACTTTTAAGGTCTTCTAGTCCAACCCCCTGCCTAGGCAGGAAACCCTCCACCACTTCAAAGGGTTCTCCAATCTCTTCTTAAAAACTTCCAGTGTTGGTTCCACTGATTTAATTGTTCTAAACACAAAGTTTGTTTTCATCTTTACGAGCAGTCGGGGACTTTATGCGGCACTGCAAAAGCTGGCTTTATATGACCAGTGTTCACATTTACGACCATTGCAACATCCCCAGACTTACATAATCAACTGCCTCCTATTTAGGATATATCTTGGGGTCATGCCATCCCCTTTTGCGACCTTCTGACCGGCAAAGTCAACGGGGGGGGGGGGAGAGGGGCGGTAGATTCACTTAGCAACCGAGTGGCTAACTTTATCAACCGCAGCAATCCATTTAACGACGGAGGCAAGGATGGTCGTAAGATGGGATAAAGCTCACGTAATTCCCTAAACAATTGCACCGATTTGCTTAACAGTGGTGTGGCAAAAGGGTCACAGAGCGGGACAACGCTTTCTGTAACCACCTCCTTGTTTACCAGCAGAAATTTTGGGCTGCATTGTGGTCGTAAGTCGAGGACAAGGGTGGCTTGAAGAAAGGGGAGAACTCGCCCAACGGCTGCTTTGATGCATCTCTCTCTTTTTTTTAATGCAAGAAGACAAGAAGGCCAGTGTCTGGGCCTTATAAAATTAGCTGCCTTTTGAACTTTTGTGGAGTCAGCTTTAGGAAAAACTGCTGAGGTTTTCCAGAGCTTTTTTTTTAAAAAAAAAATTAAAAATAAACCCTAAAAAGCATCCATTGGTTTTTTAATAGGCTGCCAGGAAAAAAAGAAAGCAAGAAAAAAGGAAAAACAATTTCCAATTTTTGTTTTTTAAAGAAAATTAAACAGACTGCTGTAGCTTGTCGATCCCAAATGCAAAAACTCCAACCTTCAAGCTTTTAAAACCCCAAAACGTTTTTGTTTCCAAAACTTTTTGTTCTGTTTTACCTTCTTCCCTGGAAGAAAAACTTCTGGCTTTTTTTTTAAAAGGAGGAACATTTTTATCTTGAAATCCCTTTCATCGAGTTAGAAAGAGAGGGCACAACCAGGGGTGGGTTATATTGGTCCCAAAAGCCCAGGCAGCCCCCTTCCCCAGGCCTCAAAGCTACCCAGGCCTACCTAAAAGAGGGGGAGAGGAGGAAGAGGGAACTTGGACAAAGGAGTTGTGCAAATGAAAAGTGTCACTCAGGAAGAAAAGTACAAAGCAGAGAGAGAGAGAGAGAGAGAGAGAGAAAGCAGGAGAAGAGCAAAAAGGAAGGATGGTATGGAACTGCCATCTTTACTCAAGGCAAAATAGAGGGATACTCCTCCTTCTCCCCTCCCCAAACTCCCCTCCCTTCTAGCACGGATGATGTTACCTAGTTGGGTCATGAAAGGTCTGCAAGACAACCACCAAGCTCAGAGAGCACCGAGGACCTCACAGGCCTCTTCTTCCTCTTCCTGACCCTCTTCCTCCTCCTCTCCACAAACCCCACTTCTTTCTAGCATGGATGATGTTACCTAGTTGGGTCATGGAAGGTCTGCAAGACAACCACCAAGTTCAAAGAGCGCCAAGGACCCCCACAATTGTCCTCCTCCTCTTCTTCCTCCTCCCTGCAAATCCCAGCCCCTTCTAACACTGATGATCTTACCCAATTGGGTCATGAAACGTCTGCAAGAAAACCACCAAGCTCAGAGAGCACCAAGGACCATTCCCACGGTCCATTCTTCCCCTCCTCCTCCTTCCCTTTTCCTCCTCCTATCCTCCTTCTCTTTCTCCCCTTTTCCTCCTCTCCATCTCCTCCCTCTTCTCCTCTTCCTCCTCCTCCTTTCTCTTCTCCTTCTCCATCCACACACCCACTCTGTTCTAGCACTGATAATGTTCTCTAGTTGGGTCATGAAACGTCTGCAAGAAAACAATCAAGCTCAGAGAGCACCAAAGACCCCACAGTTCTTCCTCCTCCTCCTCCTCCTCCTCCTCCTCCTCCTCCCCCTCCCCTCCTCCTCCTCTCTGCAAACCCAACTCCCTTCTAGCACTGATGATGTTATCTAGCTAGGTCATAAAATGTCTGCAAGAAAACCACCAAGCTCAGAGAGCAGGAAGGACCCCACAGCCTTTTTCTTCCTCCTCCTCCTAAGTCTTTTCTCCCTCTCTCTCTTCCCACCCCACCCCCAATCCTCCATCCCCCCCCCCTCTTCTCCAATCAGCCTGCAAGATTAGGATTAGGGAATTAGACCGGGCAGTTCCCCAGCAGGGAAGGCAGAAAAGCCAGCAGCTCCGTCTGGATTTAAACCACCAATGCGCAGCTGGAGGAGGAGGGAGGAGGCGCTTCTAGAGGAAAGGGGGGGGGGAGAGGGCAGAATGGGGAGGGGAGAGCAAGTGGTGAAAGGAGGCAAGGGGAGAAGCAGCTGGCTCCTTCCTCCTTCTCCTCTTGGTAGGGCAAAGAAAGAGAAAGAGGGGCTTTGCAGGAAGATGCACAAGGGGGCTGGGAGATGAGGGGGGGGGGCTGCTGCTCCATCCATTCTCTCCCCCTACACACACACACACACACAAACACACACACACAAACACGCCTGTTGCTCCCGGTCTTCCAAAGCGGATACCCGGGCTCCACCATTTTGAGAAGGGAGACAAAGGATTCCCCTTGGAACAATGTCCCGGTGGGCCCCCCTCCCTCCCTGAACTCACACCACAAGGCCGTTCCTCCCTCCCCAGCCCAGCCAGAGCAGGGAGAAAGCGGGGAGCTGGGAAGAGAAGAGGGGTGGGGGGAGGAGGAACTCCCATCCTATCTGCTGAAACACCTCCAAGCAAGCTCTTCTTTCCATCCGCCCAACTTTGCTAGCGACCCCCAAACACAAGCCCACAATTCTCAAATCCTGCATGGGAAGCTCCAGGGTTGCGTCTGTAGGGGCCACAGAGGCCATCAGTGGGGCTTCTGGGTTACACCCCAACCCCCCACCCCAAAGAGGACCAAGTCGGCCTTGCCCACAAGCCCACCCGAAGCCTTTTCATTCTCCTTTCCGATGGTGCGTAGGGGAAGAGAAGGAGGGGAAGCCCATTCATTCGCCGACTGTTATCGCTCAAACAGGCCCCCTTTCCCAAGCTCTCTGCCCCCTCCTCCCCCCTCCCCCCCCCCCCCCCCCGCCAGCATCTTGTTCTGGGGGATTCCAACCAGCCCCACCCCATTGGGGGGGGGAAAGAGAAAGGGGTCCGTCACACCAACAGCCAGGACCCTCCCTCCAATCCAAGAGGGAACTCCCCACATTGGCCTCCAGGAAGTGGCCCAGCCCGGAGGTTCCTGCAGCCCCCCTCCCACTGCAGCTGTGTGAAATTTTGGGAGGGGGGGGGGAGACAAAGAGCCAAGGGAGCCCCACTCCTCTCGTCCATGGTAGGTAAGACCTCCAGACCTGGGAAGAGGACTGGAAGATTGGGGAAGGTGGGGAGGAACAAAGACCAAAGGAAACCCCCCTCCTCTCCTTTCCTCCCCCCCCCCCCGTGCAGCCCAAGAGACCCTCCCCTCTTCATCTGGGCTGGCTAGGAGCCCTCTCCCCAACCGGGCTATTCTCCTATCTTGAGTGGAGACCTCTCCCCCTCCTCTCTATCCCGGGCTGGCCAGGAGCCCCCTCCCCAGCCGAGCCCTCCTCTGCCTTAATGGGTGGAGAGGTCTCTCCTCTTCTCCCCTCCTGTGAGCCAGGAGCCCCCTCCCCTGCCTACTTTGCTGGGTGGAGACCTTCCTCCCTCTCCTCTTCTGGGGGGCCAGAAGCCCCCCTCCCCAGCCGAGTCCTCCCCTCCCTTGACAGGTGGAGACCTTCCCCTCTCCTCTCCATCCCGGGCTGGCCAAGAAACCCCCTCCCCAGCCGAACCCCCCTCTGCTTTGATAGAGACCTTCCCCTCTCCTCTCCATCCCGGGCTGGCCAAGAGACCCCCTCCCCAGCCGAGCCTCCCTCGGCTTTGATGGAGACGTTCTCCCCTCCCCGGGCTGGCCAAGAGACCCCCTCCCCAGCCGAGCCCCCCTCTGCCTTGATGGATGGCGATGCCCCCCTCCTCTCCTCTCCTGTGGGCCAGAAGCCCCCGCTCCCCAGCCGAGCCCCCCTCCCCTCCCCTCGCCAGAACCTCCCCCCCCCCTCCCGGTCCCCTGCCTACCTTGCCGGGTGGAGACGTTGCGGTCGTTGGCGGCGCGCAGGACGACCTGCGGGCAGCTCTGCTCCAGGAGGAACAGCTCGTCCTTGCCCACTTTACTGGCCTTGCCGGCCTTGAGGGTGCCGCTGGGCCCCGAGGGCGCCAGGTAGCGGCCCTGCCCGTCGCGGAAGGCTACCTTGCCGGCGCGGAACTCCAGCGTGAACTCGGCGGCGGGTTCGGCGCGCTCCACCAGCTGCCCGTCGTGGCGCAGGAGGCGGTGGTCGCGCGTCTGCAGCCGGTAGCGGCCCTCGTGGAAGAGCAGCGTGATGAGGGCGTCCACGCCCCAGGGCACGTCGCGGGCCACGGCCAGCTCCTCGCCGCCGGCGCCCAGCTGGGCGTAGCGCTTGCGGCTCAGGCTGAAGAGGTGGAGCTGCGGGTGGAGGGCCAGGTGGACGCGCCACTTCTCGGCGCCCGAGACGGCCTGCGCGAAGCAGGAGAGCCGGTCCTCGGTGCCGCCGAAGAAGCGGCGGTGCGGCTCGGATTGCAGCGACCAGCGCCCGTCGTCGTGGGCCAGGATGACGAAGCGGCAGTCGGCCGAGGGCGCCTCGCTCTCGCAGCTCACCTGCCCGTCTTTGTCGGCCGCCAGGTAGCGGCCCAGGTGGCTCCGCAGGAAGACCACGCTGGAGTCGTCGCCGTTCTGCTCCAGCGTCCAGATCTGCTTCTTCTTCAGGCTGGGCGCCGAGGCGTTGAGCTTGAAGCCGAAGGCCTCGGCCGTCAGGTACCGGTTGCCGCAGTTGATCAGCCCGAACTGGATGGGCAGCGAGTCCGACGACGGCGAGGAGGGGGTCCCGTTGGCCGTCATGGCTGGGCGGAGGAGGTGGGCGGCTGGCTGGGCTCCTTCCTTCCTTCTTTCCCTCCTTTCTTCCTTCCCTTCTTTCCTTTCTTCTCTCCTCCCTTCTTTTCTTCTCCTCCCTTTCTTCTATCTTCCTTTCCTTCCTTCTTGCCTGCTCTCCCCGACGGCTCCTTTGTTCGGCTGCTGCTGCGGAGGAGGAGGAGGTAGAAGAAGAAGAAGAAGGACCGCGTTGCCGGGCTCGACGGATGGACGGACCGGACCGGGCTGGCTGAGCTCCGCAAAGCCAGGCTGCAGCGAGCGAGAGAGGTGGGTGATGTCAGGAGGACCCGGCTATAAGGCGGGGAGGGGGCGCGGCTGCCCCGCCGCTGCCAATGGAGGCTCGAAGGGGCGGAGCCCGGCCGGGGGAGGGGGCGCCCTGCAGCCGCCTCCCACCCCCAGACCCGCAAGGGGGGGCAGTGGGGAGGGGAAAAGGAGGAGCCAGGTAGGGGCGGGAAGAGCCGGGCTGGGGAGCGGGGGGGGGCTCCGTAAGGGCGGGGCTGGCTGGAACGCCCTTGCTCAAGGGAGAGGAGGGTGCTCCGGTGTGGGTTTTGGGGAGAGGGTACAACGACCAGCATCCCCAGCCGCTGGGCAATCTGGGCATCAGAAGCTGGGATTTCGGGGCGCTGCCCGCGAATGAGGGGAGGGGTCGGAATGGAGGGGGAGGTTTCTGGAGGTCCGGAGCCCCGAGGTCCAGCCCTGTTTCCGAGGACCCTCCCCAAATCAATGGTGTCCCTTGTCCTGCCCCTCCCTCTACTTTGGGGAAATCCCTTGGCTGCGGCCAACGTTGCCCTGCTGAGGATCGAACCTCCCCCCTCCTCCCCAAATTCTGGGACTGGGGTTTGGATCCCAGGCCAGCCCTAATGGGGTTTCTGTTGGCATCCTTTCCCTCACCCACCCATCCCCTTTCCAAGACTGCTTGGCTTGGTCTGCAAAAGAGGTAAGGAGGTGGGATCATCTGATTGGCGCTGGGGAACAGAACACCACCCAGAGATCTTTGGGCTGGTTGCTAAAAAATAAAATAAAATAAACTCTCTTCCCTCCTGCCCTTGATTCTGTAGCCACCAGAATTCACCTTTCCAGGTGCAGGCCAAGGAAATTGTCTTTTGGCTTAGATCAGAGGTCTCCAAACTTGGCAACTTTAAGACTTGTGGCCTTCAACTCCCAGAATTCTCCAGCCAGCTAATTCTGGGAGTTGAAGTCCACAAGTCTTAAAATTGCCAAGTTTGGGGAATCTCTGGCTTAAAGGCTGCAATCTAAGTGGGTGCCTCCCCACTGGAGAGAACCTCACCTGATTCCCCCAGGTAGGTTCTGCACATCTGGATCCCAGCAAAAGTCTCTCTTGAAGGACAGATCCGAACCCCTCATTAAACCAGAATTTTTAATTCTCATGAAACTTGGTTCACCAGTCCTGGGTAGGTTTGTGTCAAGCCAGCAATCCAAGCCTGCTAAGTATTCCCAGCAGGAAGCATTAAATTTGGGGTGCCAAGTTTCTTTTGGGTCTTAGCTCCTCCTGTGCATTTAATGGCTCTGCTTATTGGGAATAAGAGTTAGCTCTAGACTGAGAATGGTTTTGTCTCCTAAAAGCTAGAGAAGGAAACTGGGTGCTTGTTTCTTTTTGTTGTGTGACAATTATTAGCATTAATGATGGCTAGGTTCACTTAATTATTCTAGGCCAGTGTTTTTTCAAAGTTGGCAATTTTAAGGTGGATGGACTTCAATTCCCAGAATCCCCCAGCCAGGGAATTGAAGTCCACCCACTAGCTGGATAACTCTGGGAGATGAAGTCCACCCACTGGCTGGGGAATTCTGGGAGTTGAAGTCCACGCCCATCATAAAACTGAAAAAAAAAAAACCCCATCATCTTAAATACACTTGGCTAGTTTCTGGTTTTGTGCATTGTAAGGCTTCAACCAATTTGATCGATTCCATGGTGGTTCTAGCTTGGTCTGCAAAAGAGGTAAGGAGGGTGGGATCATCTGATTGGCACTGGGGAACAGAATACCACCCAGAGATCTTTGGGCTGGTTGCTAAAAAATAAAATAAAATAAACTCTCTTCCCTCCTGCCCTTGATTCTGTAGCCACCAGAATTCACCTTTCCAGGTGCGGCCAAGGAAATTGTCTTTTGGCTTAGATCAGAGGTCTCCAAACTTGGCAACTTTAAGACTTGTGGACTTCAACTCCCAGAATTCTCCAACCAGCTAATTCTGGGAGTTGAAGTCCACAAGTCTTAAAATTGCCAAGTTTGGGGAATCTCTGGCTTAAAGGCTGCAATCCATGCCTAATCCTCTTCTCCTTCCTCATCCAACTTTACTGCCCCCCCCCGCCCCCTAGTTTCTGTTCCTAAATCCATTACATTCCTGGCAATCTGCCTAACTTAACTAGTTCTATTGCTCTAAGCTTTGAATTACTTATTGGGGGGTGGGGGGTGGGGAGAGAGAAATTAGGCAAGGATTTCTTGTGAATGGAGTTGGGTGTGGAAACATGCTTTGGAATTACTGCATTGCTTTGGCAGAACAAATTTCCAACAGGCCACCAATTTCTCCCCTTAAATTGCCAACCATCTGAAAGAAGGATGCTAATTATCTCAGCAAACTTTGATCTGGAAACCAGACGGTTATCCTTGCTGCTTGGATGAAGGCCAGGTTGCTGAAAAACCGCCCTGCAGAAACCCAGCATGGATGGAAAACAGCGCAACGTGGACGAAAAACTGGCGTGGTTCAGCTCTAAACCTTAAGTATCCTCCTGTGACAGACAAATCCGATTTGCTCCCTGTGTTTTTTGGGGGTGGGAGGGAGGGGTGGACAGGGAATCCCACCTTGCAGCTTCAATCCCAGGGCAGCAGCTCTGTTGAATTTTACTGTATAGTGCAATGTTGGTGCGGTGTTGCGGGTTTTTAATTCAATGTGTGGAGTGTGAAGGATGTGTGTTTGTGTTTATTTTCATGGTCATCATGTGCACTGAAGATGGTGTTTGTATGAGGTGCAATGACAATAAAGTAAACTAAAGATAGAGATAGATAGATAGATAGATAGATAGATAGATAGATAGATAGATAGATAGATAGATAGACAGAGATACACAGATAGAGAGATAGAGAGATATTTTCATGGTCATGATGCGCACTGAAGATGGTGTTTGGTTTCGTTGTATGAGGTGCAATAATAATAAAGTAAAGATAGAGAAAGATAGATAAATAGATAGATAGATACACAGAGATACACAGATAGAGAAAGATTAGATAGATAGATAGATAGATAGATAGATAGATAGATAGATAGATAGATAGATAGATAGATAGATAGATAGAGATACTGTAGATTAGATAGATAGATGATAGATAGATAAGATAGGCAGATAGATAGATAGATAGATAGATAGATAGATAGATAGATAGATAGATAGATAGAGACTATAGATTAGATAAATAGATAGATGATAGGCAAATAGATAGACAGACAGACAGACACATGATAGATAGGTAAGTGAGTGGATGGATGGATGGATGGATGGATGGATGGATGGAGATAGATAGTATGGTGCAGTATTGGTGCGGTGTCTGGGGTTTTCAATTCAGTGTGGAGTGTGAAGAATGTGTGTGTTTATTTTCATGGTCATGATGTGCACTGAAGATGGTGTTTGATTTCATTGTACAATAAAGTGAACTAAAAAAATAAACTAGAATAGAATAACAGAGTTGGAAGGCACTTTGGAGGTCTTCTAGTCCAACCCCCCGTTTTGGCAGGAAACCCTACACCACTTCGGGCAAATGGCTGTCCAATCCCTTCTTAAAATCCTCCAGGGACGAAGCACCTACAACTTCTGGAGGTAACTCATTCCTCTAGTTAATTGTTCTCGCTGTCAGGAAATTCCTCCTTAGTTCTAGGCTGCTTCTCTCCGTGATTAGTTTCCATCCATGGCTTCTCGACCTGTCCTTCAAGTGCTTTCGAGAATAGCTTGAGACCCCCTCTTGTTTTTAAGATGATGCTCATTCCCTCCCACCCCCCACCCTCCCACACGAGGCTCTGATGAAGTGGGTCAGATTTATTCTTTTGGACTTCATTCTGCCCCACCTCTCCTGTCCACCCCTCCTTAATCCTCACCCTTATTCTCTCTCCTCTGTCCCTGGTTATCCATCCATCCATCCATCCATTCAGCCTGGGCTGTCTGGCCAGTGTCTGGCTGCCCTTATCTCTGGTCCCAGCTGGAGAAGCCTTTGTGGTGGGGGGGGAAAAGGCTTGTTTGTCCCTCTTTGCAATCCTCCCTTCCACCTTCCCCTTCTTCTCGGCCTGCTACCTCCATCCTTCCCCTCTCTCTGGCCCCGCTGGGCTTCCTTTCCCCGCCTAGCCAAGCTGTGCCTGCAGAAGGGACCCCAACCGCTTGCAGAAAACCTTCACGGGAAAGGGGGAACCCCTAGGTTTCACCTCCCACCCCACCCCACCCCCATGCAAAACTGGGCCGGTTCAGAGGTCGCCAGGTGCTAGCCCGATGCCCGAGGAGGAGGTGGAAGGTTCCAGAAAGAAGGAAACGGAGCAGAGGATTCTGAAGCAGGGAGGGAAAAATAAAAACCTGGATTTCCCCCCCCCCTCCCTTTCTGTCTTTTTTTTCCTTTGGAAATCTTTTGAAATCCAGAAAAGCAGCGTTTTCCCTTTCACTCTCTGATGTGAGCTCTGAGTTGCGGATGAAAGGCTCTGGGGACTCTAGGCAGGCTCAGAGGCATTCTTGATGCTCAAGTCATCTTGCTGAGATCCCATCTTTTGGGCGAAAGACTTCCTGGGGGGCCCGTTTGGGCTTTTTGAGGGGTTCTGGATGCTTGGCTGGAAATTTGATAAGGAAGAGCATTGGTTAGGATCAATGCAAGGAAGGGTGTTGGCTCGGGGAACGCTAGTTATGCTCAGAGATACTCTTGCTGTCCAGAAGAGGCTCGGGGAACTTTAGGCATGCTCAGAGGCGCTCTTGCTGTCCAGAAGAGGCTCAGGGAACTCTAGGCATGCTCAGAGGTGCTTTTGCTGTCCAAAAGAGGCTCAGGGAATTCTAGTTATGCTCAGAGGCACCCTTGCTGTCCAGAAGAGGCTCGGGGAACTCTGGGCATGCTCAGAGACGCTCTTGATGTCCAGAAGAGGCTCGGAGAACTCTAGTTATGCTCAGAGGCGCTCTTAATGTCCAGAAAAGGCTCAGGGAACTCTAAGCATGTTCAGAGGTGCTTTTGCTGTCCAGAAGAGGCTCAGGGAACTCTAGTTATGCTCAGAGGCACCCTTGCTGTCCAGAAGAGGCTCAGGGAACTCTAGTTATGCTCAGAGGTACTCTTGCTGTCCAGAAGAGGCTCGGGGAACTCTAGTTATGCTCAGGGGCACTCTTGCTGTCCAGAAGAGGCTCAGGGAACTCTAGTTATGCTCAGAGGTACTCTTGCTGTCCAGAAGAGGCTCGGGGAACTCTAGTTACGCTCAGAGGCACTCTTGCTGTCCAAAAGAAGCTCCGGGAACTCTAGGTACGCTCAGAGGCGCTCTTGCTGTCCAGATTTATTTTGCTGAGATCCCAACTTTGGGCCAAGGCCATTTCCGTTCCCCATTTGAAGTGAAACTCAGTTCAGGTAGCAATTCTGGGCAGGTTTAGCTGAAACAGCCTCCTTTACTCGTGGCGGAAACACAGCTAAGTTGGCTTTAATCTCCTGCAGGCTTTTTCTAAGACGAAAAACAAGCACTCAGCTACAGGCTGAATCCAGCTTGAGCTGCCTAACAAAAAAGGAGTTTTTATTTTTTTGGGGGTCCAGGGTTTGGACGAAGGTCTTTGTGTCCTGAAGTGACTCGATATCCCAACAGGAATTTTAAGCGATTAAGGGATGCTTAGAATTTTGCCGAGAAAATTGGGAGCTGTGTTGACTGCCTGGCTGGCTGGTTCATATTTTTATTTTATTTTTTTTCAAAGCAGCCCGAAACATAACCACATCCTGCTATAGAAGCTGTGGAAGCAGAAATATGCAAAAAATGATAGGCCAGGACAGGAAAAATAAATAACATAAAATAAATGCAACCCATTCATCTCTTGGCTCCACCTGCCTCTTCCTTTTCTGCAATCATTGAGATCTTCAACACAAACAACACAAACACACACACTCACAATTCTTTCTTTTCCAGTCCTGCTTGAAAGAAAGCGAACCCGCTTGGTGCCAGGGCTGCGTTGATGCTACAGACAAAAAAAATAAAATATTTGGCAGTTAATCCTGGCACAATCTTGCCCATAAAATCCACGCAGCTCTGATTCGCCTGTCTTTTATGAAAACTTTGAATTTCCCAGGCTTTAAAAAACTGGATTTTCCTGCAAACCCCAGAACTTCGTGAACCCACATTCAAACCCAAAGACTTCAATTATATTTCTTACTAGCTCAATACCCGTGCTTCGCTACGAAACTATGTGATCGGGGAAGAAAATAAGGGGGAAAAATTCTGCCTCTGCCTACCAGCATCCATCAGTATTCATCTGGCTAGCGTCCTGTCAGTGTGTGAGAGAGAGTTGAGGGCTGTTTGGAAACTGAAAGAGTATTTGCTGTGTGAGCAAGAAGGAGACAGCAAGGAGCCTGGGTGTGGCTTAGCTCAAGTGTTCTGTACTAAAGCTGTGAAACTAAAACCGAAACTGAAACTCCTCTCCTCTGCTTGTGTTTTGCATTTGGAAGAGATTTCTTTTCCAGGTGGGGAGGGGGAGTAGAACTCCTTAGCATCAGAGCGTGTTAATAATAATAACATTAATAGAGGAAATACTCTAAATGCTCTGATGGTCATTTGGAAAAATCCTTTCTTAGTGAATACCTAGAAGCCAAGAGGGACATTAAGTGCATAATGTCAAATTTGTAGGCTTTATGGTTCTGGAGATTTGTTAATGATGCGTATATTTCGCTTTTGTAGAGCGAGAGATTTCCTTGGCCCAGTTCTTCCATTTTTATTAGCAATTTCTTTCCGCTTTGCGCTTTTACGATGCATTTTAAAACTGTTGGAAGTTTGGGTTCAGCTGCTTTGGGATGAGACAGCTTAGGAAGAGAATAAGATGCAGAAATTAAAAACATTAAATTAAAAACCTTCACAGTTTTCATTCTAATTCTAACTTCTGTGAGCCTCAGCCCATATTTTAAGAGGTTCCCAAGAGGGCGTGCGTAGTTGCACCAACATGCTTATCACCCCTGTCACATTTTAGTTGTTTTCATTTCATCTGTCCATTTTTGTTTTGAGGAATAAACCAATAAGTAAAATAAAAACAAATAAGCGGCGATATCTGAGCAGAGAGTACGCAGAAAGTATTCATTTTAGGTGAGAAGAAGAGAGGTTTGTGTAATGAAGAGGGGAGTTGTTTCTGTCCTTGATGATTCTGTCGTCATTTTTTTTGTTGTTAATTTAAAACGGTCGCTCAGCGAGTCAGGTCCAATGTTGTGACCTTTTGTGGCCCGGGTTGTTAAACGAATAGCTGCAGTGGTTGAACAAATCAGGCTTAAGTTAAGTGCTTGGGCAGGGGGTTGGAATAGATGACCTACAAGGTCCCTTCCAACTCTGATTATCTGTTATCTGAATCCAGCAACAGTCATAAATTCCTACTGATTGCCAAGTGCTTGAATTTTGAACACGTGGCCGTGGGAATCCTGCAACGGTTATAAGTATGAATCCCGGTCGTAACATTGAAGAGACCCTCAACCCATAATTTAAGTCCAGGACTCTTTGTAAATCAAATTTAGGAAGCAAGGAACTTCAAACTGTCCCTCCATCTTTCCCTCTCCAGAGACGTGATGTTCAACAGAATAACAACATGAGTTGAAAGGGACTTCAGAGGTCTTCTAGTCCAACCCCCTGTTTTTGTAGCGCGTGAGGCTCACAACCTGATATTTGTTGCATTGAGGCTGGAGGGGGGGGGGGGGGCAGGATTTGCAGCCAGTTTTAGCAACAAATCTAAGTCTTGGCACGACCCTCGAAAATATTGCTATTTGCAGAGATTGTTGTTTCCCAACAGCCAGAAAGAAAAGAGAAGAAAAAAATTGAGGACAATGAGAGCACAAGAGATTAGTGTCTGTTTCTCAGGGGCCCCCTCCCCCCCCTCCCCCCCCCCCCACACACAAAGCCTGGGCGGTGAGATGCGGCGGCTCAATCCAGCCGCCACTGGGAAAAAGTGGGGGAGGGGAGCCTCACAAGATGGGCAGACAGAGGAGAAGGCAGTGAAAGCCGAAACCAGCTGGGGGGGGGGAGACTGATGAGAGCCCACCCCCCTTGGTTTAATAGCTGGCAGGGTTGGCTGCATTGGTGTTGGGTGGAGGTGGTGGAGGAAAGTAAGATTTGCAAGCAGAGGTTGGCCCCATCTGGCCAGGGATGTTTGAAATACCCGAAACCCACAATTAGAATAGGATAGGACAGGATAAAATACAGAAATACAGAAATACAGAATAGAATAAAATAGAATAGAATAGAAAATAGAATAGAAAATAGAATACAATACAATAGAGAATAGAATAGAATATAGAAGAGAATAGAATAGAAAATAGAATAAAGAATAGAATAGAAATATAGAACAGAATAGAATAGAAATACAGAATAGAATAGAATAGAACAGAACAGAATTCTTTATTGGCCAAGTATGATTGGACACACAAGGAATTTGTCTTGGTGCAAATACTCACAGTGTAGATAAAGGAAAAGATAACATTTATCAAGAATCAAGAATCATCAGGTACAACACTTAATGATAGTCATAGGGTACAATAGAATAGAATAGAAGGATGTAGGAATAGAATTTAAATAGAATGGGATGGGATGGAACAGGATAGAGAATAGAATAGAATAGAAATTAGAATAGAAATTAGAATAGAATAGAAAATAGAATAGAAAATAGAATAGAATTCTTTATTGGCCATGTATGATTGGACACACAAGGAATTTGTCTTGGTGCAAATGGTTTCAGTGTATCTAAAAAGAAAAGAGACATTCGTCAAGAGTCAAGAATCATCAGGTACAACACTTAATGATAGTCATAGGGTACAATGAGCAATGAAATCATACTAGGAAACAGTCAGTATAAATCGTAAGAATACAAGAGACAAAGTTACAATCATACAGTCACAAGTGGCAGGGGATGGGTGATAAGGAGTGATGAGAAGATTAATAGTAATGCAGACTTTGTAAATAGTTGGACAGTGCTGAGGGAATTATTTGTTTAATAGAGTGATGGCATTTGGAAAAAACTCTCCTTGTGTCTAGTTGTTCTGGTGTGCAGTGCTCTATAGCTGTCATTTTGAGGGAAGGAGTTGAAACATTTTATGTCCAGGATGTGAGGGGTCTGTAAATATTTAAACCAGTTGGGGGTCTGGACTGGTTGCCTTCAAGGGCAGCGAGCAAGATTGGCCTGAATTGCGCAGAGAGACAAATATTTGCCTGGTGATTCAGGGCCGTTTGGATCTACAAAGGGTTTCCCGGAGAACAGCCAGCAGCTCCTGTTCAAACCCAAGTAGGATTATTGGACAGATTAGTCCTCGGGCCAGCCTCCTCCCCCACCCCCTCCTGGTACTTAAAAGTGTGTGGGGTGCAGGAGGAGGAGGAATCTCTTCTCGACTTAATGACCGTGTGACTTAATGACCATAACCGAGCCCAGAATTGCAGTCGTTGAGCAAGTCCATCACGGGACGAAACGTGATATTTCAGCATTTGTTGTGGGGGTTAGGATGCAAACGGTCCTTAAGCAAATCTATTTTCCTCAAGGGGTGTTTTTTGTTGGAAACATTTGGAAAAAAAAAAAAAAGTTAAGGCAGCATATAGAGTACAAGCTGGAATTATTTTTTGTTAGGCATAATACCAGAAAAAAATATGATAAGGGGAAAGTATATTTAATATTGCGTGTTTTAACAGCGGCAAGAATTGTGTTTGCCCAATTGAAACACCTACAGGAGAAGAAATAATTTAAAAAAAAATTAGACTGTGCAGAAAGGGACAGACTTAACCCTGAAGGGAAAAAAAAGAAGACACAGAATATTTTCGGACTTGTTTTACCAATGGTTGGATAATAGAGGTAGAAATTAGGAATTTAATATTGTTATGTAAACAAATTGACCCAGACAGCATGCTATTCACTAAGCACTTATTGTATATAAAGAAAATATATATAAATAAATTTAAAAAGGGGTGTTTTTTTGTTGGAAGTGAAGTAAATGCTGGGGTTTTTTTTCCCTGTCAAAAACAAAACAAAACAGAAAATCAAGTTATATGACCCTGGGATGCTTTAAGAGACCATAGAGGTGAGTTGGTGGCCCAATGTCCAGAATTGATCACAGGACTATGTGATCACCTTCAAGAGTTTCTACTCAGGTGCTTCCTGTTATGAAGTCTTTTGTGCTCTCTGATCTTGGTGGTTGGCTTGTTAGAGGTTTCATTACCCTACCAGGTAACATCGTCAGGGTGAGGGAGTGTGGGTTTGGTTCCCTGTTTATACACTGTAGTTTGTCCCGCCGGTTTTGGTGAGCCTGTGGTCTTTTTTTCCTCTTTATTAATTATTACTATTATTACTAATATTATTACTAATATTATTAATATTAGGGTATTATTTTCTGCTTGATTGTTTGTCTGGTGTTAATCCCTGCTTATCCCTGGTGTTGACTGCTGGAAAGGGAGTGTTCTTAGCTTTATTGTTTCCTTCTTAGCATTTTTTATTGTCTCTTTCTAATGTATAAATGTGATTTATGTGTCAACTGATGGCTGGTACGCCTGAATGCCAAGCTTCTAAGAATTCCCTAGTGTTTCGATGTTTTGGCTCGGTCTGGGATATGCTCACCCGTTTCCCAGCTGAAACTCTGACTAATGTCTGCCCATGTCTGGCAAGTTTTCATTGAGTCTTCTTGACTGCTAGTTGGGAGTTCATGGAGGAACTCTGCGAATCTTCTGCTTGTCTGTCCTATTCCGCAATTTTAGCCCTGAGCTACCAATATTCCCTTCCTTAGCCTTGGCGATTCAATGCTGCCCCCTATCAGCCACGGACTGCCATAAACAGTTCCGATAAAGGAGAATAAATAAAGGAGAATATTTGTAGCTCAGGACTGAAAGGAGGAGCCCTTGATGCTCTTCTGAGCTTGGTGGTTTTCTTGCAGACGTTTCATGACCCAGCTAGGGAATATTATCAGTGCTGGAAGGGAGTAAGGTTTGTGGAGTGCAGGGGGAAGGAGGAGGACTGTGGGATCCTTGGTGCTCTCTGTTTCCTTGCAAAAATTTCATTACCCAACTAGACAACATCATCAGTGCTGGAAGGGGGTTGTGAAGAGGAGGAGGAGGAGGAAGATTTTGAGGTCCTTCTCTGAGCTTGGTGGTTTTCTTCCAGACATTTCATGACCCAAACTAGGTAACGTCATCAATGCTAGTAAGGAGTGGCTTTTGCTCTCAGTTTATATTCTGGTGACTTGTCCTCTCAGTGTTGGTAGGAGTGAACTTACTGGTTCTTTGTTCTGGCTGTTTACTGTTAGCTTGTTTGGCAATCCCTTGATTGGGGTATTGTTTAATTTTCCATTGTTGGGCTGACGTTTAATCTTGGTGTTAATCTATGCTCATCTGGGGTGTTGATTGCTGCTGGTGAGGTGTTTAAACAAACCAAAGAACTTCCAACACATCCTTCAAACCAATCTCCCTTTTCTTAGAAGCAATCCCTGCATGGCCTTGTCCATGCTCTGGTGTTGAGATTGTTAAAAAGAGAGCAGAGAAGAGCAATAAAGATTAGGGGACTGGAGGCTAAAACATATGAAGGAACAGTTGCTGGAATTGGATGTGTCTAGTTTAATGAAAAGGAGGGCTAGGAGCAGGGGTGGGATTCTACCAGTTGGCACCTATTCGCTGGAACCGGTTGTTAACATTCTAAGCAATTCGGAGAACCGGTTGTTAGAAGAAATTCCTGGCCTAATCCTGTAAGGAAGGCAGGAAGGAAACATTCTGGTGTTGCTTACAGAAACTGCCTCTCCGTTAACCCTTATTACATTCTTGGCAGGACTAGACTTCCTGTCTCAGGAACTTCTCTGGAGTTATTTTCCCCTCCTTTGCTGGTACTTTGCTTGTGTGGAGGGACCATTCAAAGTTACAATGGCACTGAAAAAAGTGAGTTATGACCATTTTTCACACTTACGACTGTTGCAGCATCCCCACAGTCACGAGAAGCCAGGCGAGGAGATGCGTGCCTCGATCTGAGTGATATTGAGTTGGCCACGCCCAGCCAATAACATGACCACCAAGCCATGTCCAACCAGTCACATGACCACCAAACCACGCCCACCACCTAAGCCACACCCACAGAACCAGTTGTTAAAAATTTGAATCCCACCCCTGGTTAGAAGTGATGTGATAGCAGGTCTTCCAATATTTGAGGGGCTGCCCCAAAGAAGAGGGAGTCAAACTATTGCCCAAAGCACCTGAAGGGCAGGACAAGAAGCAACAGATGGAAACTCATCAAGGAGAGAAGCAACTTGGAACTCAGGAGACATTTTCTGTTAGGAAGAACAATTAACCAGTGGGACAGCTTGCCACCAGAGGTTGTGGATGCTGCAACGCTGGTGGCTTTTAAGAAGAGACTGGGCAGTCACTTATCTGAAATAGTTTAGGGACCGTGATGAGTGAATGAATATAACTTTATTACGGTCTTAGTACCAGCAATGAACATCACTATTTACAATATACATAAAAAATACTGACACATTAGAATAGCACATTAATAGTGGATAGAAACATCTGTTAAGAAAATATACATGTTCTCAAACAGTTAGGGTCACTCCCTGGTTTATATGAGTGGGGAGCCAATGGGTGTAAATATCATTTTCCAAAGTTTGTTCTGTCTCCAAAAATTGGCACAAATTGACAGCTATAATTCTGTAATTCAATTTTTTTCTAGTAGACATTGTAGCAACGCAGAATTTTGCCACGGCACGCGGAATAGCTGGGTTTGAGTCTTGGAGGAGAAAGTCTACGTAAAAATTGTCTGCCCTCCCTGGCAATCTCTCTAGTAAGGGGAGAATATACAAATATAGGGCTGTGATGGCAAACTTATGGCACGCATATCATAAGTGGCAGGCAGAGCCATTTGTGCAGGCACACAAACCCCAGCCAAAGTTAGCTGCACTGCAGCCTCAGGAAGCCAAAAAAAGGGCCTTCCGGAAATACCAGAAGTGCCCAAACGGGCCCGTTTTTCGGCCTCCCAAGGCTGCAGAGGCCCTCCGGAGGCTGAAAACATTCACTTCCGGTATTTCCAGACGGCCCGTTTTTCGGCCTCCTGAGGCTGCAGAGATTCCCCTCGAGCCTCTGGGCGGGCGAAAATGGCCTCAAATGGGCTGAAAATCAGCTGGGACGCGTGTGCATGCGCAGTGCAGGTAAGGGGGCGGGGTAGGGGTATTGCACACGCATGTGCGGGGGGGGCGCATTGCATTGTGGGTGTTGGCACGCACGCGCGCTTTCGGCACACCACAACGAAAAGCTTTGCCATCACTGGTATAGGGTCTCCTGCTTGAGCATGGGGGTTGGACTAGAAGACCTCCAAGGTCCCCTCTCTCAACTCTGCAATTCTTTGGGAATTCATTTCACGTCTCTGGTTGGGATCCGTCCAAGCCATTGCCTTCGCTTAGAAGAAGGCCTGGCAAAATGAGTCATCATCCTAGGAAGAATTTTCTTCTCGGCTGGCTGGTGCCAAGCAAGAGAAGAATAAATCTCACTCTCTGTCCAGTGGGGGGGAAAAAAAAACACAATTTGCTGCTTCAGCCTGTCCAGGAAAATTGAAGAACAGAAGGCAGCAAATGAAGTATTATAGAGATGGGGTGGCAGCCAGGAAAAATGGCAAGGGGAGAGGCTTAAGTGAATGGATTGGCTGTTTCTCTTGTGTATCTAAACAGAATTAGAATCATCAGAGTTGGAAGGGACCTTGTAGGTCATCTAGTCCGAACCCCCTGCCCAAGCAGGAGAACCTACATCATTTCTGACAGACGGCAATCCAGTCTCTTCTTGAAAGCTTCCAGGAATGAAGCTTTCAACTTCTGAAGGCAACTTCTATTCCATGAGTGGATTGTTCTCACTGTCAGAAAAGTCTTCCTTATTTCCAGGTTGAATCTCTCCTTGGTCAGTTTCCATCCAGTTGTTCCTTGTCTGGCCTTTGGTGCCTTGGAGAATAGCCTGACCCCTTCCTCCTCTCTGGGGCAGCCCCTCAATATTTGAAGATGCTATCCGTGTCTCCCCTGGTCCTTCTCTTCCCTAGACTAGCCATGCCCAGTTCCTGTAACTGTTCTTCATGTGTTTTAGTCTCTAGTCCCCTCATCACCCTGGTTGCTCTTCTCTGCACTCTTTCTAGAGTCTCAACATATTTTTTATAATGTGGTGACCAAAACTGGATGCAGTACTCTAGGTGTGGCCTTACTAAGGCTTTATGGAGTGGTATTAATACCTCCCTTGATCTTGATTGTATCCCTCTGTTAATGCAATTTCGGATTACGTTGGCATTTTTGGCTGCTGCCGCAGACTGTTGGCTCATATTTCATTGGTTTCAATGCATTGCTTCTTGTCCAACGTCAGGCACTTTGGAGAATAGATTGACCCCCTCTTCTTTGTGGCAACCCCTCAAATATTGGACCCCTGCTATCGTCACCCCTAGTCCTTCTCTTTCTTAGAGCACCCATACTCAATTCCCGCAAACATTCATCGTAGCCTTGAAGGTGGAGGTTTGTCCGGAGACTGTAAAACAGCCTGGAGGACTGTGATGCAGAACATCTTCCAACTCTTATTATTATTCTGTGTTCATTCTAGGACAGCAGAAAAAAGGCAGAGTCGTCAGGCTGTCAAAAAAGCCAACAGAGTCCTAGGTTGCATCAACTGAAGGATAGAATCAAGATCACGTGAAGTGTTGATACCACTTTATAAGGCCTTGGTAAGGCCACACGTGGAAATACTGCATCCAGTTTTGATTGCCACGATGTAAAAAAAGATGTTGAGACTCTAGAAAGAGTGCAGAGAAGAGCAACCAAGAGGATTAGGGGACTGGAAGCTAAAACATATAAAGAACGGTTGCAGGAACTGGGTATGCCTAGTTTTTAATGAAAAGAAGGATTTAGGGGTGACAGGGTAGCAGGCTTCCAATATTTGAGGGGCTGCCTCAAAGAAGAGGGAGTCAAGCTATTCTCCAAAGCTCCTGAAGGCAGGACAAGAAGCAATGGGTGGAAACTCATCAAGGAGAGAAGCAGCCTAGAATTAAAGAGAAATTTCCTGACAGGGAGAACAATAAACCAGTGGAACGACTTGCCTCCAGTGGTTGTGAATGCTCCAACACTGGAAGTTTTTAAGAAGAGATTGGATGACCATTTGTCTGAAGTAGTGTAGGGTTTCCTGCCTAGGCAGGGGGTTGGACTAGAAGACCTCCAAGGTCCCTTCCAACTGTTATTCTATGCTATGCTATGCTATACTATTTTCCATTCTATTTTATTCTCTATTCTATTCTCTATTCTATTTTCTATTCTATTCTCTATTCTATTCTTCTATTCTCTATTCTATTCTTCTATTCTCTATTCTATTCTCTATTCTATTCTCTATTCTATTATTCTATTCTATTCTCTATTCTATTCTCTATTCCATTCTATTTTCTATTCTATTCTATTCTAGATTGTGTTTCAGTCCAATTTTGGATACTGCGCAGTCTTGTAGCCCAGCCTCCCTTCCTGGGCTTGAAGGAAGAAGCTGAGATCTCTGCTCCTCCTGGTGGCATAATCTGGGCCACAGCATCAGGAGGAAAAAGCAAGAAAGAAAATAACCATAATAGTGAGCGAGGAACACCCGTGTGGTGAGGTTTCTGCATCCATCCAGGGTTCTCGGTCGGTAGATTTTGCCTCTGTCCGAATGAAATTCTCTTCCTGTAGTTGAGAAACAGCGTTGGGAGAAATGCAAAGAGGCAGGGGGTCTCCAGGAGAGGGAAGCCGATTAAATAGGTTTCCACATCTTTTCAATTCAGAATAGAGCTAGAGGGAACCTTGGAGGTCTTCTAGTCCAACCCCCCCTGCTCAAGCCACCATTTCAGACAAGCGGCTGTCCAATCTTTTCTTAAACCACCACAACTTCCAGAGGTTGTTTGCAGAATATGCATGAATGAATCAAATCAGTGACGGGATTCAAAAATGTTTACTACCGGTTCTGTGGGTGTGGCTTGGTGGGCGTGGCCACATGACTGGGTGGGCAAGGTGGGTTTTTTTGCAGCCCCCCCCCCCGTTTTTGGGAGCTTCTTAGCCACAGAGGAGCCTCTGGGGGGGGCATTTTTGCTCCCCTAAAGCTCCTCTGGGGCTGTGGAAGAAAAGGAACAGAGGATGAGAGGGGCGCGCAGCACCCCTCCAAGCTTCATTTTGGGAGCTTCCTAGCCTCAGAAGAGCCTCTGGGGCAGGGCGTTTTTGCTCCCCTAAGGCTCCTCTGGGGCTCTGAAAGGCCAAAAATGGAGGGGTGGGGGTTCCTGAAGTCCTCCCTCCATTTTTGGCCTTCCTGGGCCTCAGCAAGGGGAATCCCGACACAGCTGATCTTATCTACAGCTGATTGTCAGGAAGGAAAATAAAAAGAAATACCTTAGGCGAATGTCAGGCAGGAGGGTAAGCGGAACATCGGGCAGGAGGGCGACCAGATCGGGGGCATGGCCAGCCAGAATTTACACCAAATTCTTGCTACCGGTTCAGCCGATTCGGTGCGAATCAGCTGAATGCCACCAGTGGAAGAATAAATACATAAAATTCCCAGGTCATTTCAGGTGTCCTGCCCCTGGTGGAGACTGACTCTGAGGGAGAGGAGGAACAGCCGACAAGGGAGTGAGAGTGTGGCTCCGGAGGTTGTGGAGGAGGTTGGGGAAGGGCAGAGGCCAGCTGGGCAGTCAGAGGAGGATGCGTGCCCATCCCCTCTCCATCCTAGGGCACGCAGGGAGGAGAGAATAAGGGAGAGACGTGGTCTACGGGAGAGGAGAGGGCCTTGATCCTCTTCATGGGCTGCAGCTGTGACAACTGAATAAGAGGATGGACATGCGTACTGGCAAACGCTGGAGACAAAGCGTGTTTTATTTTGGTCTGAAGTTATCTTGGTTGGCGTCTTTCCAACAGACTGTGCCTTGTTATCTCCTTGAATTTGATAAATATTTCTCCTGTTCCCTTGTGGAAATTCCATCGTAGTTTGTTTGGTTTTTTTATTTCTCCTCTATCTGCTCATTAAGTTTGGACTGTATTGCTTTCTTTTGAAGATTATTTTTAAGTATGTTTTATCCCCAACTGAGTATTATTGAACAGTGGGGCCAAGTTGGAGGCATTAAAGGAACATTTATTTATTTATTTAAATTTATATACCACCCCCCTCTCCCAAAGGGACTCGGGGCGGTGAACAGCCAAGATCAAATACGCATATAAAAATACCTATACAATATTTAAAAATTAAAAGAATTAAATACATTTATTTAGGTTTTGGATTTTGTTAACGTTTGTGTTACGCTCCGGGTCATCACATCAGGTCTCCAGATTAAACGGCCCCGGGGAATGGGGCAGGAAGAACCTAAGAGATCATCAAGTCCAACCCTAGGGGTGGGGGAAAAAAAACCAGGCTGGACAGGTGTGTTTATTTCATTGCATTGCATGTGCTTTGATGCACCGTTTTCTGCTTTGCAAGGGGATGGAGGCAAATCCTTTGTTGCTTCAAAGCGGAGGTGGCTTCTTTCCAAAGTAGCTGGAAGCCTCAGTGATTGCACCGTGGGTATTCCTGGGGAAATTTCTTCGCTTTCCGGGAAGAGTTGAGGAGCCAAAGAGAAAGCCAGACATCTCGCCATGAGCTTCTCTTCCTTCTTCCTCCCTGCTCTCGGGAGAGGAACTCTCAACGGGGAGGAAGTGCAGCTGTTAACCGAAGGAACGGGGAACCCTGGCTAACTCAGCATGACTAAGCTTGACAAACTACGCACCTTCTCTTGTTTCCCTTTTATGGAGATGGGCTGGAAGAGATCCATCACCAGAACTCCCATCAAGAGACGCAAGGGACACCTTCCTGGCCCTTGGAGGCTGCAGGGAACCCCGGGGGCTTTCGGTCATCAGAAATCTTCTTGGATGAGAAGCGAAATGTCTTCCAGGAAATGTCGGTGGAGATTCTCAGTCAACCAGGTGGTGGTTGTTCCAAAGGGGCTTTTTCAGGAGGCAACTGGACTTTCTTTCATTTTCTTTGAAGACGTTTCACTTCTTATCCAAGAAGCTTCTTCGGCTCTGACTGGATGGTGGGGAACGGAAGGATTGATACTCCTTGCAGGCAGCTGGTCATTTGCATCCTTTTAGAGGGTCGCTGTGGCCACTGGGAGGTTTGTCTGAGACCTCAAGGTCACCTGAGGGGTGCCAATGGGTGTGAAGCCTTCTTGGAACTCCTGAAAGGACTGTGTTGTAGACCGGAGATAGGGAATAGAATAGAATAGGAGAGAATAGAATAGAATAGAATAGAAGAATAGAATAGAATAGAATAGAATAGAATAGAATAGAATAAATATTGGAAGGAATAGAGTAGAGTAGAGTAGAGTAGAGTAGAATAAATATTAGAAGGAATAAAATAGAATAGGAATATAATAGAAATAGAATAGAAAGAATAGAATAGGAATAGGAATAGAATAGAATAGAAATACAGGAATAGAATAGGAATAGAAGAGAAGAGTATAGAATAGGAATAGAAGAGGAATAGAATAGAAGAGAATAGGAATAGAATGGAATAGAATAGGAATAGAATAGAATAGGAATAGAATATAGAATAGGGAATAGAATAGAATAGAATAGAGTAGAGTAGGAAAAAATAGAATAGGAATAGAATAGGAATAGGAATAGAATAGAATTCTTTATTGGCCAAGTGTGATTGGACACACAAGGAATTTGTTTTTGGTGCATATGCTCTCAGTGTAGATGAAGAAAAAATAAAATACATTCATCGAGAATCATAAGATACAACACAGTGATAATCATAGGTTCCTAATAAGCAATCAAATCATACTAGGAAATAGTCAATAAAAATCGTTACGATACAAGCAACAAGGCTACAGTCATACAGTCACAAGCGGGAGGAGATGGGTGAAAGGAAGGATGGGAGGATTAGTAGTAATAGTAATGCAGACTTAGTAATTAGTTGCACAGTGTTGAGGGAATTATTTGTTTAGCAGAGTGGCTGCGTTCGGGAAAAAACTCTCCTTGTGTCTTCTAGTTCTGGTGTGCAGTGCTCTATAGCATCGTTTTGGGGTAAGAGTTGAAACAATTTATGTCCAGGATGTGAGGAGTCTGTAAATATTTTCACAGCCCTTTTTTTGACTCGTGCAATATTCAGGTCCCCAATGGAAGGCAGGTTGGTAGTAATAGTTTTTTCTGCAGTCCTAATTACTCTCTGAAGTCTGTCTCTGTCTTGTTGGCTTGCAGAGCCAAAGAGATAGTTATAGAGGTGCAGATGACAGACTCCATCATTCCTCTGTAGAACTGGATCAGCAGTTTGAGTTGGAAGGAATAAAATAGAATAGGAATATTAAGTTGGACTTAAATGGCTTCTTTGCTGAAGAAAGAATCTCTAGCTAAAGGTAGAGATGACAGAGAAAGGCACAGCTCGGCCTGTTAAAACATTATTATGGGCTTGCAAAATCAGTAGCAGTATCTGGACGGTTGAAGAGCTGCTATCTTAAGAGGTCCTTCTATCTGGGGAGGACGTGTGCCAGTTCTCCCAGAACTGCCTTACTCAAGAGATGGTTAATCTCGTTTTCTGCAGTCCTAGGTCAGGGGCCTAACCCTTCTTATCGAGTGAGGGTCAAACTGATGGCCAGCACCCTCTTGGGGAAGTACCCTATGCAGTAATAGCAGGGCTGAGGTTTAGCAGGAGTTTTTAGGAAAATACTGGATTTTAAAGGGAAACATTGCAGGCTTAAAAAAAGGGGAGTGAAGAGCAATCAGGATGAATAAGGAACTGGAGGCTGAAACATATGAAGAATGGTTGCAGGAACTGGGGATGGCTAGTGTATTATTATTATTATTATCATCAACATCATCATCATCATCATCATCATTATTATTATTATTATACGCAAAAACGACAGTATACACAGCAAACGAGATAACCATGCTGGGGTTCGTATCACCAATCACTAGTCGAACCCTTCCCAAGCGTTTAGGGCTGCGTGATGTATCAGCGGATTATGCGAGCAGATCCCAGTAAGGTGGCCTTTTGCAGCTGACCAGTGGTGATCTTGTCAGCACCAATTGTTTTTAAGGGCTTGCCTGGGTCTTTAGGCACAGCCCCCAGTGTGCCAATTACCACTGGAACCACCTGCACTGGTTTATGATGCCAGAGTCTCTACAGTTCGATTCTCAAGTCCTGATACTTGGTGACTCTTTCAAGTTGTTTCTCGTCGATTCTGCTGTCACCAGGTAGGGCAATGTCGACAATCCACACTTTTTTCTTCTCCACAATCGTGATATCCGGGTATTGTGTTCCAAAACTTTGTCAGTCTGTATTCGGAAGTCCCACTGTTTATTATTATTATTATTATTATTATTATTATTATTATTATTATTATTATTATTATTATTATTATTATTATTATTATTATTATTCACAGTATACACAGATGATGATGATGATGATGATGATGATTAAATCTTTAGTGAGATTCACAGCCTTTGGGGCTGGTTGGTAGCGCTCGAGTCCTAACCAAGGACCTAGGAACTGTTCAGGTAGCATCAGAGGTTATAAGCTGTTCCACGTACGGTGATTTTTTGTAGAATCATGGTATTCAAGCCTGATAAATTCAAGATTTCCAAATAGTGAGGCAGCCATTGTTGTTGTTGTTATTATTATTATTAATAAATAAAAAGTGCAGAGAAGAGCAACCAGGATGATTGGGGGACTGGAGACTAAAACATGAAAAACAGTTGCAGGAACTGGGCATAGCTAGTCTATTATTATTATTATTACTATTATCATCATCATCATCATTATTATTTACTTTTTAATAAAAAGTGCAGAGAAGAGCCACCAGGATGATGAGGGGACTGGAGGCTTAAACATACGAAGAACCGTTGCAGAACTGGGGCTGGCTATTCTAGGGAAGAGAAGGACCAGGGGAGACACGATAGCAGTCTTCCAATATTTGAGGGAGGGGCTGCCCCAGAGAGGAGGAAGGGCTCAAGCTATTTTCCAAAGCACCTGAAGGCCAGACAAGTTGCCAAGGTTGGGCACTCCTGATCTAGAGAAATCCAGCCATCTGTCGGTGTGATCCTCCAGTGTTCAAAGGCCAAGCAAAGACCAGGAAGAAGGAATCTGTTTTTCTTCTCCGTCGTCTTTTGCAGAGCTGAATAACACACCATACCTGAGAAGGGCAGGAACCACTTCGCCCCACCTCACCGGGTGCCAGAGCAACTTCCTCCTCCTTGTTGTGTCATTTGTGCACCACAGCTGAGCCCCAGACACGGGCTTAGCCTAGAATGAAGAAGTCCAGCCCTCTTTGGCTCCTCTCCTGTCCATAAAAGGTGACCTCCTGAACCCTTTCTTACTCCAGAGGGGCCAGGAAGAATCAGACGGAGTTTCTCACCTAAGTCCATTGTCTCCTAGTGGAAAATTCCTGCTACCTGGGTGAATTCATCGCTTCCTTCTCCCAGGTTCTCACCCCTCCAGGGGCAGAAAACCCCACTCCAAATCTTTAAACTATTCTAATAGGCAGGCAGGGAGGGAGGGAGGGAAGGAGGGAGGATGAGGAAGGAAGGAGAAAGGAAGGAAGAAAGAAGAAAGAAAGGAGGGAGAGAGGGAGTGAAAGGAAGGAAGGAGAAAGAGGAAGAAAGAAAAAAGGAAGGAAAGAAAGAAAGAAAATGAGAAAGGAAAGGAAGGAAGGAAGGAAGGAAGAATGGAAAAGAAAGAAAAAGAAAGAAAGAAAAAGGGAGGGTGGGAGAGGAAGGAAAGAAGAGAAAGGGAGGGAAGGAGAAAGAAAGGAAGAAAGAAGAAAGGGAGGGAGAGGAAGGAAGGAAGGAGAAAGAGGAAGAAAGGAAAGAAAGAAAATGAGAAAGGAAAGGAAAGAAGGAAGGAAGAGAAAGAAGGAAGGAAAAGAAAGAAAGAAAGAAAGAAAGAAAAAAAAGGGAAGGTGGGAGAGGAAGGAAGAGAAAGGGAGGGAGAGGAAGGAAACAGAAAGAGGAAGAAAGAAAAGAAAGAAAAAAGGAAGGAAAGAAAATGAGAAAGGAAAGGAAGGAAGGAAGAAAGGAAAAGGAAGAAAAACAACAAAGGAAGAGAAAAGAAAAAGGGAGGGAGGGAGAGGAAAGAAAGAAAAAGGAAGGAAGAGAAAGGGAGGGAGAGAGGAAGAGGGAGAAAGGAAAGAAGGAAGGATAAAGAAAGAAAGGAAAGAAAGAAACAAAGAAAAAGAAAAATGTTCCTTGAGGTCCTCTATTAGGCCTTGACCCTGAGCAGGTTGAAGCTTCAAGGACGCGGGAGAGAAGCAGAACGTGCCAGAGATAGATGGGAAGAGAAAGAGAAAGAACCAGAGGAAAAGAAAGAGGGTTAACTTAATTCAGTCGGAGAGGAGAAGTAGAAGGAAGAAACGAAAGAGAAGGAACGCCCAACCTCACATGGAAAGTCCCAGAGAAATCAGGAAGGGGGGGAGAGGGGAAAAACACACACACACACACTAAGGAACAATATTTTGGCCCAGCCAGATTCCCTTTGGCTGACTTTTACTAGAGATTTCTTGGGGCCTCTTGGCTCCTTAAAGCTTTTGAAGGAGGGGCAGAAACTCTGCTCCCCTACTCCACCCCCAGCAGACCCACTGGAAATGCATCGCACATGTTGTAGTCCACATTCCTGAAATTCTCCACAACTTCCCACTTGCTTTCAACGGGGATGTGTGTGTGCGTGTGGGGAGGGGAAGAGTTGCAAATTGCAACCATTTATGGCGAGGAGAGAACCTCAGACAGACGGCCTGGGTGACCGGGCAAAGGCCAGAAAGTCAGGGAGCTGAATCGATCTGTTGGGGTGACAACGGGTGCCACCCAAAGAGGAGTGTGTCATCCTTGGAAAGGAAGGGCGTGGCGCCTTGAACAAGCCTGCCGGGACAGGCCTGATGGAAAAGCTGGACTGAATGAGTCCAACTCTTGAGGAAACCCTTGAGGAGCAAGGAGAGAAAGTTCTTGGTGGCCCTGGTTGCCATAGACATGGCCACGCAACGTCATGCCTCGTTGCAAGGATGGGAGAAGAACGAAGAGGAAGGAGACTGAAAAGAAGGACCAGAGAGGTCTTCTCAACTGGTGGAGTTGGCCAGTGGGGGGAATCAACCACCCGGATCAGTGGTGGAAGGGAGCTGGTTAGCAGAACATCAGAGAGTTGGCAGGATGAACCTTCTGGTAACACAGTCTTCCAAAGACTGAGGCCAACCATGGAGAAGAACCTCTACCGCATTCCAACCAGATGCATTCATCCACGGATGGGATGGGGAAGAGCACATCCAAGAAAGGTCTCAAGGGAGACGTCCATCTTAGTCTGGAAACATCACGAGAACAATCTAGGAGGGCAACTAATCATTATTTTCCACCACCCACCCCTTCTTCTAGTTTGAGTCCTCCAAACACAGCTTCTGTCCATCTAGAGGAGAAGACCTGGCTGGGGAGCAGATGTCTCTGTCCACTCCTGGAGCCAGACTTCTCCTTTAGTTGGGCAAAACTTCCTTTTCAAGAGCCATAAACGAAATTGCACACTCCGACCAATGGTGAAATGTGGGTTTCTTTGACTCGAGAAGTCTGAGTCAGCTCCACCCTTCTGGCCTCTTGCCGTAACCCTCGCATCCAGGGACAGCTGGGGGCCTTATACGAAGGCTCTTTCTCTCCCCCCATCCCACCCATCGCCGAGGGAAGATGCTGATACGATGACTTTACAAGGGGCCTCCGATGATGAAACTTTATGATTCATAGGCATGTAAAATGCTGAGATTCCACCCAAAAATGCCTGCCCTGCGTTAGGCCAATTTTCTAGCTGTTCAGGAGACAGGAAGAACATTTGCCTGGTTGTGTCTCTGGAGTTTTGTTGAGCTCAACCACCTGCCAACTTTGCAAAGCGATGTATTGGGTTTTTGTTTTAAATAAAAACAACAAATAAAACCATCTTCCAGCTCTACAGTGTGTCGGTTGGGTACATATATCTTGTGCGCATAATGATATTATCATACATTTCTTATTTACTTACATTTATAACCATTCTAATCAATGTTCTGTATCATATTATCTAACTTTTACATCATCATTGACATAGTTATTATCTTTCATAGAAGCGATGTATTGTTATAAGAAAGAAAAGAAGTAGTAGTAATTATATACTCGCATTAAGGATGAATTGTAACTATGGCATAAAATAAGGCTATACATAATGACCCACAAACTCTCAATGACGATATTGTTTTTAATCTATTTCTGACTTTCTCTTTCTACCTCTTTTCCTTTTTCTCTTTTCTGTTTCTTTTCTCTTCTTCCACATTTGTGTTTGTGGTTGTTTGTTTACTTTAATTGTAAAATCAATCAAGTTTATTTTTAAAAAAGGAAAAAAAAAAGAGAAGAAAAGAAGAGACCAGTTCTAATCTCCTGGATGTACGGCTCTTAATTGCCTCCTGCTGTTGTGTTTATTTGTGTGTTGTTTACCTGCGGGGCTCAGGTGGGAAGAGGTGATGGGAAGAATTAGATGGGATGGAAACTCATCCAGGAGAGAAGCAGCCTGGAATTACGTAGAAATTTCCCGACAGGGAGAACAATTTTGCCTTCAGAGGTTGTGGGTGCACCATCGCTGGAGGCTTTTCAAGAGGAGAAATTGGAAAATTATTTGCCTCCTGTCTGAGCAGGGGGGTTGGAGTAGAAGACCTCCAGGGTCCCTTCCAATTTTGTTACTTGTGGCCAGGACTTAGGGGCAACCTCCTCCATTGAGCATCTGACTATTCCTTGGGAAGTCTTCAGATCTGGCTTGCATCATCAGCTTTTTTCTTCTCGTGTTCTCTTGAGTAGATGAAACGGAATGAAGCCACAGTTTCATCGGGCTCCCAACAGAAGTTACTTCACAACAGACCGAGGGGTCCTTCTCGGTTGACACTATTTCCAAATATGTCCCTGCCGTGCAATACCTGCTCAGAAACGTCCAACCCTTGTTCTCGGCATCAACCACTTCCTGTGTCATCTGAGAAATGACGGGACAGGGAGAGGCAGCCCCTGAAGTTGGCCTAAAGCGGCAGATTTGTTCTCTTCCTCTTGCAGAGAGCAGAAACAGGAACAGAGCAACTGTAAGAAGGGGATCTCTTTGCAGTTCGTCTGCCTCTGATCTCTTTCGATCCCTTTTTCTGCATGGGCTGCTGGGTTCCACCCTGGGCTTCACCAAGCTGTTCTGACCCAAACCTGGTTCCAAGGAAACGAACACGAAACCGAGGTAACAGCAAAACGATTTGAATGATTCTCAATGAATTCCGTTCCTTCCCGGTTAAAAGGCTGTTTCAAACTAATTGTCTCTGAGAAGAAGGAGCCTTGCCAAGGTGGTGCAAGGCTGCCAAGAACGCTAGATAAAGTTGCCAAGAAATATTTCAAACACAAAGACTCTACAAACACAAACTAAGAGACTCCGAAAGTCCACAAGGCTTGAGTGCAAAAACTTCTTTGCTTCCTGCAAAGAACTGCGGTTTCTCAGCTGGCTTTTATCTCTTAAGGGAGGGGCCATTCCCTTGCAGTCTTACTCCCAAGTCGCCCGTGTTGCTGTAGCTGCTCTTTCCTTCGAACAGCCTTGCGTGCATGCGCACTGGGCACAGGCTCCTCGGGGAACTCTTCATCACTGCTGCCAGCCTCCACAATCTCCAAAGACAGCATCCCACTCCCTGATGGTCCTGGCTCCATCCCTGCATCACACACAGGCCCCTCATCTGAGTCCTCGCTCTCCGAGGCCTCAGCTGTCCACACTTGCTGCCGGCGAACCACAACACAAGTGCACAAAACGACAATCTGAGAGGGAGCTGCAGCGATCTTTGTGTTCTTGAGCAGTGTTGAAGGATGATACATGGATGAGGGAATGAAGGTCTGGTGGTCCTGAATGGGAAGTCACCCACCCTCCGTCCCTTCCTTTAGATACTTCTGCTTATTCCACCACAAAAACACACAAACACCAACCCTCAAGCAGGGGTGGGATTCAAATTTTTTAACAACTGGTTCTGTGGGTGTGGCTTAGTTGGTGGGCGTGGTTCAGTGGTCATGTGACTGGTTGGACATGGCTTGGTGGTCATGTGACTGTCTGGGTGTGGCCAACTCAACATCACTCATATCGAGGCACGCATCTCCTCGCCTGGCCTCTCGTGACTGTGGGGATGCTGCAACAGTCATAAGTGTGAAAAATGGTCATAAGTCACTTTTTTCAGTGCCATTGTAACTTTAAATGATCACTCCACACAAGCAAAGTACTAGTAAAAAGCAAAGTACTAGGGGAAAAAAACTCCAGAGACCTTCCTGAGACAGGAAGTCTAGTCCTGCCAAGAATGTAATAAGGGTTAACAGAGGCAGTTTCTGTAAGCAACACCAGAATGTTTCCTTCCTGCCTTCCTTACAGGATTAGGCCAGTAATTTCTTCTAACAACCGGTTCTCCAAACTGCTTAGAATGTTAACAACTGGTTGTAGCGAATAGGTGCAAACCTGTAGAATCCCACCCCTGGCCCCAAGTGGTCTACAAGTATGTTTTCAAATCCTCCTCTGCTCTTTCTATCATCCTCTTTTAACAACCCCGCAATCCCTTGCAGGGTAGAACCAGGGCAATTGAATGGAGCTGGGTGTTTACTGGCCGGATGCTCTTCCTGTCACTGGTACGGAGTTTTATTCCGTAGATATCTTCTCAGTGTGCCCAGAGAGAGAAATATCTGCCCCTACCTACGATCAAACTCACAGCCTCCTGATTGTGAGGCGAGAGTTCCACCTCTAGGCCACCGCACCACACTCCTCTGCTCTTCCTAGGCTCAAAGGATTTGAGGATTGTCTCCTTTCCACCATAAACCAGGACACCGGCTTCGTTCCCTGGTTGCCGACATCGGAGATGCCCTGGAAAAGGACCCGCAAGGTTCTTGTGCAAGATGGTGGGGTCATGTGGGGAAGTGAAGAAGAAGGAAGTGTGATCGGGAAGCTGAAACGATATCTCAGCTTTTGTATGCGCAAGAGAAGAAAGAGGACAGGTCTGGTTTCCAAGAGAAAGGAACAAGTGGTGCTATCTTCAGTTTCTACACAGAAGTTTTGGGCTAACATTTGGGGTGTGTCCTGGACCCTATTTTATAGAATAACTAGCTCTCTACCCGTGCTTCACTACGAAACTATGTGGTGGGCTTAGTTTTTGGCGAGGAAAATAAGGTGGGGGGTGGAATTCTGCCTCTACCTACCAGCATCCATCAGTATTCATCTGGCTAGCATCCTGTCAGTGTATGAGAGGGTTGAGGGCTGTTTGGAAACTGAAACAGTATCTGCTGTGTGAGCAAGGAGACAGCAAGGAGCCTGGGCGTGGCTTAGCTCAACTGTTATGTACTAAAGCTGCTTGGTGCTGGGAAACTGAAACTGAAACTCCTCTCCTCTGCTTGTGTTCTGCATTTGGAAGAGATTTCTTTTCAGGTGGGGAGGAGGAGTAGAACTCCTTAGCATCAGAGCATGTTAATAATAATAATAATATAGGAAATATTAATGCTCTGATGGTCCTTTCCAAGAATCCTTTCTTAGTGAGCACCTAGAAGCCAAGAGGAACCTACGTGCCAGATTTCAAGTTTGTAGGTTTTACAGTTCTAGAGATTTTGTGATGATGCATGAGTGTCATTTTGCACAGATAGATCGATTAGATAGATAGATAGATAGATAGATAGATAGATAGATAGATAGATAGATAGATAGATAGATAGATAGATAGATAGATAGATAGATAGATAGATAGACGGACTTCAAAAACCCCTTGGCTGTAAAGTCCAAGCCCTGTTGACCAATGGAGAGCCATAGGAAGATAGACCATGCCCTTAGTCCATGCAAGTCCATCTAGAGTTGGAAGCCACACACAGCATGCCCAAGAGCTCTCCTTGAGTGGTACAACGTTTGCAACCATAGGTAGATATAAATAAGCAACTCCATGGCTCTTGTTCCCCACAGGTAAGTAGTCCAGCAGAGTTTTATCTTGGACATGACTTTTTCTGTCTTTAGTGGGAACTTTTGCATCAGTGTCTTCCAGGTGGCCGGTTCTTGGTAGAAGTTCAAAGAGGCCTGCCTTTTCCAGGGCATCTGGTCTTTTGAGGGCCTAGTAAGACGTTGACCTTCAAAAGGAAGATAAAGCTATCAGCCAAAACCAAGGATGAACTTCAGGGTCACTTTGATAAATTCAGTGACGTTAATGGGTTAGGTGGAGACTGTCAAATGTCTCTATTTTATTTGCTTAAATTCCCATGGTCTCAAAAAGATAAAAGGGGATAAGGGATGTCCTTTCAGTCTAGGATACTAGATTTTTCCCATGTGGCTTAAATTGGCTGAACCTTCTCCTCCTCCTCTTCCTCCTTCTTTCCCTTCTGCGTTTCTTCCTCCTCCTCGTTCTCCTTTTCTTCTTCCACCTTCCCTTCCTCCTCTTCCTCCTTTTCCTTCTGCATTTCTTCCTCCTCCTCCTCTTCCTCCTCGTTTTCCTTCTCTTCTTCCTCCACCTTCCCCTCCTCCTCTTCCTCCTCCTCCTTCTCTTCCTCTTCTTCCTCCCTCTTCTGCCTTCTGCTTCTCCTTCTTTTCCTTCTGCTTCTCTTCCCCCCTCCTCTTCCTCCCTAACCCCCAAAAAAGTTTATCCCCGCCTGGCCTAGGCCATGATTTTTCTCTTGCCACTTTCCATCTATCTTTAGGACAAAATGGGAGGATATGAAAAGCAACCACGAAAAACAAAACTCTCCATAATTAGCCCCGAAAAGGAAAGGAAAGGAGGATTTGAGCAGAAGAGAGAAACAAGATGCTGAGCCAAGGAAGGAAAAAGGAGAGGTGGAGTTGGACACTGTGCCTTTCTGAGTTCATGAAACGTTACATCTGCGCCTTCACGCTTCCTAGGAAGAGGCGCCTGGATTTAGAAATAAAGCAAAGAATCGGAATGCTCTCTTCTCCAACTTCCAAAGGCCTACAGCCCCCACTTTTTAGACAGAATCAACATCTAGAGCCATAATATTGTTTGGATTCTTTTAAGTGCCATTTGGACCACCCTGCCACAGGAAAAGTTTAAGAAAGTTGGAGGGAGAGGGAAGGAGAGAGGGAGAGGAAGTGAGAGAGGGAGAGAGAGAGGGAGAGGGAAAGAGAGGCAGAAGGAGAGAGAGAGGGAGGGAGAGGGAAGGAGAGAGGCAGAAGCAAAGAGGGAGGAGAGGGAAAGAGGGAGAGGGAAGGAGAGAGGGAGAGGGAAGGAGAGTGAGGGAGAGGCAGAGGGAGAGAGGGAGGGAGAGAGAGGGAGAGAAGGAGGGAGGGAGAGGCAGAAGGAGAGAGGGAGTGGGAGAGCGAGGGAGGGAGAGGGAAGGAGAGAGGCAGAAGGAAAGAGGGAGAGAGAGGGAAGGAGAGAGAGGGGGAGGAGGGGAGAGAGGGAGAGTGCCTTTAGAATTGCAGAAAATGTTGAACGATTGTGTGTGCATTTTCTTGCTAATAAATAAAAAATAAATAAATAAAGAAGCTATGTTTCATCTTGGACCAGTTCTAAATTGACCATGAGGACTACAAACTTAAGGCTTGTTGCAGGCTTGCTGGGGATATGATTAACAGAATAATAGACCTGGAAGGGACTTCAGAGGTCATCTAGTCCAATCCCATACCCAAGCAGGAGAGTCTACACCATTTCATACAAATGGATGTCCAGTCTCTTCTTGAAAACCTCCAGTGATGGAGCATTTACAATTTCTGGAGGCCAGTTGTTCCACTGGTTAATTGTCCTCACTGTAGGAAGTTTCTCCTTAGTTCCAGGTTGCTTCTCTCCTGGATGAGTTTCCACCCTTTGCTCCTTGTCCTGCCCTTCAGGTGCTTTGGAGAATAGCTTGACTCCCTCTTCTTTGGGGCAGCCCTCAAATACTGGAAGGTGTCTATCCTGTCCTTCTTTTCCTTAAACTATTTGATTAAAGATGACAATGACCTCCATAGCAGCCCTAATCCTCTGGAGACGAAATCTTTATAAACTATTGCTGCTATTTTTATTTGTTTTATTTTTATAATTTTTATTTTATTTTTATTATTATTTATTTCCATTACTTATTTACTTTATTTTTAGTTTATTGTCTTTTAGTTTATTTCAGCTGAGTTCATTTTAGGTTAGTCTATATTTTATTTTATCTATTTTTTTAATTTTATTTTAAGCTTAGCTTAGTTTTTAGTTTAAAATAACAGATAACAGATAATCACAGTTGGAAGGGACCTTGTAGGTTATCTAGTCCTACCCCCTTGCCCAAGCAGGAGACCCTACACCATTTCTGACAGATGGCAGCCCAGTCTCTTCTTGAAAGCCTCCAGGGATGAAGGTCCCACAACTTCCGAGGGCAACTTCTGTTCCAGGGGTGGATTGTTCTCCCTGTCAGGAAATTCCTTCTTCTTTCCAAGTTGAATCTCTCCTTGATCAGTTTCCATCCATTATTCCTTGTCTGGCCTTTGGGTGCCTTGGAAAATAGCTTGACCCCTTCCTCCTCCCTGGGGCAGCCCCTCAAATATTGGAAGATTGCTATCATGTCTCCCCTGGTCCTTCTCTTCCCTAGACTAGCCAAGCCCAGTTCCTGCAATCGTTCTTCATACATTTTAGCCTCCAGTCCCCTAATCATCCTGGTTGCTCTTCTTTGCACTTTCTATTAAAAAGTAAAAATAATAATAATATTAGACCAGTCATGCCCAGTTCCTGCAACCGTTCATTGTGTGTTTTAGCCTCCAGTCCCTTCATCCCTCTGGTTGCTCTTCTCTGCACATTTTTCTAGAGTCTCAACATCTTAAAATGAACGATTTAGTTCATTTTAGTTTATATTTTATTTCGTTTGGGTTCAGTTTAGTTTTAGTGGTAGTTTAGTTTTTTGGAATCTGGACACCCCTGGCTGACTTTTCCCCCTTCTGTTGGAAAGAGAGGGAGAGAAAGGGTGGGGGGGGAGAAAGGAAAGGTGATAAAATTGAAGCCGCGGAGCTTCCAACGCCTACGCCTGTGAGCCCAGCCGTATCATCCCCAGCAGGGCACAGACTCGCCTCTCTCCCCGATGATTTAGCCTTGAGCGAGACAGGGAGGAGAACACGCCACCAAATCCGGGGATGCAAATCTTCACCCCGCCTGCATACCGGAGGTCATAAAAAACAGAAGCAGCAGCAGCAGCAGCTCTCTGGGGCAAAAGGCCTCCATTTCCCCCCCCACACACACACACCAAGGTCCAGATGGGAGAGTTTAATGGCAATTACACCAATGGGAGGTTTCCCTGCAATCACACCCTTTTATGGGTTCCTTGACGCAGGATTAGATGGTGTTTAGATTGCCTCCCTCGTGGCTAGATCAACATCACGTCTTCAGTTTGTCCCCTGGTTGATTGCATGGAGAATCCTTTTAGCCAGGGAACAGATAACAGATAATCAGAGTTGGAAGGGACCTTGGAGGTCATCTAGTCCAACCCCCACTGCCCAAGCAGGAGAACCTACACCATTTCTGACAAATGGCAGTCCAGTCTCTTCTTGCAAGCTTCCAGGGATGAAGCTCCCACAACTTCGGAAGGCAACTTCTGTTCCATGGGTTGGTGGTTCTCAGTATCAGAAAGTTTCTCTTTTTTTCCAAGTTAAATCTCTCCTTGTTCGGTTTCCATCCATTATTCCTTGTCTGGCCTTCAGGTACCTTGGAGAATAGTTTGACCCCATAGTTCATCCTACATATAGTTCATAGTCCATACATAATTCATCCTACATAATGTCAACCCTTTCTTGCCTCGTTCACGAGACAGCTTCACTTTCGGGTTTCTGAGTCGAGCTTGACTTAAAAGGAATTCACCTTGCAGTTGAAGGAAATGTGAGGGGGGGGGGTTGTCCCAAAGTTTCTGGAGAAGCCAAAAACGGCTCTTCATTTTAATAAACAAATACGTGGTGGAAGGAGAAGGCAGAAAAGCTGGTGAACCTTACCCAGAACCTTCTAGGCATCTGGTGGTGGCATCTAAATTAGAGATGTCCTGTTTTATGACTTGACGTTAGGAGAGACCGGCTCCCTTTCCCACAAGCAAGCTTAGAAATGACACAGATGTCCCAACTCAGCCCTTGCGTATCCCTCCCAACTCTGCTCCCACGAGGTTCAAGCAAAGGAGAACCTTCTCCCAGAAGAACGAGAAGTGGGTGACTCAGGATTTGCGTCGGTCACCCCACAAGTCCGTTGGTTTGGTTTCCCAGCTGGTAAAGTGGGCCCAGCTGCATATCCTCCCTCTACCCCCAAAGTTCAGCTTTTTACAGAATCATCTGTTCTTTCGTTTAGAAAAGGGACAACCCCGTTGATATAATTTCAGTTGTGAGGGGGCGGCCTGGAATTTCCTAAATGTGTTTGGGTGATTTTGAGCAGAGTTTTAGGCTCTCGGGTAGAATAGCACCAAAGTGAATGAGCACAATAAGGACCACTTATTATTTTATATCCCGCCTTTTATTATTTTTACAAATAACTCAAGGTGGCAAATGTATGTGAAGAGAAGGACCAGGGGAGACAGGATAGCAGTCTTCCAGTATTTGAGGGGCTGCCCCAGAGAGGAGGAAGGGGGTCAAGCTATTTTCTAAAGCAGCCAAAGGCCAGACAAGGAATAACGGATGGAAACTGAACAAGGAGAGAGATTCAACCTGGAAATTTTCTGACTGTGAAAATAATCCACTGAAGGAACAGAAGTTGCCTTCCGAAGTTGAAAGCATCATCATTGGAAGCTTTCAAGAAGAGATTAGATTGCTACCTGTCAGAAATGTTGTAGGGTCTCCTGCTTGGGCAGGGGGTTGGACTAGATGACCTACAAGGTCCCTTCCAATTCTATTTCTGTTTCTATTCTTATTCCCATTCCCTTTTCCAGTTCCAATTCTTCAATCTTGGGGGATTCTGGGAGTTGAAGTTCACAAGTCTTAAAAGTTGCCAAATTTGGAGACCCCCCCTCCGCCCCTGCACTAGACCAAGCTGGCTGAAGATCATAGTAGTGCAAATGTGATATTGTGCGTCCGTTTCCCACAACCAGCTGCTTTTCAAAGGAATTACTCCAGTTCCCATCATTTCTAAAATACTGGCTGGAAATCCAATTCCCAACTGTGCAGAGTGATACATCTGCAAGTCACTGCCCTAAGGGAAGACTCTGCTAGGAAGGAAGGCCTGTTGAACGCAGCCAAATTTATACCAGGGATTTTACTCATGCATTACTCAGTGTCATGAACTCTGCATCATTTGCACGCCACAACTGATCTAACAGATCGTTTTCCTTGCGATGCACTCAGGGGTGGGATTCTACCGGTTCGCACCTATTCGCTAGAACCGGTTGTTAACATTCTAAGCAGTTCGGAGAACCGGTTGTTAGAAGAAATGACTGGCCTAATCCTGTAAGGAAGGCAGGAAGGAAACATTCTGGTGTTGCTTACAGAAACTGCCTCTCCGTTAACCCTTATTACATTCTTGGCAGGACTAGACTTCCTGTCTCGGGAACTTCTCTGGAGTTTTTTTCCCCTCCTTTGCTGGTACTTTGCTTGTGTGGAGGGACCATTCCAAGTTACAATGGCACTGAAAAAAGTGACTTATGACCATTTCTCACACTTACGACTGTTGCAGCATCCCCACAGTCACAAGAAGCCAGGCGAGGAGATGCGTGCCTCGATGTGAGTGATATTGAGTTGGCCACGCCCAGCCAATAACATGACCAAGCCACGCCCACCAACTTAGCCACGCCCACAGAACCAGTTGTTAAAAAATTTGAATCCCACCCCTGGATGCACCGAAGAGGATTCTGCAAATGAGTTCCTTTTAAGCATGGCTGAGTTTTTGGCCAGCCTTCCTGGTTGCAGAATGGAAGAATCTCTGGAGAACTTCAAAAGATCCCTGCTTGGGATCTTCCAGGCAGAGAGAGAGAGAGAGAGAGATACAGGGAGGGAGTCCTTGACTTCTGACTACTTTGCAACCGGAATATTTTTTGCCAAGCCTTGGGGTTGCTAAGTGAGACCTCACATGAACGTTACTTGTCAGAAACCGGCCAGGGAAGGTCACCAAGGGAGATTAGAATAGAACAGAGTTGGAAGAGACCTTGTAGGTCATCTAGTCCAACCCCCCCTCCTGCCCAAGCAGGAGACCCTACACCATTCCTGACAGAGGGCAGTCCAGTCTCTTCTTCAAAGCCTCCAGGGATGAAGCTCCCACAACCTCTGAGGGCAAGGTGATCCATTGGTTGATTATTCTCATTGTCAGAAAGTTTCTCATTTCCAGGTTGAATCTCTCCTTGATCAGTTTCCATCCATTATTCCTTGTCTGGCTTTCGGGGGCTTTGGAAAATAGCTTGACCCCTTCCTCCTCTCTGTGGCAGCCCCTCAAATACTGGAAGACCGCTCTCCTGTCTCCCCTGGTCCTTCTCTTCACTAGACTAGCCAAGCCCAGTTCCTGCAACGGTTTTTCGTATGTTTTAGCCTCCAGTCCCCTCATCATCCTGGTTGCTCTTCTCTGCATTCTTTCCAGACTTTCAACATCTTTTTTATAATGTGGTGAACAAAACTGGATGCAGTACCCTAGGTGTGGCCTTACTAAGGCTTTATAGAGTGGTATTAATACCTCCCTTGATCTCGATTGTATCCCTCTCTTAATGCAACTTAGGATTGCATTGGCTTTTTTGTCTGCTGTTGCACACTGCTGACTCCTATTTAGCTTGGTCGTCCACTAAGACTCCAAGATCCCTCTCACAGTTACTGCTATTGAGTCTGGTTTCACCCAGTCTGTAGGTGTCCTTTTGGTTTTCTAGTCTTCTAGAAGCAGGGGGTTGGTCTTCTAGTCCAACCCTCTGCCTAGGCAGGAAACCCTGCACCACTTCAGACAAATAATGGTTATCCAACATCTTTTTAAAAACTTCGCATTGTTGGAGCATTCACAACCCCAAGTTGTTCCACTGATTATTTGATTACCTGACCCCAGGATGCTACAGCGGCTCTAAGTGTGAAGACGAGGTGCGAATCGCTTCTTAAAACCTCATTGTAACGTTGAATGGCGGTTAAGCAAATAGCCATAAATTAAGGAATATCTATATACAAATCTGGCCACTGATTTGTGGAATCTTCTCTGTTTAACCTCCTTAGCCAGGGCTGGCCTTCAAAAATGTTAGCAATGGGTTCTTTGCCCGGTTGCTGGGTGGGCGTGGCCATGGTGGGAGTGGCCTAGTCAGCCTCCTGCATCACAGGTGGGGCGGGGCGTTTTTGACTCCCCGGGACTCCTGAGGCTTCCTTTGAGCCTCCGGGAGGGCAAAAATGGCCTTCCCAGACTCCGGAGGCTCTCTGGAAGCCGGAAATGGGCTTTTTCCAGCCTTCCCAAACTTGCGTTTTTCGCCCTCCATGAGCACACCTTGTACTTACTTGCACCCAAAATGGGAGGGGTGGGGTGGGCGGGGCCAGCCAGGGCTGGGATTTGGGGGTTCTCCGAACTGCACAGAATTTTAGCTAGGGACTCTCCCAAACCCCTGCGAAGTCCCAGCAGCCCAGCCCTGTCTTAGATATGCCTTATAATTTGGCTATTTCTAGGAGAGGTCATTTGAATGGGGTAAAGCAGGGGTTCCCCCCTCCACCTCCGGGGCCGCTAATGGGCCGTGGCCTATTCAGAATTGGGCCACGTTATGTGGGGGGAAACTTTTTTGAAATGGTTTGAATTGAGAAGGAGTTTTTGCAAGGATGAAATAAGACAGTGCGATGAAATTGCCAGATATAAAGAACAATGGATACAAAGACAGGAGAATGATTTAAAGTTAAACGAAATCGGGCAAGAAATGAATAGAAAATATATAAAATAAGTTTGAGAAAAAAGTGCTTGAGAAAATTAATAGGAAACGTTATGTAAAGAAATGATGGGATATGAAACTCAATGTGAAAGGTGAATATGTAACCAAGGTCACGTTTGTACGGAAATGTGAAAACCTGGAATCATGTTGTTCACTAAAAAAAATGAGTTGTTTTTGAAAATGTGAAAAAATAAAAAAAAATTCACCAAGAAAAGAAAAATTGGGCCACCTTGAATGGCTGGCATGCGCGCACCCACGCAACTCAACTCGGCACGAGTGGCGGGCCATCCCACCATTCACGTTAAGTCGAGTTGCATGCACGCGCTGGTCCACCAGTCACCTTGCCCAGTTCCCCTCTCTCCTCTCCCCAGCTGCCCCCTCCCCCCAAGCTGCAACATTTGGGGACTACTAGGGTAGCGCTATTGGGATTTTGTCTTGCGCAACCCAGCAACCAACTTCAGAAGTTTGCTTCTACTGTGATAACTGAATTTATTGCTGGAGATTAAATTTTCCAGGATCCGTAGCCCTTTGCTCCATATATATCTATCTCCATATATATATATATATAAAACCAAAGGGCATTCACACTTCATAACAAAACCTCCAGAACCGTAAAGCCTACAAACTTGAAATTTGGCACGTAGGTTCCTCTTGGCTTCTAGGTGCTCGCTAAGAAAGGGTTTTTCGAAATGATCATCAGAGCATCAGTATTTCCGATATTATTATTATTAACACGCTCTGATGCTAAGGAGTTCTACTCCCCCTCCCCACCTGAAAAAAAGAAATCTCTTTCCAAATGCAAAACACAAGCAGAGAGGAGTTTCCGTTTCAGTTTCAGTTAGTACAGAACAGTTGAGCTAAGCCACGCCCAGACTCCTTGCTGTCTCCCTCTTGCTCACACAGCAAATACTGTTTCAGTTTCCAAACAGCCCTCAATTCTCACCCGCTGACAGGACGCTAGCCAGATGAATACCGATGGATGCTGGGTAGGCAGAGGCTGAATTGTTCTCCCCTTATTTTCCTCCCCCAAAACTAAGCCCGACCACGTAGTTTCGTAGCGAAGCACGGATAGAGAGCTAGTCGTCAGCTAAAAATGACCACCTAAGAGAAATCAGAAAAGAATTCACACAAGCATCTCAAAGCATGAAGTAGAAAACCAGAAGCCTTTTTTGCAGGGAGAAAACATTGCAAGACCCCCGAGGGCTGCATTTCATCCCGGCGTGACTCCCACGGAACAACAGTGCTCGACATCTCGATAACAATAACCATTGATGGAAGCCCACCACATCTGGACTTGGGGGGGGGGAGGGTCTTTCCCTCTTGGGGAGGATTGCTGAGGTTTAAGTTGGATCCGGGGTTCAAATCCAGCTTTTTCTGCCGGGGGGGGGGGGGGGGGGGAAGGGAAGGCATGTCCATGGATGGATTAAAGGCAGGCAGTATAGGGTTCCGCCCCCACCATGGAGAACACCTACCCCCCCGCCCCCCTTGGTAACCTGGCTAACTTTGCTTCTGTTGGTGATGCACCCCAGAATCCCTCAGGCCTACTTTGAGGGGGGCTTCCTCCCAAGTAAATCTCAGCCAGGAGCCACAGCCTGTTTTACAAAGAAGCATAGGCATAGAATAAGAGTTGGAAGGGACCTTGGAAGTCATCTAGTTCAACCCCCTGCTCGAGCAGGAGTGTCTATTCCAAATTATTAGCCTCTACCTAGGATCAAACTCACGGCCTCCTAATTGCGAGGCGACAGCTCCTCCTCTGGCATCTCCCCTCCCCTCCTCCCTTTTATTCCCAGCAATTGGGGGTGGGGGTGGGGGTGGGAAGCCAAAACCCCAACTTCCTTCTTTTAACCGTTGCCAGTTACTCCACACAACGAAGGGCCCTGGGTGCTTTCTAAGCTGGCTTGTTTTCTTGCAGGCGTTTCAGTACCCAAACTAGGGAACCTCATCAGTGCTAGAAGGGAGTGGGGGTTTGCAAGGAGGAAGGGGAGGGGGGAATCATCACTGCTGGAAGGGAGGGGGGTTTGTGATTGGGGGGGAACTGGTGGGGCCCTGGGTGCTTTCTAAGCTGGCTTGTTTTCTTGCAGGCGTTTCAATACCCAAACTAGGGAACCTCATCAGTGCTAGAAGGGAGTGGGGGTTTGCAAGGAGGAAGGGGAGGGGGGTTTGTGATTGGGGGGGAACTGGTGGGGCCCTGGGTGCTTTCTAAGCTGGCTTGTTTTCTTGCAGGCGTTTCAATACCCAAACTAGGGAACCTCATCAGTGCTAGAAGGGAGTGGGGGTTTGCAAGGAGGAAGGGGAGGGGGGTTTGTGATTGGGGGGGAACTGGTGGGGCCCTGGGTGCTTTCTAAGCTGGCTTGTTTTCTTGCAGGCGTTTCAATACCCAAACTAGGGAACCTCATCAGTGCTAGAAGGGAGTGGGGGTTTGCAAGGAGGAAGGGGAGGGGGGTTTGTGATTGGGAGGGAACTGGTGGGGCCCTGGGTGCTTTCTAAGCTGGCTTGTTTTCTTGCAGACGTTTCAATACCCAAACTAGGGAACCTCATCAGTGCTAGAAGGGAGTGGGGGTTTGCAAGGAGGAAGGGGAGGGGGGTTTGTGATTGGGAGGGAACTGGTGGGGCCCTGGGTGCTTTCTAAGCTGGCTTGTTTTCTTGCAGACGTTTCAATACCCAAACTAGGGAACCTCATCAGTGCTAGAAGGGAGTGGGGGTTTGCAAGGAGGAAGGGGAGGGGGGATCATCACTGCTGGAAGGGAGGGGGGGTTTGTGATTGGGGAGAGGAGGAGGGAGAATAGAAGGGGGGGGGAACTGGTGGGGCCCTGGGTGCTTTCTAAGCTGGCTTGTTTTCTTGCAGGCGTTTCAATACCCAAACTAGGGAACATCATCAGTGCTAGAAGGGAGTGAGGGTTTGCAAGGAGGAAGAGGAGGGGGGAATCATCACTGCTGGAAGGGAGGGGGGGTTTGTGATTGGGGAGAGGAGGAGGGAGAATAGAAGGGGGGGAACTGGTGGGGCCCTGGGTGCTTTCTAAGCTGGCTTGTTTTCTTGCAGGCGTTTCAATACCCAAACTAGGGAACATCATCAGTGCTAGAAGGGAGTGGGGGTTTGCAAGGAGGAAGGGGAGGGGGGAATCATCACTGCTGGAAGGGAGGGGGGGTTTGTGATTGGGGAGAGGAGGAGGGAGAATAGAAGGGGGGGAACTGGTGGGGCCCTGGGTGCTTTCTAAGCTGGCTTGTTTTCTTGCAGGCGTTTCAATACCCAAACTAGGGAACATCATCAGGAGCCATTCTGAGTCATGCAACATCTACAGGAAAGCACCCAAGCTCAGAGACCCCCGCAAGGACCCCATAGTTCTCCTCCTCCTCCTCCTCCTCCCCTCTCCCAAACCCAACTCCCTTCTAGCACTGATGATAGTACCTAGGTTGGGTCACGAAACGTCTGCAAGAAAACGTGCCCACCTCGTGGGGGCACCAAGGACCCCTTCATTGTCAACCCCACCACCAGCCCCAAATATTCTCCTTTCTTGGATCCCAGGTGATCCCTCCGCACACGCGTTGGTCTTAGCCGGCCTGTAGAAAGGCTGTTAAAGAAACAAATAAACCAGGAAGAGAGTGGAACTGGCTGTCGGCACCAACATCCCTTGCTGGACCCCAGAGATGTTTCCAAAAAGCATCTTTGGGTTTCTCATCCAAGCAGGGTACCAGTTTTTTTTTTTTTGGGGGGGGGGTGTGTGGTCCCACAGCAACCTCTTTGCAAAGGGGTCCTTTCCTTCTTTCCCACCCCTCCATCTATCTATCCATCCATGCTCCTCCGCCTCTCTCTCTCTCCTCTCTCTCTCTCTCAAAGGCGAGAAGGAGGAAGGAATCGGGGGAGGGGGGGGGGGAAGAGAACTGCAGCAGCGAGACGGCGAGCGAGTGAGCGAGCGAGAGGCGCAGCCAATCCAGAGGGGCCGTTCCGAAGTTTGCCTTTTATGGCGAGAGCCGCGGCGGCCGGCCCGTATAAAACCCGGCGCGCGGTAGCGGAGCGCGCAGTCGTCAAAGGCGCCCACACGGTCTTCATTTCTCACCCTTTTTTTTTTTATTTTTGGGGCCGCCGGTTGGATCGCTTTTGCGCCCTCCCCACCCCCTCCCTCTGCAGCCCGAAAGGTCTCCGTAAAAGCACCGCCGAGCGCCTTCCGAAGCAGCCGCCACCCAAAAAAGGTAAGCCCGGGACTGGGGGCGCAAAGAAGGGCGAAGAGAAGGGGGAGGAAGGCGGCGCACCTGGCTGGGTTGCAAAGGTTGCGGGGACGCGTGCAATGCTGGGGAGTGGGGGGGGGGGGGGGCTCGGCTGCGCCTTTTGCAAGGAGGAGAGGTCCCACCTTCCCTTCTTCCCGGGTCCCCAGGTTTTTTTTTTTTTGGGGGGGGGGAAATGCTCAGCGCTCCGAGGGCTTCTGGAAAACCGGCGCAAAGGTTTTTGGAGAGTCCGCGGATGGGATTTGGGGGTGCCCTGGTGGGGGGGGGGGCTGCCCAGCCAGGAAGGGCCTATGGGGAGGGGGGCTCCTGCTGGTACTGGGGTGGGGGAAAGAGGGCTCCGGCCGGGGCGGGGGGCGGGGGGAAAGAAGGAAAGAGGTGCAAAGGTGGGGCCTTGCAGGGACCCTCCCTTCTTAAAACGCTTTGGTGGCTTTTTTGGGGGCGGGGGGCGCGCCGACGGCCGGCCTTGAGCGGGACCCGGGAGGGTGAGGGTGGGGCGGGGGGCTTGGAAAGCGGCCTCGCAATGCTGGCTTGTCGGAAGGAGTTGGGCGTTTGGAAATGCGGGTGAGGAGGAATATACAGCCAGGTGCTGAGTTGGAATCGAAAGGCGCAGGGCGAGGCGGCTGGGCGCTCCCGGCTTGGCGGGGTCCCGCAGTTTAACGGCTTAAGGAGGGGCGGGGGAGGGATGATAGGGAAGGGGGGCTTGGAGGTCGCTTCTCCCAGCCCCGACTGGACGGCAGGGGGGTTTCTGGCGTTGGGGGGGGGGGGGCAAAGCCGGTTTTTCTATTGTAAGGAAGAGCCACGTGGGGAGAGGAGGGGGAGTCCTCGATCAAAGCCCTAACCGAGTCTTGAGGGGAGGGTCTCTTTGTTTCCTGGGTCTGTTGGCTGGAGGGGTGCGGTGGGGGGGGCTGAACTCCCTTAAGGGGATTTCCTCCCTCTCTTTCCCCCCTCCCCCACCAGGAAATGCTGCAGAATTTCCCTCCGGGGCGCCCCTCTCTCTCTCTCTCTCTTTTTTTTTTCCTCTCGACCCGACGGCTCCAATTGCACGCTTGGAAGGTGTCAAAAACCAGCAAGCGGCTAGTCCTCATTAAACGAGGAGAGGAAAGGAGCCTCTTATGGATGCGGGTCGGAGGAGGCTGATATTCTCAGTGCTTTTTTTAAAAACAAATTTCAATTCTAGCATCCTTTTGGCCAGGAGGACAACCTGCTTTTGATGCTTTTTTTATGTCCCACCGACCCCGCGCCCGCTTTGGGCCTGGAAATTAATGCTTTTTTTTTTTTTTCGCAAACGGAATGCATAGCCTGTTGATGCTAACCCAGATCGTGCCCTCCCCCTCTCTCGTTTTGGGTGGGGGGGGGACGGAGAGAGAAAAGAAGGGTCTTGTGAGTGAGTGAGGGGCAGGACAGCCTCGTGCATTTGGGCGTGGGCGTGCCTCATCCGGGCTTAGCTTTTGCAAGAGGCAACCCAGCCCGGGTGGGTGTGGGTGGGTTGCAATGCCTTAGGAGCCTTCACACACACCCAAAGCTGGTGAGCATGCAGACTGGGGAGGGGTCTCCTGCTTAGCTGGAAGGGAGGGTTGGGGAGCTGGCCTTTGGGCGTGGCCACGGCCCCTTCCTTGCCGGGCGGGGGCAAAAGAGGAGGAGGGGGGGGGGCATGGTTGGTGGACGGGCAGGGCGTGGCCAAGCGCCGGGGAAGAGAGCTGGCTGCCAGGCTGCATCTTCGCGATTGCCTTTTATGGTAATAGTGGGAGCCGGCAGGCAGCAGGCCGCTCCGCTTCCGAAGGCTGCCCGGGAGAGCGCCAGCCGCGCCCTCTAGTGGCCGCTGGGAGGCATTGGGGACGAAGGCGGCAAAGAGGAAGTGGGTGGGGCCCTGCCAGCTGGGTTGTGGCTGTTTTGTTGGCTGTGCCTTCAATGGGTCTTTCTCCACCCTCCCTTCCCTTCCCCAATGCCCAGATCCGCCATGGATGATGATATTGCAGCGCTCGTGGTCGACAACGGCTCCGGCATGTGCAAAGCCGGCTTCGCGGGAGACGATGCGCCCAGGGCCGTCTTCCCCTCCATCGTGGGTCGCCCCAGGCATCAGGTACGCCCCCTGCTTCCTTCCTTCCGAGCCAGGAGAGTATGGAAATTAAAAGACCTGGCAAGTTGCTAGACCTCAAGGTCACCTTTCTAAGGCTGCTTGGGGAGAGCAGGTTCACAGCCTTGCACGTGGAACCTAGGTTTCATCCTGGTTTGCTCCCTGAGTTTTTTAGCCTGCTTGGGGGTGGGGCTGCCCGTTCTTAGTACATTTTCCCTTGTTCTTTCCTTGACCAGCTTGGGATCCAGGAAAGAAAATGTGAGAAAAATCCAAGCAGGGTCACTTATCAAAGCCTGTTTTTCAGCAAGCTTTCTTGCCCAAGCCACGATTGGTATGGTATGCCACCTTCTAAACCAGGGTTTGCAATTGATACAGGCAGGCTTCATACTGCCTGCCAAACTTTTGAACAAACTACTTTGTGGGTTTACTGCTGTGATATCACAAAGAGACCAGCTCTTCCCTGCCAAAACCGAAGAAGGGTGAACTTCAACTCCCAGAATTTCTCCTGTCATAATTTTGGGAGTTGGAAATCCAGGAATTGGTTGGCAAGGGGAATTCTGGGAGTTGGAAATCCAGCCATCTTCAAGACATTGAGAAACATCCTCTCAAACCTTGATGGATACAAGGTCCAAAGTATGCTTTTTTTTTTTTTTTTTTTTGCAAAATGCAACTGGAATGCTTTTTTTCTCAAAAAAAAAAATGTTTTGCTTCGCTTCTAATGATTTTCAAAGAAAAAAAAACTAAAAAGTCCAGTTGCTTTTTGGGAGGAAGGAAAGCGCTTTTGGGGCAACCATGACCTGGAAGATGAAGAATCTCCATAGTTAGACAAGGTGGCTTAATGCTTGTCCATCTAAATGTTGTGTGTTTAAACAGACCAGCTTTTGAGCACAAGCCATTGTCAGGACTCCCAACAAATCCACCCCCATTCAAATCCTAAGTCTCCAGCCACATCTCAGAGAAAAGAAAATTGGTTTATTAGAAGTGGCTATGTTGGTTTTAGCTGGGTGCAGCCAATACTAAAATACATCACTCATTTCTCTCTTGACTCTGGCCTTCTCCCCACCACCCTGGATGTATTTTCTCCAATGGGACACATCCATCCCCAGGAGTCATCAGTCATGCTCTCCAGTAATATTCTTGCACTCCCAACAACTTTGGGCTGCCAGGGTGATTATCTAGGCACTTAAGGCATGCACTGTTTTTCCCCCACAACTATAAAGGGAGTATCTTTTTAGTTGACAGCCATATTGGCTTGAGCTGGCCCATCTGCCAAGGGCTTTCATCAACAGGCTGTATGGTTCAAAGTCTTTATTTGATTTCAAAGTCTTTATTTTCTCTCTTTCCCAGGGTGTGATGGTCGGGATGGGTCAGAAAGACAGCTACGTTGGAGATGAGGCGCAGAGCAAGAGGGGCATCCTGACTCTCAAGTACCCCATTGAACATGGCATTGTCACCAACTGGGATGACATGGAGAAGATTTGGCATCACACCTTCTACAACGAGCTCAGAGTCGCCCCGGAAGAACATCCTGTGCTGTTGACAGAAGCTCCCCTGAACCCCAAGGCCAACAGAGAGAAGATGACTCAGGTATATATTTGTGCTGGTCCCTTGGCAATCCTGCCTAGCCTTCTGTATAATTTTGTTTTTTCTCCTGCATACAAAAGAAATACTTGGCAATCTTTTCATTCTCTTTGTTCATCTTTTATTTTTCTCCTTTTTTTTTTTTTAACCCTCCCAACTCTGCAGGATTTTCTTTTCTGATCTTGAGTGTCTCTTGCTGGATTTCGAAAGGTTTTTATCTGCTCTTTTCAAAATAAAAGTTTTCTCTTTCCTTGTTTGTCTTGTGAGCATCACCGCTTCTTCCTTCTCACTCGCTCTCTTTTCTGTGTCTCCCTTCCCAAACTAACTTGCTCTTGAGTGATTTCTGTCCTGTTTCTCTCACCTGGTGAAATTTGCAAACTTTTGAAATAGGCAAATAAGGGAGGGAGGGAGGGAGGAGGAGGAGGAAGGGGTGTGACTTGCCTTAACACCTGGGAGGAAGGTTTGTATGTGTCCCAAGCATGCGTTGAGTTTTCCAGGTATGTGTTCTGCGCATGACGTTGATGGGGCCTTCCGTTGGCCAAGGTCTTCATCAACGGGCCATCTCTTTTTTCTCTCCCCCCCTCCCCCCAACCTAGATCATGTTTGAGACCTTCAACACCCCAGCCATGTACGTCGCCATCCAGGCTGTGCTCTCCCTGTACGCCTCTGGCCGTACCACCGGCATTGTGATGGACTCTGGTGATGGTGTCACCCACACTGTGCCCATCTACGAAGGTTACGCCTTGCCCCACGCCATCCTCCGTCTGGACCTGGCTGGCCGCGACTTGACCGACTACCTCATGAAGATCTTGACCGAGAGAGGCTACAGTTTCACCACCACGGCTGAGCGAGAAATTGTGCGTGACATCAAGGAGAAGCTGTGCTACGTTGCCCTGGACTTTGAGCAGGAGATGGCCACGGCCGCGTCCAGTTCCTCTCTGGAAAAGAGCTATGAGCTGCCCGACGGGCAAGTCATCACCATTGGCAATGAGCGATTCAGGTGCCCAGAAGCACTCTTCCAGCCTTCTTTCTTGGGTAAGTCCTGAAGGACCACTTCTCTTCAAGTAGAAGCTGAAGTTTGGTTGGAGAACCTCTTGAAGGGAAGGCGGGTGGAGTTGTTGTTGTTTTTTTGGTGTCCCAGTTTTAATCTTCATAGCGGGCATCTTCTCTTGGCAGGCATGGAGTCCTGTGGCATCCATGAAACCACCTTTAACTCCATCATGAAGTGCGACGTTGACATCCGTAAGGATCTCTATGCCAACACCGTCCTCTCTGGGGGCACCACCATGTACCCTGGCATCGCCGACCGGATGCAGAAGGAAATTACCGCGCTGGCACCCAGCACGATGAAAATCAAGGTGAGATTTTGGAGCCTGAACAACTTGACGATGGTGGTGATGCTAGGTCAGGTTGAGGGTGGTCCTTCTACAAGCTTTGGAACGTTGTGATATATGCCTCAAGCGACAAGCCTTGAGTTAGCAACCACAAATTTTGCATGTCCCTCTTAACTGGAGAAAACCTGGCGTTGTCCCCATTGGATTGGCCAAGCTAGTTGGTAGGTTTGGGTCAAGAATTGGGAGCGGTGGCTTTGTTCCCCACCTCCCTTTTCTTTTAACTAGGAGCATGTGATGCATTGGATGGTGCGGTAGCCTAGAGGTGGAGTTCTCTCCTCATAATCCAGAGGCAGCAGATATTTCTCTCTCTGGGTACAATGAGAGTATGTCTGCTGAATATTACTCCGCATTGGTGACAGGAAGGGCATCCGGCCAGTAAACACTCAACTCCATTCAGTTGCCCAGACCTATCACCCCACAAGGGGATTACAGGGTCATTAAAAGCAGAAAAAAAAAAGTGATTGGCTCTTATTTATTTATTTATTTATTTATTTATTTATTTATTCCATTTATATACCGCCCTTCTCCCGAGGGACTCAGGGCGGTGAACAGCTCATCTAAAAACCCCACAAAGAATACAAAAGTTAAAAAATATTAAATTTAAATCGGCTGCATAATAAGACTAACAAACCCCCCCCCCCCCCTTAAAACCCAATTTAGAATTAAAAATGGAGACCAAATTAAAATCATTTTCTCAGCCCAGGCCGGCCTGCTCAAAGAGCCAGGTCTTCTTGAGGGACTAGTAACTTGATTCAACTTTAGTTCTAATTGCTTCCTCTTGTCTTCTTCCAGATCATTGCTCCACCTGAGCGTAAATATTCTGTCTGGATCGGAGGTTCCATTCTGGCTTCTTTGTCCACCTTCCAGCAGATGTGGATCAGCAAGCAGGAATATGATGAATCCGGACCATCCATCGTCCACCGCAAATGCTTCTAAAGCAGGACTCAGTTACCACAATAGCATTTTTTTTTCCTCTTTTTTTTTGACAAAAAAAAAATAATAATTCTCCCCCCTCTCCCTCCCCCCCTATAACTTGCGCATAAGCGAAAAAGTTTTGAGATTTGGCATGGCTTATTTGTTTATTTGGCGCTTGACTCAGGATATCAAAACTGGAACGGTGAGGAAAAGGTTTTGACGGCGGAAGCCTTTATTAAAAACAAAAATGCAAAAAAAAAAAAAGTTTTGGAGCGAACACCTCCCTCTCTCTGACCCTTCCCCTTCCCCTCCCCACCGATCTCCCCCCCTCTCTCCCAGTTCTGCGGTGCATCTGAGAACTTCGATTGTATGTGTGTTGTTGTTTCTTTTTTTGAAAACAATAGTCATTCCAAATAATCGTATAAAAATGCATTGAGAGGAAGTTAAACTGGCCTCTGTGAAGGCAGCAAGCCCGGCTCTTTTCGGAAGAGCAGAAAACAAGCTTTCCAAAGTTTATTAATTCTTTTTTTTTTTTTTTAAATAGAAAGTATTAGCTTTTTCTGTGAATCATGATTCAAGTGTCCCTTGTCTCTTGCGCCTTAAAACAAAACTTTAAAAAAAAAAATAGCCACACTTGATCGTCTTTTTTTTTTAGATTATTTTGGGTCAGGTCCAAAAATATATATAAAATTGAACGGGCTGCGGGTGTTTTTCTTCTTCCCAATGGAACACGTGAAGGGTTTTACAGTCTCCCCTCCTTTTGTGTCCCCCTTTCCAACTTCCCAGAGGGAAAGCACCATTGCACCCTTTTAAATGCCAGTATGTGTAAGGGGTTACCAGGGCCAAGAGGGGGAGGGGCAGGCAAAACTGTATACACTGACTCGAAAAAGAAATCCCAGTTTCAAAATAAAGATGCACAACCATAAACTCTGGATTGTTTTGTTGGTTTTTATTAAGTCAGCAGGAAGAGTATCGTTCAACATTTTGAATTGGTGGACTGGAAGGTCGGTGAGGTTAGAAAGTTGGCACAAGTTAGACTCTACCCAGGTCCTTTTGAGAATCTCTTTCTTTACATCAAGACTGCTTTCCAAAGCTTCCTTTTAGCAGGAGTGTTCGTTCAGCCTTACCGACTTTGGTGGACTTCAATTCCCAGAATTTCCGAAACACAACATGGTTAGGAAATTATGGGAGTTTAAAAAGTCCACAAGTCTTAAAAGTTGCCAAGGTGGGAGAAACCAGTTTTCAAGGATGCATTTACTCCAAATAGATGGGGACCTAGATTACTAATAGCTTGCCATGTTGGCTCTTGCTTTTTTTAAGATGGCCGGAGAATTATTGGTTGTTTTTTATCCTTCTAATTATTTTGTAAGTATAACTCAAGGCAGCAAACTGAAAACTGATTTTGAAGCCTGGTGATTTGAAAATGGGTGGACTTCAACTCCCCAGAATTCCTCCAATAATCCTGGGAGTTGAAATTCATGCATGGCAGGCTGGGAAATTGTAGATGAAGAACATCTTAAAAGTGGAAAGAAAAAACACTTCTAGAAGCATGAAAATAGAGGAAAAACAGTAATTCCTGTGTTTATTGCAGTTTCAATTGCTTATCTCCTAAGCAATATACAGATTATCTGCAAAATGTTCTGTAGCAGACCTAAGGGTTATTCCATCAAACTAGGATTAGGGCAGGACATAATTTTCACAGGAGATGATAAAAACCCATAGCTTGCAAGAGCCAGTGATGGCATCCTCACAATGCATGGTATCCAATACAATATCAATCATTTTAGCCATTCTTACTTACTGCAGGATGAAAGCATCTTCCACATGTTTGGAACCAATAAGGTCCTAAGCCATGTTTTTCAAACTTGGCAATTGAAGATGGATGGGCCTCAATTCCCAGGATTCCCCTTGCCAGAATTCTGGGAAATCCATGCAAGGCATTGATGGGGAAATTCTGAGTTGTAGTCTGGATATGCTGGAGGGGGAACTGGGAGTTGAGGTCCATGTATGTTGGAGAGGGGACGGACTCCAGGAGTTGGAAGTTCACCCATCTTCAAGTTCCCAACTTCGAAAAACAGATGTGGGAGTCCCAAAGATGCTTTTTCAAGAGGAAACGACTTTCTTGTTTGGAAGTCCAGTTGCCTCTTGGAAAAGCACCTTTGGGACAATTATGACCTGGATTTTGGTCACCACACTATAAAAAAAGAGGTTGAGTCTCTTAAAGAATGCAGAGAAGAGCAACCAGGATGCTTAGGGGACTGGAGACTAAAACATGAACAGTTGCAGGAACTGGGCAAGATTAGTCTAGGGAAGAGAAGGACCAGGGGAGACAGGATAACGGTCTTCCAATATTTGAGGGGCTGCCACAGAGAGGAGGAAGGGATCAAGCTATTTTCCAAACCACCTGAAGGCCAGATAAGGAACAATGGATGGAAACAGAAGAATGAGAGATTCAACCTGGAAATGAGGAATTTTCTGAGTGAGAACAATCAACCCATGGAACAGAAGTTGCCTTTGGAAGTTGTGGGAGCACCATTACTTGAGACTTTCAAGAAGAGACTGGACTGCCATTTGTCTGAAATGGTGCAGGGTCTCCTGCTTGAGCAGGGAGGTTGGACTAGATGACCTCCAAGGTCCCTTTCCAACACTCTAATTCTAATGCCTTCTATGAATGACTGGACAAACTCCCATGGACAGATGTGGGAGCAACACACAGGGCTTTTTAAAATGGCAATTGCACAGGCTTGGAGACTCCCAAGCTTGAGGTCGGGATTTGCAGACCCTCCCCGCTTCTGACCCATAAGTGCAACTGCAGGGGGAAAACCCTTCCCACCCCCCCCCCACCCCCACATTCAAATGCACGAGTTTATGGGGAGGGTCCCCTCCAGGTTGAAAAAAACCCCGTGCTGCGTTGCATGATGGGAACATTCCGGCTTTGCAGAGGAGGCCACGCCCATCGTGGCGGCGCCTCATCCAAGATGGCGTCCGCAAAGCGCTCCTCGGAGGTGGAGCGGAGGTGACGTCGCGAGCGCGCCGGAAGTCCTGCGTCGCTTCGGTGTGCCGGCTGATAGGAAAGCCGTATGAGGCGAGGAGACGGAGGAGGGCGAGCGTCTCAGCTGGCTCGGACGGGGGTCTTTTCAGGACCATGGCCTCCTCCTCCGGTGAGGTAAGCCCGGCTCGCCGAAGAGGCCTCGCCCTTCCACTTTCGGACCGAGGGCCTCGCCTTCCCCGCGAGCCTCGGCGTCTCCATGGCAACCCCTGACTCGCAGGGCACGTCTGAACCCGGGAAGACGCGTGTCAGGGCAGGGGGTGCCTCGCCCGGGGGTGGTGGTGCTTTCGTTTGGCAGCCGAAGACGCGATTTTGACTGGGCCTGACGTCGGGGATCTTATTTCTGGCAAGGGGCCCTGTGGCATTGGACGGCCATGAAGGTGGAAGGCGGGGGGGGGGGCGGCTTCGGGGGCTCGTGGTTTTTGCAGGTCAGTGGATGTTGAGTGACAGTCTGACTCCCTTCCAGATGTGCTGGAAACCACCACCCCCTTTCCTATAACCTCCCCCCCAGCTGTTTGGGTCTTGCATTTTAATGGGCAGGGCTTTCAAGGCAGCCTTAAGGGGACTCTCTCCCCCATCATCCACAGCCTGCCTGGCCAATAGGTCTTGCCTTGCCTTCCTCGTCCAAGTTGCTGGAGGGTTCTTCAGGTGGGCAAATGAAAGAGAGGAAAATGCAAGGCAAGGAAGGACTGGAGACTCAGGCAGACATACAAGAGATGATGATGATGACGATGATTATTATTACTACTATCACTACTACTATTACTACTATACTACTACTACTACTATTACTACTACTGGTTAATCTTCCATTTGATTCACAGTCTGGACCTGGTAAAAACTTAACAGTTCAAATCCTAACGAAGGACCTAAGAACTGTTAAGGTAGATTATTATTGTTGTAGTTGTTATTATTGGTTGATCTTTAGTGACATTCACAGCCTTTGGGGCTGGTTGATAGCTCAACAGCTTGATCCTAATCAAGGACCTAGGAACCATTTTATCATCATCATTAGTATTATTATTGAAAGAAAAGGGTATTAATATTGGAGAGCCAGTTTGGTTGTAGTGGTGAAGGCTGGAAGCCAAGACACCATGAGTTCTAGTCTCACTTTAGGCACAAAGTCAGAGCTGAAGGTGCTTCTTGGATAAGAAGTGAAACGTCTTCAGAGAAAAACCAGCCTCTTGCCAAAAAAAATAAAAAAGCATCTTTAGGACACTAGGAGCTGGAGGACTGAGACTCTCCATAGATACAAAGCCAGCTGGTTGACCTTAGGCCAGTCACTCACTGTTAGCCCTAAGAAGGAGGCAATGGCAAATCACTTTTTAAATCTTGCCAAGGACACTGCAGGGCTAGTCGAGGTGATCATCAGGAGTCAACACAAAAGCCCCACAGAAAAGCATAATATGGTGGGAGGGAAACCTTTACACAGATAGCACCATAGCCGAAAAGGAAGCAGCCACCTTGGAAGTGGACAGTTAACCGAAAGAGTAGTGTAGTGATCGCCTCCCCCTTGCTTCAATACCCCTGCCATCGTTTATCTTTAACTGATTTTGTTGTAATTTCATGGCTTGATTGTTTAGTCGTTCTAAGTCATTGAGCCTTGGCCAGCATGCAAGTTTAATAAATGATTATTCTGGAAGCCTTCAGTAGAGATAAGATGAAGGCACAATACTTGGGGTTCCTATACGTCCATTACTCTCTAGTTCTAGATAGCCTTCAGCCTTTGGTGCTGAATTTTGAAACAGTTTCTTTCTGTGCTGTTTCAGTGGCTCCTAAAATAGTGTTGTCTCTGTTCCTTGACCAGTTGTGTCATTAAATCATCCGCGAAGCTGTCTTTTCAGTGTAAAAATGATATTGCAACACTTCTCAGTTGATTGAGTCCCTTGAGGGATCGGACGGATTTCTTCCCCAGCTTTTTGTTTCTACTTTTGTGTCTTTTCTGAGTCCTTGTTTTTCTCTTGCAGGACGTAACCAGTGAGGAGAACCGGGAGGAGAATATCGGCATGAACTTGATGGAGTTTTCGGATGAAATCCTCTTGCACATATTGCGATACACTCCCGTGTCAGATCTTGTCTTGAACGTCCGAAACGTCTGTCGGAAACTTTCCGCCCTTAGTCTTGACAAAAGCCTCACTCACACCGTGATCCTGCATAAAGATTACCAGGTGAGCAGGGGCTGTCGAAGACGATTCAGAATTAGGAGGACGCTGGATGAATTGGGTGCTTCGAAATCTTGAGTTTACTCAGTCGATCTCTTTGGGACATGCCAGGACTTTGCAACAAGAAGAGACCAAAGATGTCACTTTAAAAAGCTCTTCCTTTGAGCTTTATTATGGCCTTAGGATGGGGGAATTATCCTTTCCTTGTTTTACTTTAAGAAGGATATAAGGGAAAAAAATAATAAGGGAGACATATCTTACTTTAGAAGGATATAAGGAAAAAATACTGATTGATTTTCTTTCGAGTTGTCCTAAATTCATAATTCAGCGTTAATGTAATCCTTTTGTCTCTTTATACTGTCTCTTAGATCTGTTCAGTTTGGTGGCCAAGCTATTCTTTGATCCAATTACTTGGAGACCACCATCCCATGACAATCCCACAGATTGGAATCTTGTCCTTCGCAGGATGATATAGCCCCCCACCTCCCTTACCCCCCAGTCTAAAGCCATTTCCCCTGCTTGAAAAAGCAGGTTTTTGCCAACCTGTTGCTCCTCCAGATGCGATGGAGCTGCCCAGGATCCTTAAAAGGTTGCAATCCAGACTTATCCAGAGAACATTAGTTGGTCAAAGCTGGCTGTGAGAAACTGGTCTGTGTCTTATTTCCCTTTTCAGGCTTAAAGGAAACTTCTGTGAGTGGTATCTGTTAAGGCATTAAGTGAGAAACCAGGAGACTGTTCTAGCACTGCCCTAGGCATGAAAGCCAGACTGGTCTTTGGGCCAGTCGCTCAGTTTCAGCCCCTCTTATTGTGGGGATAAAATAGGAGGAAGGAGAACAGTGTGTGAGCGCATTAATTTATTTAAAATAATAACAAAGGTGGGTTATAAATAAATGAATACATAGAATAAACGCACCGTGTTTGCTTTGATTTCCAGCCGCCTCTTAACATCACAAGTGGCCTTTAGGTAGGGAAGATTAGGGTTCTCCAGGACTTGCCCGCGATCATAATATTCGGCGTTTCAGTCTTCGGTCCCTGAAAAGGCGTGCATGAGTTGCCAATAAAGTTAAGCCTGGCCTAACCAGGATCCTTTGATCTCCCGAACTTGGTTTCTACGCAGGTAGACAAAGACAAAGTGAAACAGCTGATGAAGGAGATTGGAAAAGAGATCCACGAGCTGGACATGACCGGCTGTTACTGGTTGCCCGGCTCGACCGTCGATCAGGTGACCCGCTGCAAGAACCTGGTGAAGCTGAACCTCTCCGGCTGCCACCTCACCTCCCTCCGCCTTTCGAGGATGCTCTCGGCCCTGCAGCACCTCCGCTCGCTGGCCATCGACGTGAACCCCGGGTTCGACGCCTCCCACCTGAGCAGCGAGTGCAAGGCCACCCTGAGCCGGGTGCTGGAGTTGAAGCAGACCCTCTACACGCCCTCCTACGGGGTGGTGCCCTGCTGCACCAGCCTGGAGAAGCTGCTGCTGTACTTTGAGATCCTCGATCGGTCCCGGGAGGGGCTGATCATCTCCGGACAGCTGATGGTGGGGGAGAGCAACGTGCCCCATTACCAGAACCTGCGGGTCTTTTACGCCAGGTTGGCACCCGGCCCGGTCAATCAGGAAGTGGTGAGGCTGTACTTAGCCGTGCTGAGTGACCGGACACCGGAAAAGCTTCATGCTTTCCTCATCTCCGCCCCGGGTGGCTTTGCTCAGAGTTGCGCCGTTAAAAACCTCTTGGATTCCATGGCCAGGAACGTCACGCTGGACGCCCTCCAGCTGCCTCGCTCCTGGATGAACGGCTCCAGCCTCCTGCAGCACCTGAAGTTCAGCAACCCTTTCTACTTCAGCTTCAGCCGCTGCAGTTTGTCCGGCGGGCAGCTGGTTCAGCGGGTACTGAACAGCGGCAGGGACTTGGGGGGCTTGGTGGGCTTGGACCTGAGCGGCTGCGTCCACTGCCTGTCGCCCGATTCCCTGCTGCGGAAAGCGGAGGACGACATCGACAGCGGGATCGCCGAAGCCCTGGTGGACACCTGCCGCAACCTGAAGCACCTCAACCTCTCCGCCGCCCACCACCACAGCCCGGAAGGCCTGGGGAAGCACCTGTGCCAAGTCCTGGCGCGCCTGAGGGGCCTCGTCTCACTGGCGCTGCCGGTTTGCGCCGCGGCCGACGTAGCCGCCGCCTTGCTGACGGCCGACAAGCCTTCGGTGCAGCCGGTGGCTCATTCGGTCTCTCAAGGGCTTGGCAAGAAGGTCCGGATTGGAGTGCAGGCGTATTCCAGGAACTGCTTGGAGCAGAGCATCCCCAGGCCACCCTCTTCCGTCTTTTGGACTCTCCTGGAGAACCTCCAGTTTCTGGAAAAGCTGGAGCTGATCGGCTCTAGTTTTTCCTCCGCCATGCCCCGCAACGAACCGGCCATCCGGAACTCCCTGCCCCCCTGCAGCCGGGCGCAGCATATCGGGGACACTGAGGTGGCTGCCATTGGCCAGCTGGCCTTCCTGCAAAGCCTCACCTTGGCCCAGTTGCCCAATATGCTCACGGGCTACGGGCTCGTAAACATTGGGGTGCGGTGCCAGCGCCTGCGGGCGCTCTCTTTGGCCAACCTGGGCCTGATGGGGAAAGTGATGTACGTCTCGGCTCTGGTGGACATGCTGAAGCACTGCAGGTGTCTGCAAGATCTCAGGTGAGAGAGCCCAGCAGCTTCCCCTCCCCCCTTGTTTTAGTCCCCTGGGGTCCTTCTGGGTCATGGTCCCAAAGGAGGCTAAAATATATGAAGAACGGGTGCAGGATTTGGGTTTGGGCCGGTCTAGAGAAAAGAAGGACTAGCGGGGACACGATGGCATTATTCCAGTATTTGAGAGGCTGCCCCAAAGAGAAGAGGGTCCAACTTGTTTTCCAAAGCTGAAAAACCAGCTTCTATCTCAGGGCAGTAGCTCTATTGAATCCTATTGTATAGGGCAACATTAATGCACTATCAGGGGTTTTCAATTCGATGTATATTTATTTATTTTATTTATTTGGTTTGTCAATTGCTTACAAGATAATAGGTATAAGTAAAAACATAGTTATGAATACATGGATACGTATAAGAAAAATAAAAGAGATGGTAGGCACGTTGGTGCGCTTATGCACGCCCCCTACAGACCTCTTAGGAAAGGGGTGAGGTCAATTGTAGACAGTCTAAGGTTAAAGTTTTTGGGGTTTGGGGAGGAAAAGTATAGAATGTGAAGAATGTCTGTGTTTATTTTCATAGTCATAATGTTTACTGAAGATGATACTTTAATTTCGTTGTACGAGGTGCAATGACAATAAAGTAAACTCAAACTAAAACAAGAAACAATGGGTGGAAACCAAGGAGAGAAGCAGCCTGGACTTAAGGAGAAACTTCCTAACAGTGAGAACAATCAACCAGTGGAACGGCTTTGCCCTCAGAGGTTGTAGGTGCTCCATCCCTGGAGGTCTTTAAGAAGAGAGTGTAACAGCCAAATGGCATAGGTTCTCCTTGAGCAGGTGGGGTTGGACTAGAGGACCTCTAAGGTCCTTTCCAGCTCTCTTCTGTTCTCTAGTTCTGTAGTTGCTTTTCAAAAGGCAACTGGACTTTCTTGGCTGTTTCTTTTTTTCTCTCCCCTTCTTGAAAACCTTTCACTTCTCATCCAAGAAGCTTCTTCAGTCCTTTAGAAGAAGCAGCTTCCCAGATGAGAAGCGAAACATTTTCAAGGAGAAACACCAAAAACCAAGGAAATCCGTTGCCTTTTGAAAACCACCCTGGGGATCACCACGACCTGGATGATTGACAACCTCCATGGACTTCTCTGTCATTCGCTGGGAGAGGAAAAGGGTTTTTGTTCCCGGCTTGACCAGCCTCTTGAATCCTCTTCCCTTCCAACCAGTCTTACCCCTTGAGCAGGGGTGGGCTTCAGAAATTGTAGCAAGGGGTTCTCTGCCCGGTTGCTGGGTGGGCATGGCCATGGTGGGTGTGGCCTAGTCACAGGGGTGGGTTTCTACCGGTTCTGTCCACCTCTGTAGAACCGGTAGCTCTGAAGAGCAGCAGACATAGAACCGGTTCTATATCTGCTGATGTTTTTGCCCACCCACCCACCTGGGCTCTTACCTGACTTTTATTTCCTGATGAATGAGGCTCAGCTGCAGTTAAAAAAGCAGGAAAAGAGGGGCTGTTTCAAAGGCTGCTTCTCTGCACGCAGCGTGCTGGTGACGATTTACAGGCGCGTGCCAAGCAGCGTGCAGGGAAGCACATCATAAATCACCGAACCTCGTAAATGACCAAACTGGTAGTTAACTCTGTCGGATCCCACCCCTGTCTATTCGGCCTCTTGCACCATGGCGGGAGTGGGGCACTTTTGCCTTTCTTGGGCTCCTGAGGCTTTCTTCGAGCCTCCAGAAGAGCGAAAACGACCTCCCCGGGCTCCGGAGACTCTCTGGAAGCCAGAAACGGGCCCTTTCCAGCCTTCCCAAACTTACAGGAGGTCCGTTGTTCGCCCTCCGTGAGCCTCCACACGCACCCTGCCCTTACCTGTATTCAAAACAGGTCATGTGGGGACTCCTGGGAAGGGTGGGCGGGGCCAGCCAGGAGTAGGATTTGGGGGGGGAGACTCTCCAAATTGCGCAAAATCTTAGCTAGGGGCTCTCCCGAACCCCTGGGAACCCCCAGCAGACCATCCCTGCAGTCTTGAAATGTGAAATAGGCGTGGTCCAGGATAGGTAGAAAGCCCCCCCACCTTAAGAGCTTGTCCCTCTTGCTGAGGATAGAGCTCCTTCCTGAGGATGCGGGGCCTCTCCCCCATGCAAAATGGGGCAATGTATCTGATGCAGCCACCTGGGGATCATCTGAGCTCTCTCTCTCTCTCTTCCACCTCGATAAATGTTTACCTGGCTCCCAAGGAAACCTTAGAAAAAGGTAATTTTAATCGGGAATCTTCAGACGATGGAGCAACAGCGCCATCTGGTGGATCGAGCAGGAAATTGCAGGGTGGGATTCCCCCCCCCCAGCTCTGCTCCCTTGTGGAAGACAATGGCTGCAAAGTCCCCCTCAATTGGTTTCCACCCTCTCCCCCCCCCAATACCAGAGTTATCAAGGTTGAGAAACACGAAACTAGAGGTTGGAGACCCCTGAACTAGGTGGTCCGTCTGGTCCCTTCCAACTCTATCATTCATGGGTGGCCGGGGAATTCTGGGAGTCGAAGTCCACCCACCTTCAAGCTGCCCAAGGATGAGAAACGAATGGCAGATGGAAGCGCCAACCTGCACGTTTAATATAGAGGCACACGAACGGTAACGTTAGCTATTTGAGTTGCAACCCGGATGGATGGCCTCTGAACAGTCGCTAAATGAACTGTGGTAAGTCGAGGACTACCTGTAATGGAGACACAACTTCTGGATCTTATTTTTGGGGGTGGGGTGGGAAAGCTCCCCGTGGATGATATTCAGTTAAGACGGGCCCGGGGTCGTCCTACCACTTCTCCAATTTCTTGGAGGATCTGCTCAAGCTCTCTCTCCAACCTCCTCCTCCCTCGCAGGCTCGAACAGCCCTACTTCCACGCCAACGCCCAGTTCTTCCACGCCCTCAGCTGCTGCTCCTCCCTGCAGCGTCTCTGCATCGTTTCGCGGAGTGGGACGCTGCAGTCCGACGCCGTGATGTCCTTCATGGCTGCCTGCCGCGAGGTGATCATGTGTCACATGTTCGTGGGGGAGTCGCTCACCCTTTGCAAAAGCCTGCAGCAGACCCTCATACGGAGGTGAGTGCCAGGAATCGCATCAGGTTCTCCTCCTCGTGTGTTCTCGTTGTGGCGTCGTTAATCAGGACAGCGTAGTTTTTGAAAGGCAAACGTGACGGTTCGGCTTCTTTCTGAACAGTTCCTTCTTCGTTTGCCTTAACTCGGGTTAAGGCCCAGGGGGGAGGATCTGACCCGTTCTGGAAAATGTAAGGGGCCACCCGCGTCATTTTGGCCTGGTCTACCCAATGCAAAGGGGAAACGTGCCAGCAATTTGGGGAGCGGTGTCAAGCTGGCGATGCCCACCCAGTCGGCCTCGCCTAATGAGTGGTAATGTCAGGTGTGGCTCCATTCAAAATCCAAGAAAGAAAGCAATAGCAATAGCATTTGGACTTATATATTGCTTCCCGGTGCTTTTACAGTCCTCTCTAAGCGGTTTACAGAGTCAGCCTCTTGCCCTCAACAATCTGGGTCCTCATTTTACCCACCTCGGAAGGAGGGAAGGCTGAGTAAACCTGGAGCCTGGAGAGATTCGAACTGCCAAATTGCAGGCACCTGGCAGTCAGCAGAAGGAGCCTGCAGTACTGCTTTGAGCCGGTCAGGATCGAACTCCGGGCAGTGGGTAGAGTTAGCCTGCATCGCTGCATTGTAGCAAATGTGCCACTATATGCTTGCCTGCCTGCCTGCCTGCCTGCCTGCCTGCCTGCCTGCCTGCCTGCCTGCCTTCCTTCCTTCCTTCCTTCCTTCCTTCCTTCCTTCCTTCCTTCCTTCCTTCCTTCCTTCCTTCGGAATAGCAGACTTATATACCACTTCACAGTGCTTTTACAGCCCTCTTTAAGCAGCTTACAGTCAGCGTCTTTCGCCCAACAATCTGGGTCCTCATTTTACCCACCTCGGAAGGACAGAAGGCTGAGTCAACCTTGAGCCTGGTGAGATTTGAACTACCAAATTGTAGGCACCTGACAGTAGAAGTAGCCTGCAGTATTGCACTCTGAGCACTGTGTCACAGAAGCTCATATTGGACTCCATTTTTATAGAGTAAAGCACTTTTACTGAATTTGAAGTGGTAGCAACGGGAGAAATACAAGATCTGAGGCAAAAAGGCGTGGAAATTACATATAGAAAGTTATCCCAAGTCCCCACCCCACCCCAACAATTCAAACAGGACATCCAATCTGAGGTGTGTATCATGTCACTTGGGTTACATCTTCAGGTGGCTTCTCACACATCTGGTATGCCAAGACGGTTGACCTTGGCCTAGAAAAGATAAGTGGTTGCATTTGCACAGTAAGCAGGAAAGCATCCCAACATTTACAGTTCACACAACTTCAGCCTCCAGCATTCTTTCCCCGCCACGAAACCCAATTATTCCTCCCCACTCCCCGTATCTATGGCAGCCAGAAAGAGTCAAGCAGAAGAAGAAATCTTGGAGACTGACAGGTGTCAAACTGGCCATGCCCACCCCGTCGGCCACACACACCCTCCCTCCCAGGTCAACCACAGCCCTGATGTGGCTGTCAATGAAATTGAGTTAGGGTTAGGGTTAGTGATTAGAATGCAGTGTTGCAGGCTAACTCTGCCCACTGCCCAGAGTTCGATCCTGACCGGCTCAAGGTGTGGACTCAGCCTTCCGTCCTTCCGAGGTGGGTAAAATGAAGACCCAGATGGTTGGCAATACGTTGACTCTATAAACCGCTTAGAGAGGGCTGGAAAGCAATATATAAGTGTAGGTGCTATTGCTAACCGTTTCACTTAGCCACATAAATTTTGGGCTCAATTGTGTCCATAAGTCGAGGACTATATTCATTCCTTCACCTGCCCAACGTCTCGTAACGGCACTGGTCTAAACTGGAATCTCTTCCACGTTCCTAATTCTGATCTTTTTATTAAAAAACAAACAATAATCAGTGCAAGGTATAAAAAATATTATGCATCATTCTTTGCCTTTGATTCTTTGTTTGTGCTATTGTGCACAAACTTGAGATTAAAAATTAATAACCTCTCCGTTAGCTGAGACTCGTCAATGAATCCGGAATTGCCTTCCCTAATGGCCACCTACTTTCTCGCTCGTAATACCTGAAGGCGTTTGGCTTCCACAGCTGTGCCAAGACTTTGGTCATTGATCAAGCTTCTCCATTGGTTTGTATTTATGACGGTCACAGTGTCTCTTTTAACAAGCAAAGTCCATGGGGGAAAAGCCGGATTCACTTAACAGCCAGGTTACTAATTTATCCGCTGCGGCGATAGGCTTAGCAACGGATAAGGCAAGGGAGGTCGTAGAACGGGGCAGAACTCACTTAAGAAACGTCTCTCACTTAACAACAGGAATTTGGAGCTCAATTGTGGTCGTAAGGCAAGGACTACCTGTGTTTACAACAGCTGGGAAAGCCCGTGGGGAAAGTTGTGATTCACTTTTAAAAAAAAAAAGTGTATAAAATTGGGCAGGACTCTCTTAACGTCCACTTTGCTTGGCAACGGACATCCAGTTGTGGTTGTAAGCCTCAAGACTACTTTAGAAGTGATGGGAAAGCTTTCAAGAAGAAACTGGACTGCCACCGGTCAGAAATGCTGTAAGGTCTCCTGCTTGGGCGGGGGAGGGGGTGTTGGGGGTTGGACTAGATGACCTACAAGGCCCCTTCCAACTCTGTTAATCTGTTAACTGTTAATAGTCCTTCACGGTGAGGTCCGTTTCAGCCTTATAATAACTTTTTGAGTTGGGCTGGCTTGATTGTGACAAAGCTCCAAATCCCTCATCCACCCTCCTGTATACTTTGCAAGCTTAGTCTGGTTGTCATCCCTGCACAGAAGAGCAGAATTCAAAAGACTGGGTTTGTCTCTAAGCGTGTTTGTGTGTACGTGTGTGTGTGTATACACACACACACATATATATATATATGCAGGTCTTGGTGTGTTCGGGTCTTTTCCCGTGTAAGATTGAGGGAAAAGACCCGAACACGCCAAGATCTGCATACCTGTACCTGTGAAAATCTACGAAAACATACACACACACACATATACACACACACTTAGAGATACACAGGAGAGCAGAATTCAATAGACTGGGTTTGTCTCTAAGCGTGTGTGTGTATGTATGTGTATATATATATATAGTTTTCGGAGATTTTCGCGGGTATTTGTATGTGGATCTTTGGTTCTTCGGGTTTTCTCCCGCGTAGAATTGGAAGTATCTAGGCGACGTTTCGATGAAGTCTCATTCATCATCTTCAGGCTTGTGTCTTCGGCCTTGTGCTTCTCAGAGTGCTTCTCAGAGTGAGAATTCACTCTGAGAAGCACAAGGCCGAAGACACAAGCCTGAAGATGATGAATGAGACTTCATCGAAACGTCACCTAGATATTTCCAATTCTACGCGGGAGAAAACCCGAAGAACCAAAGATCCATATATATATATATATGTGGATCTTTGGTTCTTCGGGTTTATAAGCTTCCAATTAAAAAACCTCCGAAAACATATATATATATATATATATATATATATATATATATATATATATATATATATATATATATATATATATACACACACACACACACCCATATATATGCACACGCACACAAACACACAGACACACAGGAGAGCAGAATTCAATAGACTGGGTTTGTCTCTAAGCATCTGTGTGTGTATGTATGTGTGTGTGTATATATACACACACACTTAGAGACATATACACACACACAGACACACAGGCTTAGAGATATTTTCCCCTAGTAGCTCTTTGGAACAAAAAAAAAAGTGGTATGCATCTAAGTGCTTTCAGTGGGGTGACAGATGACAGCTGGAACAATACAGGAGATATTGTATGCAGCGTCCCTGCCAGAAGTAACATGGTGGCGGGCTGAGTTTCTTTAAAACAGCCACCCGAGCCATTTTTCCTCCAAGGCCTGTTTCAAAAGCACAAAGCAGAAAGAGGGCAGAATGCGGTTTTCCCACTTTTCTCAGCCAGGCGGGGTGAGGAGGGGCTGGAGTTCAATGAAAACCTCCACAGGGGGTGAGCCTGCCTGTGGGTCCTTTTGTGTGGCTGTGAATTTAGGTTGTGTAAAAAGGGAGATTAGGAAAGAGGCTGTCAGAGGCGGCTAATCCTCAAAACTATATTCAGCAATCAGGCCCAAGAGAAACCCTTTTGCTAACCTCCGGTGATTCTGGAAGTTGAGGTTCTTTTACACATCTTAAAGTTGAGAAACGCTGATTTGTATACCAGCCTTCATTGAAGGCGGGGTGCATTACACTCCTTCCTGGCATTCCCCCCCCCCCACAATAACCCTGCGAGGTGGGATGGACAGGGATTGGTTTAGAGCAGGGGTCGCCAACCTTTTGGACCTCAGGGACCACCAAACTCATAATTTTAAATCCCGCGGACCAGAGACCCTGGGAAAATCCCAAAAAAAAGTCTGCAGGAAAATTCCCCACCCCGTTTTCCTACCGATCGATTATTCGTTATTTGGGATCGTAGGATACCGTCTCCAGCTCCGTTCTCAGGGGGAGAGGGAGAGAGAGAGAGAGAGAGACTTTTGGCTTCATGCAAGGAAAGCAGCAGGAGCAGCAGAAGTCTTTCTTTCTCTCCCCCAAACTCTGCTATAAATGAGTCTTTGTGAGACTTGTCGTGCCGGCACAGCCTCTTGGAGCAGGATGCCTTGCAGGGTCCCAAAGACTCGTTTCTGGAGGAGTTTGAGGAGAGAAAGAAAGACTTTTGCTGCTTTCCTTGCGTGCAGCCAAAAGCAGAAGAAGGAAGAAGCGGAAAGAAGCAGCCCGGTGGCCAGGCCAGGCGCGTGGGGCCAGTGGGGTAAGTCCCACCCCCCACCCTTTCTCCCCTCCCCTCACTACCTCGTGTTGTCCGCAATGCAAGCGACACAAGCCTTGTGTTCACGTGGGCCATGTGGGAAGTGCAGCCTTGTGTTCCCATACAACCTGGATTAATTGCTTTGGGGATGACATTTCTCTGCAGACCACCCAAATTTTCTCGTGGACCACCAGTGGTTCGCAGTCCACCGGTTGGCGACCACTGGTTTAGAGCACCCAATGAGCTTCCATTCGGAGAGGAGATTTGAATCTGGGTCTCGCTGATGCCATCTTAACCATTACACCAGGGATCTCCAGCTTTGACATCTTTAAGACTTGGGGACTTCAGCTCCTAGAATTCTGCAGCCAGCCATGTTCTCTACGTTACGCCATACTTTTTTGGGGAGGAGGGAAACAGGGTTTCATTAGCTCATCTAACCAAGAATTTTGAGTGGCATCAGCTGAACAGGAGTTCATGGCAGTGCTGAGATTCCCATTCCATGCTAAGCCAACATTTGCCCAAACCACATTATGGTCTTGTGCATTGCGAGAACCAGACCGGACAGCAGTCTCTTTATCTGGTGATGTTCTTTGGAATGAACCTGGGATATTATTTTGCCCTGTTGTGTTGTAGACTTTGTCACTCTGCTTGTGAGAGGATTCGCTTCAAGGTGCTGGGACTGGGAGGTGCTTTGGTTGTAGCATTGTGCCAAGGGCTGGTTTGTGAATCCTGGTTTACGGTGAGCCTTTGTACAGATGACTACACAACTACATTATTGTCAAAAGCTTGGGTAGTCACTCACGCACATAAGGTCTTCTCACCGGTTTTAACTTGTCCGTGTTCTTCTAAAATGTACCCTTAAATTTGGCACGGTCTTAATGCATTGAAAGTTTTATTTCCACAAAGCAGATGAGATGAGTACTAAGCTATACATATAAAAGCGAAATGCCACTCACGCAACATCACAAAATCTCGTAAAGCCTACGAACTTGAAATTTGGCACGTATCTTCCTCTTGGTTTCTAGGGGCTCGCTAAGAAAGGATTTTTCCAAATGACCATCAGAACATTTAGAGTATTCCCTATATTATTGTTATTATTATTATTATTATTATTATTATTATTATTATTATTATTATTATTATTATTATTATTATTATTATTATTATTATTATCACACTCTGATGCTAATTCTACTCCCTCTCCCCACCTGAAAAGAAATCTCTTTCCAATGAAAAACACAAGCAGAGGAGAGGAGTTTCAGTTTCAGTTTCACAGCAGCAAGCAACTTTAGTACAGAACAGTTGAGCTAAGCCACGCCCAGGCTCCTTGCTGTCTCCTTCTTGCTCGCGCAGCAAATACTCTTTCAGTTTCCAAACAGACCTCAACTCTCACACACACTGACAGGATGCTAGCCAGATGAATACCGATGGATGCTGGTAGGCAGAAGCAGAATTTTTTCCCCTTATTTTCCTCCCCAAAAACTAAGCCCCACCACATAGTTTTGTAGTGAGTCATGGGTATCCAGCTAGTAATGGAATATAAATGCATAAGGATGCATGGGATAATGCAATGTCAAATTGCTGCTTATTAGCACCAATCATAAACTGGGAGTCTCTTCCTTAAGGTTACACAGTTCTCACCGTGGCTGCTTCGCCAAACCATGTTCTAAATAAGCCACCAAGTCAGGGTTTCCACCGCCAGATACCAAGAGGGGTTTTAATTTGCTTCCCTCCTTAACTATGGAGCCTTTGTTCTGATCCGAGAAGTGTTTTCCTTGAAGAAGAAGAAGAGAGGCTTGGCAAACCCCTCCCTGTGGCACCTCCAGGCAGGTGAGATCCTGTCTCATCCTGTTCTACGCCACACCTGTAGCTTCTTCACCTTCTTCCTCATATAAGAGCCAGGCTGGCTTGAGTTTTCCCCCTAGGTGGAGCTGTGGCTGTTCCTTACAACGCCCCCCGCCATCCTATCTGTACCAATCCTGCCCCTTCCCTCCTTCCCCCCCCCCCACTGCAGAAGCAACACCAAGCAGAGAATTTCAACAAGGGAGCTACTACCACTAGGTGCAAACGCTTAAAAAAAAATAAATAAAAGAAAAGAGCACCCAGCTTTCTACTCATTACTGAAGGAGCTGGGGAAAACAGGGCAAGGTTAAAAGAAATGTTTATCTCTCTTTGGACCTTCATGGTGCATTTCTCCTCTTCTGCCCACCCCCTGGTTATTTATTTATTTATTTATAAAAAATTATATCGAGCGTTTGTCTTGCTCCTGAAATGCTAGTCTTTCCAAGGGCAGGAGGATGGGAGAACGAAGAGAGGATTTTGAGGAGCAAATCCAGTAGCCCCCTCTCTCTCCTCCCTCTCTCTCCCTCTCCCCTCTTCTCCCTCTTTCTCCCTCTCTCCTCCCTCTCTCTCCTCTCCTCCCTCCCTCCCTCTCTCTCCCCTCTCTCCTTTCCTCCGTCCCTCTCCATCCCTCTCTTCCTCTCTCCTCCCTCACCCCTCTCTCCTCTCCTCCCTCTTTCTCCTCTCCTCTCCCTTCTCTCCCTCCCTGTCCTCTCCTCTATCTCTGCCTCTCTCTCCTCTCCTCCCTCCCTCTCTCTCCATCTTTCTCCTCTCCCTCCCTCTTTCTCCTCCCCTCTCCCCTCTCTCCCTCTCTCTCCTCTCCTCCCTCTTTCTCCTCCCCTCTCCCCTCTCTCCCTCTCTGTCCTCTCCTCTATCTCTGCCTCTCTCTCCTCTCCTCCCTCTCCCTCCCTCTCCCTCTCTCTCCTCTCCTCCCTCCCTCTCTCTTCTCCATCTCTCTCCTCCGTCCCTCTCTCTGTCCCTCCCTCTCTCTCCTCTCCCCTCTCTCTCTCCATGTCTCTCCTCCCTCCCTCTTTCCCTCTGTCTCCTCTCCTCCATCCCTCTCTCTCTCTCTCCCCCTCTCTCCTCCTCTCCTCCCTCTCTCTCCTTCTCTCTCTCATCTTGAAGTCCATATATCTTCAAGCTGCCAAGGTTCAGAAACACTGATCTATGAGATTGCTAAGACTTGACAATGACTTAAGGATACGTACATCATCAGAATAGAGCTGAAAGGGATCTTGGAGGTCTTCTAGTCCAATCCCCCCTCCCCCCTGTTCATACAGGAGACCCTGTACCATTTCAGATAGGTGGCTATTCAGTCTTTTCTTGAAAGCCTCCAGTGACAGAGCCCCCACAACTTCTGAACTGGTTAATTGTCTTCACTGTTAGGAAGTTTCTCCTTAATTCCAGGTTGCTTCCTTCCTTGGTTAATTTCCATCCATGGTTTCTTGTCCTGCCTTCGGGTGCTTTGGAAAATAAGTTGACCCCTTCTGCTGTGGGGCAACCCCTCAAACATTGGAAGCCTGCTATCCTGTCCCCCCTACTTCTCCTTTTCTCTAAACTGGCCAAACCCAATTCCTGCAGCCGTTCTTCATATGTTTTAATCTCCGGGCCTTGAATCATCCTAGTTTCTCTTCTCTGCACCCTTTTTCCCCCCAATCGTTACGTATCAGAGGAATTTTTCCTTATCCCTTCTCAAAGTTCCTCCACTCCTGTCGTTGTTGTAAACAGTTCCTCCTCTTTCTCTCTCTCTCCCTCCCTCCCTCTCTCTCTCACACTGAAACACACACACACATATGCCCAGATCAGCCATCACACCCTTGAAATATTTATCTTCCCCTACCCCAACCCCCATCCACTCCCTTTAATTGTCATTTAGTCAAGCTTAAATATTTAATTCCGCTCTTCTTTTCTTCTTCTTCTTCTCCCTTTCTACTTAGAGCTGGTCCCTCCAGCTCATTAATCATCATCAGTGCCTCTTCTCCACAGTGGCCTCCCTCTGCTTTGGCAGCCTCTTTCCAGCGAGACCCTCAAGCAGCACTCGGCTTTTTAATCCTTGGCGGGGTGGGTGGGTGGGGGGTGTTTCAGCTTCAAATTCTGGGTCACAGGTAGGACTCGCACCTCTGGGGACTAAGGCTGGGTGTCCAGGTATAAATGGCCGGAACTTGCTTGTCTCCAGAACCGAAGCGAGATTGGGAACAGGAACGAGGATTATTTTTAGGTTTTTATTAATAGGACCGGGTTGTTTTTTTTTATGCCTTGCCAGTTGGTGATAAATGCACGTGCATAAAGAATTCTTCTTTAGGAATTCTTGATGAAAAAGGAAGCACGTTGCTCTGGAGTGGTGTCTTTCTTGGACTAGGAGACCCCACGAGGTCCCTTCGAACACCCATTCCATATTCTGTATTCTATTTATTCTGCATTCTGTTGTGTTCTGCATTCTATTCTATTCTATATTCTATTCTATATTCTACTTATTCTGCATTCTATTGTGTTCTGCATTCTATTCTATATTCTCTATTCTATTAATTCTGCATTCTGTTGTATTCTGCATTCTATTCTATTCTATATTCTATTCTATATTTTATATTCTATTCTATTTATTCTGCATTCTGTTCTATTCTGTATTCTATATTCTATCTATTCTGCATTCTATTGTGTTGTACATTCTCTTCTGTTCTATTCTATTCTATATTCTATAGTCTATTCTATATTCTATTTATTCTGCATTCTGTTGTGTTCTGCATTCTATTCTATATTCTATTTATTCTACATTCTGTTCTGCATTCTATTCTATTCTATATTCTATTTATTCTGCATTCTGTTGTGTTCTGCATTCTATTCTATATTCTATATTCTATTTATTCTACATTCTGTTCTGCATTCTATTCTATATTCTATATTCTATTTATTCTGCATTCTGTTGTATTCTGCATTCTATTCTATTCTATTTTATATTCTGTATCCTATTTATTCTGCATTTGTTCTATTCTGTATTTCTATTCTATTCTGTTCTATTCTGTTCTCTTTCTCTATTTTATTCCCATTCCCATCCATTCCATTCCATGTACAGGTAGTCCTCAACTTACAACAGTTCATTTAGTGACTGTTCAAAGTTGCAACGGCACTGAAAAATGGGACTCACGGCCGTTTTTCACACTTTCAACCATGGCAGCCATCCCCATAGTCACATGATGAAAATTCAAACGCTTGGCAACTGACTCCTCTATTTATAAATGAATATAAATGCGAGTCAGCCGCCAGGCATCCAAATTTGGGTCATGTGACCATGGGAGATGCTGCAGTGGTCAGAAGTGTGAAAAATGGTCGTAACAAGTCCTTTTTTCTTCGGTGCCGTTGTAAATTTGAACTGTCACTAAGTGAACTGTTGTAAAGTCGAGGGCTACCTATACATGCTATTTAGAATAGAATAGCAGAGTTGGAAGGGACCTTGGAGGTCATCTAGTCCAACCCCCTGTTTAGGCAGGAGACCCTACACTATTTCTGACAGATGGGAGTCCAATCTCTTCTTGAAAGTCTCACGTGATGGTGCTCCCACAACTTCCAAAGGCAACTTCTGTTCCATGAGTTGATTGTTCTTACTGTCAGAAAGTTTCTCCTTATTTCCAGGTTGAATCTCTCCTTGTTCACTTTCCATCCATTCTTCCTTGTCTGGCCTTCAAAGATGCTTTGGAAAATAGCTTGACCCCCTGCTCCTCTCTGTGGCAGCCCCTCAGATACTGGCACACTGTTATCCTGTCTCCCCTGGTCCTTCTCTTCCCTAGACTAGCCAGGCCCAGTTCCTACAACGGTTCTTTGTATGTTTTAGCCTCCAGTCCCCTCATCATCCTGGTTGCTCTTCTCTGCATTTTTTCTAGCCTCTCAACATCTTTTTTATAATACGATGACCAAAACTGCATGCAGTATTCCAAGTGCAGTATTCCAAGCCTTATAAAGTGGTATTAATACTTCACATGATTTGGTGGCTGTGTGTGTGTGAGAGAGAGAGAGAGAGAGAGACAGAGAGAGAGAGAGACAGAGGCAGAGACACAGAGAGAGAGAGAGACAGAGAGACCTGCTTTCCTCTCTCTTCCCTAACAATTCAACCAAAAGTATTTGACCAGCTGTTGATAAACACCAAAATAAAATCACTACAGTTTAAAAACAGATCAATGGAAAGCAAGTCCTGGATGTTTTGCACGTTTTTAAAAGAGAGGGGTGGGTGTGTTTAATGGGTCTGGGGGAAGGGGAAAGACAAGAGCCAGTATCTTTAGCAGCTTTTACCATCAGTTGCTTGGTCCCAAAGGTGCTTCCCCCCCCTCCCCCCCTCCCCCCCCCAAAAAAAGGCAACTGGGCATTCTTGGGTTTTTTTCCTCTTTCCTTTTTTTCCTTTCGCTTCTCATCCAAGAAGCTTCTTCAGTTGAGAAACTGTCTGAGAATCTCCATTGAGATTCAGTTGCTTTGGTTATTATTATTATTATTATTATTATTTTTGAATGTGTGTGTCTCTGTGTGAGTGTCTTCTGCCAGTGGCCGTAGTTTGATAAATAAGTAAAATAAACAATAGTTAGAAGTGTGCAGATTCTAAATTTGCAGAAACCTGCAGGTCCACGGGTGCTGATGAAGTGAAGTAAGGAGGTTTTTTTTTACTCAGGGCTACAGGTAAAAAGTTGCATAGGGCATCATGGGAGGAAAAGCCTTGGGCCTTGGGGTGGAGCTTGTCTTAAAAACAGTAAATCTTGCCCCCTGCCCCCCAAGCAGGTCCCATCTTCCCCTTCATCAGCCCCTCTCCTCCTATTTCCTATTCCTTCTCTTTCTTCTTTTAATTTTTCCTTCTCCTCCTCTTCGTTCCTTCCTGCTCCCACCTCTCCTCTCCTCCTGTTTCCTATTCCTTCTCTTTTTCCTCTTCTGTTTTGCTTCCTCTTCCTTTCTCCTCCTTCTTTCCTATTCCTTCTCTTTCTTCTATTTTGCCTTTTCCTCCCCCTTCCTCCTCTTTCTTATTCCTCCTCCTCCTCTCTTCCTCCTCCTCCTTTTTCTTATTTCTCCTCCTCTTCCTCTCCTCTTCCTCTTTCTTATTCCTCCTCCTCCTCCTCCTTTTTCTTATTTCTCCTCCTCTCCTCCTCTTATTCCTCCTCCTCTTCCTCTTCTCCTCTTTCTTATTCCTCCTCCTGCTGCTGACCTTGAAAAGGCTGTGCCACTGGCGATGCGATGAGCCCCTTGTCGGTACACGAGCTGCCAAGCCCTCTTTGCTTGCCTAAGCATGTCTGCTGGCTGGGCTCCCCACCTCCCATCATCATCATCATCGCAGGGAGGGCTTAATGCAGTGAGTCCCTGAAGATCTCCTTCCAGTGCGCATTGTCTCTTTGGCTTCCTGCTCACTAGGACTCAGCCTGCCAGCGTGAATGAATAATCAATGGCCAGGCTGCTTTCTTGGCCCTGGAAGGAAGCACTTGTTGAAATGGGAGTCTGCTCTGGGGAGAGGGAGGGAGAGCAGGTCCTTCCCTATTCCCCTATCTCCCCCCCCTCCATCCCTTTGGGGCCGATTCCATCAAACTGGGGAAGATAAAGGGGGGAGAGGAGTCCCCTGGAGCGCTCCTTGCGGGTTTTGATGGAGAGGAGGGTGCCCCAGAATCACACCTTCCCCTCTGAATGATTCTGAAAGGCTACGGATCCCCATTCACTCCCCTCCACCCCACCCCCTCTTTCCCGAGAGAGACTCTCGCTTTGCAGTCTGGAAGTCAAAGCTTTGCAGGGTGGCTTTTTTAAAAGAAGCAGCAGCAGCAGCAGCAGCTTCCCTGCGATTTGCAACCGACGCACTCCGAAGACCATGCTCCGGCGCTCAACATGTAGCCGGAAGACTAAGGATTATGGAAATGAACGTGGGGTGCAGTCATGCCAAGGCACAAGCCCGTAGCATCCTCAGCTCTGCAAAAAAATAAAAAAAAATTCAAACGGGGTGTGTCCCAGCCCTGGAAGTGCTGGGCTGTGGCGTGATCAGCACTGAACCTATGCGTGTGTGTGCGCATCTATATGTGTGTGTCAGAGAGAGAGAGGAGAGAAAGAGGGAGGAAGAGAAAGAGAGGAGAGAAAGAGGGAGGGAGAGGGGAGAGAAAGCGAGAAAGAGGAAGAGAGGGAGAGGGAGAAAGTGGGAGAGAGAAAGGGAGGGAGGGGGAAAGAGAAGGAGAGAGAAAGGGAGAGAGGAGAGAAAGGGAGAAAGAGAAAGAGGAGGGAGAGAGGGGGGAGAGAGCGAGAAAGAGAGAGGGAGAGGGAGAAAGTGAGGGAGGGAGAAAGAGAAAGGAGAGAGAAAGGGAGAGAGGGGAGAAAGAGAAAGGAGAGGGAAGGAGAGAGGGGAGAAAGCAAGAAAGAGGAAGAGAGGGAGAGGGAGAAAGTGGGAGAGAGAAAGGGAGGGAGGGAGAAAGAGAAGAGAGGGAGAGGGAGGGAGAGAGGGGGGAGAGAGCGAGAAAGGGAGAGGGAGAGGGAGAAAGAGAAGGAGAGAGAAAGGGAGAGAGGAGAGAAAGGGAGAAAGAGAAGAGAGGGAGAGGGAGGGAGAGAGGGGGGAGAGAGCGAGAAAGAGAAAGGGAGAGGGAGAAAGGGAGGGAGGGAGAAAGAAAGGAGAGAGAGAAAGGGAGAGGGGAGAAAGAGAAAGGAGAGGGAGGGAGGGGAGAAAGCGAGAAAGAGGAGAGAGGGAGAGGGAGAAGTGGGAGAGAGAAAGGGAGGGAGGGAGGAAAGAGAGAAGGAGAGAGAAAGGAGGAGAGGAGAGAAAGGAAAAGAGAAGAGAGGGAGAGGGCGGGAAGAGGGGGGGAGAGCGAGAAAGAGAAAGGAGAGGGAGAAAGAGAAGGAGAGAAAGGGAGAGAGGAGAGAAGGGAGAAGAGAAGGAGGAGAGGGAGGGATAGAGTGAGAGACGAGAAAGAAAGGGAGAGGGAGAAAGGGAGGGAGGGAGAAAGAAAGGAGAGAGAGAAAGGGAGAGGGGAGAAAGAGAAAGGAGAGGGAGGGAGGGGAGAAAGCGAGAAAGAGGAAGAGAGGGAGAGGGAGAAAGTGGGAGAGAGAAAGGGAGGGAGGGAGAAAGAAGGAGAGAGAAAGGGAGAAAGAAAGGAGAGGGAGAGGGAGGGAGAGGGGAGAGAGCAAGAAAGGGAAAGGGAGGGAGGGAGAAAGAGAAAGAAGGAGAGAGAGAGAAAGGGAGAGGGGAGAAAGAGAAGGGAGGGAGAGGGGAGAGAGTGAAAAAGAGAAAGGGAGAGGGAGAAAGTGGGAGAGAGGAGAGGGAGGGAGAGAAAAAGGGAAAGGGAGAAAGCAGGAGAGAAGGGAGAGAGGAGAGGGAGGGAAAGAGAGTGGGGAGAAAGTGGGGGGGGGGCTGTCACAGAGAAGGGGGGGGGTTGACTTACTCTCCAAGGGACCAAAAGCAGGACAAAGGAGCAACCTTGCTAAACAGAGATCCAATCCCAAGTCAAAAACAGCCCTGGAAAAAAGTGAGTTACGGCCGGTTTCCCCACAGTGGCAAACCTTTGCAGCCTCCCCACGACCACAGGATCAAAATCCAGCCGCTTGGCGCCCGACCTGTACTTATGACGGGTGCTGTGTCTCCAAGGTCAGGCCCATCCCCTTTTGCGACCTTCTCCCGACAAGCGAAGGCAACGGATTCGCTGAAACCACCGTCTTGACTAGCTTTAACAGCTGCGGCGATTCGCTTTAGCAACTGTGGCCGGAAAAGGTCAAAACACCCCCACCCCCACCCCCACTCCACAAACGGCGCACTTACCAAACGGAAATCGTAAGACTCCGTTGTGGCCATAAGTCAAGGACTGCCAGTAAGAAGAAATCGCCTGATGGGGAGAACAGTCAGTCAGTGGGACGGCTGGCCTCTTGGGGTTGTGGGTGCTCCCATCACTGGAGGTTTTCAAAAACAGACCAGACAGCCAGGGGTTGGACTAGAGGACCTCCGAGGTCCCTTCCAGCCCTATGATTCTACAGTCTGTATTTTGGATGCCTGCCTGATTGATCTATCTATCTATCTATCTATCTATCTATCTATCTATCTATCTATCTATCTATCTATCTATCTATCTGTGTATCTCTGTCTATCTAATCTATCTGTATCTATCTATCATCTATCCTATCTATCTATCTATCTATCTATCTATCTATCTATCTATCTATCTATCTATCTGTCTATCTAATCTATCTGTATCTATCTATCTATCTAATCTCTATCTATCTATCTATCTATCTATCTATCTATCTATCTATCTATCTATCTATCTATCTAATCTATATATCTCTATCTATCTATCCATCTATCTAATCTATTTATAATCTATCCTTTGTGTCTCTCTATTTGTTCCTTCTTTCTTTCCTCCTCCTTTTCCTCTTCCTCTTCCGCCTCCTCTTCATTTTCCTCTTCCTCTTCTTCCTTTTCCTCCTCTTCCTCCTTTTCCTCCTCCTCCTCCTCTTCCTCCTCTTCCTTTTCCTCCTCCCCTCCCCCAAAAGTTTCCTCCCCATCAAAAGCCTCCTTGTCATGGTTGGTTTGTGCCAACATGTACCACTTGATGCAAGAATGGGTGGCGAGGTGGGGGGGGGGGCACAGAACAAGAGGCTTTGAACCATTAACGTGTTTCCCAAGTATAAATCAGGCTTAATTGCCCAATTATTTGAAATAACTTCTTAATTTGGAAAAACAAGCTTCCCAGGGTGGTTTCCCCCTCTCCCCCCCGCCTGCCGTAGCGATGACCCCCCAAGGGGCTGTTCTGCCTCTGCCCACCCTTGCCCTCTTGTGCCAGCTGCTCCCCTTCGGGTCTCGATGGCGCTTCGCCAGCTGCCGTATATTCCGGGGGCTTCAAAGCGCTCGCTCGGAATCGATTGCCGGGCAACGGCAGGGCAGCCAAGCCCAAAAGGGAGATAAAAGCGGACACTCCCGCAACCGCGGAGGGCCTCCTTTTCTTCCGGGTGGCATCTTCCTGGCATCCGCCCTTGGCAGCTCGGTCCCAACTCAACAATTTCCCTGCCCCTTTCCCCCCCCCCCTTTGGAGAGTTCAGCTGCTGAAGCGACAAGCCAACAATGACCCAAAGAGGTTGAATATGCAGGTTTGGCCCATCAGCACATTCATCCCTTCATACTGGCAGGGATTCCTATGTATTATTATTTGTTTTTATTGTTTTTAATTTCATTGATTAAGCAGTTGGAAAGAAAGGCCTCATCGGAAGGAGTTTTTGCTTTGCCGCTTTTTAACCTGATGAAATAAACCGTCCAATCGAGCTGCGTACTTTTTGCTGATTTACGGAAATAGAGTCCACCAGCTACTTTTAATTCTAATTAATGTGGAGCTGGGATGGAAGCTTGGCCGGGTTTTCTTTTTCCCCTAGAAGGCAGCCTACTCTCAAAAGCTGGTACAAAGCAATACAGGCCTGCAATTCCCAACAGCTTCCAAATGGGTGGGCTGCAATTCCCAGAATTCCCCAGGTTGCACGGCCATTGCTGAAAGGATGGGAGTTGGTCCACACAGCTGGAAGTTGACTAGGAGATGGGAGTTCTAGTTCCTCCATAGGCACCAAAGCCGTCTGGGTGACTTTGGGCCAATCACCAGGAGATGGTGAATTCTAGTCCTGCCTTAGACATGAAAGCCAGCTGGGTGACTTTGGGCCAATCACCAGGAGATGGTGAGTTCTAGACCCGTCATAGGCATGAAAATAGACTCTAAATCTTATTAACCAAATTCAGGGAAGGCTTTTAATGCTTCTCCCCATTCAGGTCAGTTTTTCCCAATTAACCTGTAGTCACGGCTGTATCATTCAGCCATTGTCAGTAAGGCAGGGTTGCCTGTTACCTTCCCGGTGCAGCAGTCAAGAGGGCTAGAAACCCAGAATCGGTTTTTAAACTGCACACAGATCTTCTTTGGCGCTTTCGGATGCTGGTCCATTTGCACCCTGCGTAATTGCACGGATGTTAGTGTCTCGGTAGCGCAGTGGTTAGAGTGCAGTACAGCAAGCTACTCCTACTGCAATTTTGGCAGATCGAATCCCACCAGGTTCAAAGTCGACTCAGCCTTCCATCCTTCCAGGGTGGGTAAAATGAGGACCCAGATTGTTGGGGGGGGGGGCAGGAGGCTGACTTTGTAAAGCGTTTAGAGGGGGCTGCGAAGTTCTGTGAAGTGGTATATAAGTCTAAGGGCTATTGCTATTTTCCTTCCCTTCCCTTCCTTCCTTCCATGGTGTGCAGTGGGTAGAATGCAGAATTGCAGACTAAGTCTGCCCACTGCCAGGAGTTCGATCAAGGTTGACTGAGCCTTCCGTCCTTCCTAGGTGGGTAAACTGAGAACCCAAATTGTTGGGAGGGGCAAGAGGCTGACTCTGTAAACTGCTTAGAGAGGGCTGTAAAAGCATCATGAAGTGGTATATAAGTCTGCTATTGCTTGGGAAGGAAGGAAGGAAGGAAGGAAGGAAGGAAGGAAGGAAGGAGTGGTTAGAATGCAGTGTTTCAGGCTAACTCTTCCCGTTGCCAGGAATTCGATCAAGGTTGACTCAGCCTTCCCTCCTTCCGAGGGGAGTAAACTGAGAACCCCGATTGTTGGGGGGGCAACAGGCTGACTCTGCAAACCGCTTAGAGAGGGCTGGAAACCACTAGAAAGCGGTATAGAAGTCTAAGTGCTATTACTGTTGCTATTTCATGGGGGGGGGCAGGAGGGGGGGAGAAAGAGTGTGTCCTCTCCTCTGCCATGTCGATGGCATAGCAGAGTAAGAGGCAGGCAGAAAGAAAGCAACACCCCAGTGTGTGTGTGTGTGTGAGAGAGAGAGAGAGAGAGAGAGAGACAAACGGCCTCCTTTCTCCCGCCGGAAAGAGATGTGACCCGTATTTACTCCGGCTGGCATCCAGGGCCAAACGTTTTGATTTACTCCACGTGGGTCTGCAGCGTCTCTCCAACCGTCGGCTTCCTTTCTTGGCACACCTCCCGTTCACCTTTCACGCCCCATCCTATTGAAACCCATCGTGATATCCTGAAGACGACGGCTGCCTGCACCTGACTTTTCAAACCTATCCATGTCCCATCCTCCCTCCCTCCCCCCCCCCGGCACCTTCACGGACATTTTCCTCGGGGGGGGGGGGAGAAGATTGCAGGTGGATTTTTAAGTGCAACAGCTTCTCCCTTTGTTGCGGCGGGGCATACAACCACACTCTGAGCCTGCAGTGCTCCCCCCCCCCCCGTTGCATTCATTAATGTGCCTGCAGCCCTTGGGGGGGGGGGCGTGGATGAGAGAGAAATGGACGGCGGTCCCTTTCTTTTTAATAAGGGAAAAATTAACGGCACGGCGGAAAATGGAAAGGCCGTCGATTCTAGCGTGATGAGAGGAAAGTGGACTTAATGCCTAAAAGAGCTAGAAAAGGGAGTGGGAGAAGAAATAACAGGTAGTTGCTCCGTTTAATGACCACGGTTGAGCCCCAACGCTTAGGTTGTTAAGTGAGACATTGGTTAAGTGAGTGTTTGCCCCATTTTACAGCCTTTCCAGCCACCGTTGTTAAAGGAATGACTGAAGCCATTAAGTTAGCAACCCGATTGTTAAATGAATCTGGTTTCCCCAAAGGTGGGATATACCAATAGCCCTTAGATGTATATACCGCTTCCCAGTGCTTTCCAGCCCTCTCTAAGCGGTTTACAGAGTCAGCCTCTTGCCCCCAACAATCTGGGTCCTCACTTTACCCAACTGGGAAGGAGGGAAGGCTGAGTCAACCTGGAGCTGGTCAGGATTGAACTCCAGGCAGTGGGCAGAGTTAGCGTGCATCACTGCATTGTAACAAATGTGCCACTATGCCTGCCTACCCTCCCTCCCTCCCTCCCTCCCTCCCTCCCTCCCTTCCTTCCTTCCTTCCTTCCTTCCTTCCTTCCTTCCTTCCTTCCTTCCTTCCTTCCTTCCTTCCCAAGCAATATATACTGCTTCACAGTGCTCTTCCAGCCCCCTCTAAGCAGTTTACGGAGTCAGTGTCTTGCCCCCCCAACAATCTGGGGTCCTCATTTTATCCACCTTGGAAGGACAGAAGGCTGTGTCAAACTTCAGCCGGTCAGGATCGAACTCCTGGTATTGGGCAGAGTTAGCCTGCAACACTGCATTGTAACAAATGCACCACTAGGGCTTCCTTCCTTCATTCCTTCCTTCCTTCCTTCCTTCCTTCCTTCCTTCCTTCCTTCCTTCCTTCCTTCCTTCCTTCCTTCCTTCCTTCCTTCCTTCCTTCCTTCCTTCCTTCCTTCCTTCCTTCCTTCCTTCCTTCCTTCCCAAGCAATAGCAGACTTATATACCGCTTCCCAGTGCTTTTACATCCCTCTCTAAGCGGTTTACAGAGTCAGCCTCTTGCCCCCCCAACAATCTGGGGTCCTCATTTGACCCACCTCGGAAGGACGGAAGGCTGAGTCAACCTGGAGCCTGGTGAGATTCGATCGGCCAAATTGCAGGCAGCTGGCAATCAGCAGGAGAAGCCTGCAGGACTGCTCTCCGACCACTGCGCCACCTCAGCTCTTCATATAGCTCAATAAATCAATGTATTTGCGACAGTTGCCCCCCCCGGGGAGTTGGACATGTGATCGCCCCCGTTGCGGCTTTCTCAGCCTGCTTGCAACAAGCAAAGCCAGATTCGCTTAACAAACCGTGTTGATTCACTTAACAACTGCAGCGCTCCGCTTCACCAACCCTCGGCGGCGTGGAACGGTTGCAAAAATCGTCCGCGGCTCACTTAGCAGCGGAAAACGCTGGTTACCCATTGTGGGCGTAAGTCGAGGATCCCCTGTACGGGGGAAACCAGAGCGACCTCGGTTTGCAACCGTGCCCCCCCACAGGAGCCCCCCTCTGACCCCCCCCCCCTCTGACCTTAACCCCTTCTTCTGTCTCTGGGTTAGTTTCCAGGCGGAGCGCCCGGCCCTCAACGTGGTGGTGTTCCCTCTCCTGCACGAGGACCTCACCGAGGTCATCCGGGACGTCCCCATGATGCACCTGGACGAGATCACCTTGTTCAAAAGCCGAGTGGCCGAGGAGCCGCCGAATTTGTGGTGGTGACGGTCGAAGCACAACCCGGATTATGGACCCGGAAGCCGGTCTCTTTTCTCCTCCTCCTCCTCCTCAGTCGAGAGTCGCTGCTTTTGGAGCCTCGTGGCCGTTGTGGGAACGCTGTTCGGTTCTCGACGCTGCTCCGAGGATCCCACTTGGGCAAAATTTGCCCTTGGAGAAAAAATTCTAACCACCACCCCCATTATTATTATTATTATTATTATTATTTTTAAATTCTAGCCCTCCCTTGTTTCTGCAGAAGGTGGGTACGAGCGGCGGCTAGAATTGGGACCTCCCCGTTCAGTGTTCCCTCCCTTGCTATTTAATGTCTGAATTCTTGTTTGAACTTGAGGTGGGATTCAAGCTAAGAAGAATTTCAGCCTGAAAGAATGTACTTCCCCCCCTTTTCTTCTTCCGAGCCGCATCGGTCCCTGGTTTGCAGAAACAACCTGATTTTTCTCTCTTCATCCCTCGTGGGGGGTTTTTCTCACAACGTGGGCTGCTTGTGGACTTCAACTCCCAGAATCCCCCCCTCCCTCCCCAGCCAGCGTGGAAATGAAGTTCACACTTCTCACACTTGCCCAGAGTTGAAACATGTGGCTCTTCTGCTCCAGGGTTACACTTTCCTTCACTCTTGCAAGACACTTCCAAACATGATTGCAAAAGACAAACCGCCTTGAACCTGTTGGGAATCCAGATGGATTTGGCATTTTTTAGCCATTGCTTTAACTCCAGTTGCAAAATTGCTTTTAGCAAACCTGACAAGTGTGCCCTTCCTTCAGCTTTCTTGGATATCCAGAGACCCTTCCTTTTTCCTGAAAAAAAAAAAACCCTGAAAGTCAGAAAGAGATTTAAAAGCGCTGTTAAATGGCGAACGGCAAGAAGCCTTCCCATCAACATTAAATGCACAGAAGGGATGGCTTAGATTGCTCTTAATCTGTTCCAAACATTGTCCATTTCTTCTTATTTTTTAAAGAAGTTTATTTTTACCAGGGCCAACAATGCTTCTCTTGACTAAATCCCACTTGGCAGGAGCAGTTGTGCTTCTAAAAATCAAGAATGTAATCTCGCAGGGCGGAAGCCCTCCCATCTCGTGAGGGGTTCAGCTAGAGCAGGGGTCTTCAAACTTGGCAGCTTTAAGACTTGTGGACTTCAACTCCCAGAATTCCTCCTCCAGTCACATTAGCTCAGGAATTCTGGGAGTTGAAGCCCACCAGTCTTAAAACTCGCCAAGTTTGAAGGTCCTTGAGCTAGAGAGTTAGGTTGCAGGAGAAGGTGGTGGAACTTAGCCAGCATGTCTTCTTCAGGCCTCCTCTAGATCAGGGGTCTCCAATCTTGGCAACTTTAAGACTTGTGGACTTCAATTCCCAGACTTCTTGGAGTTGAAGTCCACAAGTCTTAAACTTGCCAAGGTTGGAGAGCCCTGCTTTAGATGACATTCGGGTGACTTAATAGGGGAAGAGCGAGTCCATCCTCTCTCCTTTTCTCCCCCCTGAAATCCGACATCCTTTTGAAGAGAGATTGTACTGTCTTGGATTGAGCCTTTCATTTCTAGTCCTTGACAAAATGCTCCCCGGTGTCCACTGTCCCTCTGAGGGACAGGCTAAACATCCGTGGTGACCACAGGGCTAACGTTGAGCCAGTTGCTTCCCTTCAAGGAAGCCCTTCTGGTCTCGCTTTTCTAGGTTTGAAAGCAAGGGGTGTCCAACCTTGGCCCCTTTAAGACCTGTGGACTTCAGCTCCCAGAATTCCCCAGCCAGGTGGAATTCTGGGAGTTGAAGTCCACAAGTCTTAAAAGGGCCAAGGTTGGAAGCCTCTGTTTTAAAGGATCTTTCGTTTGAGGGTCTGGGCTCCACCTGTAACTGCTGGACCTGTAACCTTGTCCTGGGGTGTGTTTGTCACTCAGGCAGGCATTTTTGGGAAGGCGGGTTGAGTTTTTCCTTTTTTGGGGGGTGGGTGGGGTGGGTGGGGTTGTCTTCAACTCCTCACGACTCACTCGGGCTGCTCCGGGCCCGGAATCACCAGCCAGCTTGAATATCCGTAATAGTGTACATGTGTGTGTGTGTATGTACGCGCTTGCACAATGTGATGCTCGTTTCAGTGTTCAATGGTTTAACCATCGATTTACCTATCCAGGTGGCATATAAACATTTCTGTACACCTTTATTTTATTCTTATTCATTCTTCTTCTTTAAAAACAAAAAAGAAATACTTGGGGGGCTGTTGGTGGTGGTGTTTGTGCATGTGTGTGTGTTTCCGCGGTCCGCCAGCATGGCCAAAATAGGCCTCTTATCGGAGGAAGCCCAGGGGTCAAGTTAGCTCCCTATCGGCTGCTGTCCTAATTTTGGCAAGAATCGCTGTTTTTCCTCGGTCCAATACTTTACAGGTAGTCCTCCATTAATGACCGGTCATAAAGCAGCTCATCCCATGACGGGACCGGAGTTTATGGCTTCTTTTGGCCGTAGCAGCCGTTAAGCTGATGCTGCAGCCTTTAAGCGAATCCATACGCTTGGGGTTCGTTTTGCCCAGAAACCAGCAGCGGGCACAATCGTAAGGAAGGGGGCAAAGAGACATCCCTTCCCTTCCCCTGCCCTCCCTTCCCTTCCCTTCCCTTCCCTTCGCTGCCCCAGCCTTTTGCTGTGCTCCCTCTGCAAGAGAGCTTTGGGGAGGGGGGAGATGGGGAGGGGGGGGCTCCTCTCCAGGCAGGCTTCAGCAGATGTTAATAACCGGCTTATTTTCTCTAAGTGCCGTTTTGGCATCGGTGTTAATTACAATTTATATGCAGCAACATTGACTCTGGGAAAAGGAAACGCAGGCACACCCCCCCCTGCCCCAAATGGTCTCCGATCGATGGGGTGAGAATTGTAAAGCACGGTGCCATATGCTCCGAGAGTGCTTAAGGATGCCAGCCTTTCCTTGCTCTTTTTCTTGGGGGAGGGGGGGGTGGCAGCGATTGGAAAACGAGAGGCATTCGAAAGCAGCGAGCCTACAGCCTGGCTTAATTTTCTCGCTCATTTCCTGGCTTAATTGAGCCACCAGAACCTCATTCTCTTCATGGGCCTGGATCACGAACCTGGTCACTTTTATGGGGTGGGGTGGCTTTTTTTTTTTTTCCCCTTTCCTAAACCTTCCCAAAGGATTGGAAGACCCTTCAAGTTGCCTTTTAGTCTTGTCTGAGCCTGTAGCCTTCTCCCTCCTCTCCTCTCCCCCCCCCCCCCCAGAACACCAAGAGAAGTGGTGGAATTTGCAGCCACGGAGTTGCCGGGCGATTTGGGTGGTTGCAAAAAAAGTCGCAGTTGTCTGGTTTACAGAGGAGGAACTACTAATGGGGTGGGGGGCTGTTTATGACACCCCACCCCCCCCCTGAACGGAGGGCTTTCCAAAGTGGAGGAAGGGAAGGGATAGATAAGAACAGTTGCAGAAACCATGGGTAGTTTAAAGGAAATAAGGACAAGGGGTGAGGGTGACATGATAGCAGGGTATCTCAGGGGCTGCCCCAAAGAAGAGGGAGTCAAGCTATTTTCCAAAGCAGGACAAGAAGCAATGAGTGGAAACTAAGCAAGGAGAGAACTTAGAGCTAAGGAGGAATTTCCTGGCAGTGAGAACAATTAATCCATGGAACAACTTGCCACCAGAAATTGTGGGTGCTCCATCACTGGAAGTTTTTAAGAAGAGATTGGATAACCATTTGTCTGAGCTTGAGCAGGGGGTTGGACTAGAAGACCTCCAAGGTCCCTTCCAACTCTTGTTATTCTGTCATTCTTACGACTGTCGATCTCAATTCTTCAACTAGTTTAGACTCCTGATTAGAGAGGCCTCTCTATTCCAGGAGTCATGATGGCCAGGTCCTTGAGTCAAGAATCTGGAACAGTTGAGCATTGTGCGATCCAAGGTTCCTCCAAGCATCTGTTGGAACAAGGGAGCAGCTGCTGGTGGCCAGTGGCAGATGCCCCTCTGCTGCAGCCTGTAGGTTATGGAAGCCTGTGGCCACCGATCAACCAGAAGATGAGCAACCTCAGCCCTGTATCCCATTCTCCAAGCTTCGGGAGCCAAGACAGAATTCCCATCTTTGGAACAATTGAGAATTTGTTATTTACAGTCCTGCTTCTTGTCCTGCAAAAACATAAAAAAAGCCCACAACAGACTAACATTTGTTTCCCCCCCAAAGTTAGATGAAGCTCAGTGGACATAAATGAGAATTAGATCAGAAGGTAGACAAATTTTCATTTTAAATATACATTAAAAAAAAAAAAGATTCAAGTATGGCTTTTCTCTGTTCATATCGAGGCAAGATGCTCAGCCGCCACTTTTTTAAGTTATTTATTTTAAGCTGGTATCCTTTGCCTTAAAATAGTTCCCTTCCATAACGATAGTTTCTTCCCGAACATACAGAGAATGTTAAATTAAGCATTGCTAATTAGCTGTTTGATAATTAAATAATACGGCACGAAGCGACTTGAGGCCCAGAACTATACAGAGCTTTCTGTATGTATTTGTGAATTCTCCTCCTCCCCGTAATGCTTTGAAGTCAACGCTTCCCTCCGAAGATGCAAGATAAAGATTTTTCTTCCCTCTTGTGCAAACTTTGAAAAACGGCTGTCTGAAAACATTAAAGGAAACAAAAAAAGAAAAGAGAAGCGCTTCTCTATTCGGCATGCCGATCGTTCAAAAACGTGATATTCGATGGAAGGAGAATTCTTATTAAAAAGCATAAAAGAAATAGGTTGGTTGCTCTTTATCTCCCTCTGTTTTTACTTCTTCTAATGCTTAAAGGGGAGAGCGTGGGGTCCGCTTGTACAAGACGTGGAATGAGGTGGCAGGGTTTTTCCTAAGTCGTACCATTTTATGTGAGGTTGGAAACTATGGGCAGGGACCATCGACCAGCACGGTGGAACCATTAGCCGGTGGAACGGCTTCCTTCCAGAAGTTGGAGGCTTTCACTGCAGGCTTTCAAGAAGAGATTGGACAGCCATTTGAGTGAAATGGTATAGAGCAGCGAGTTGGACTAGAAGACCTCCAAGGTCCCTTCCAATTGTTACGGTTCGCCGGCAGCAAGTGTGAACGGCTGAGACCTCGGAGAGCGAGGACTCAGATGAGGGGCCTGCGTGTGAAGCAGGGATGGGGCCAGGACCATCAGGGAGTGGGATGCTGCCTTTGGAGCATGGGTGACTCGGGAGTAAGGCTGCAAGGTGATGGCCCCTCCCTTAAGGGATAAAAGCCAGCTGAGAAACCGGAGTTCTTTGCAGGAAGCAAAGAAGTTTTTGCACTCAAGCCGGAATTCATTGTGAATCATTAAAAGCTTTTGCTGTTACCTGTTTGGTGTTTGCTTCCTTAGAACAAGGTTTGGGTCAGAACACCAATGTTGTTATACTTTTAGTCTACAACCCCAGATCAATTAAATGGTGGAATGACTTGCTTCCTTGACTGAAATGGTATAGACTCTCCTGCTCGAGAAGGGGTTGATACTAGAGGAACTCCAAGCAACTCTTTTATTCTATATTCTGTATTCTTCAGAGAATTATTGAGTCAACATAAAAGGAATAGACAGCTCTCTGTATCTGCTGTGCTAAAACTGGCACTCACTCTTAAGTGTTAAGACTCAAATCCCAGGGCGGTAAGCAGAATTAATGGCGTGCTAGGAATCTTCGAGCTTAGCAATTTGGGGTTTGCTGCTCTAAAGAGAGAACTTCTTCTGAGTTGGGTTCAACTCCTAACTAACTTGATAGATGGAGTTCTGGAAATTTATCCACTGCAGTATGGATATATAAGCCCTTCTAAGGGCTGCTTTTGACACTCTGTCCTAGCTTACAGTCCTGGGATGCTTTCACATCTTAAATTTTAATTAAACCCAACCCTGTGTCGCTTTTCAAGATGAACCAAGACCAAAATTAAAGCAAGGACAGTGCAAAATAAAACGGAGAAATATTTGCTTTCCCGCTCCAATTTGTTAACATTCCCCGAACTGGATTTGCAGAAGGTACCAACCTATGGTTGATTTAGTCATGTGCAGATGTAGTCAATAAACAAGGAACAAACCAACCATGGTTTGGCATCCTCCAATTGGCTACCCTGGCATAACCCTATTAAGAGATTAATTAGGAGAGTTCCTTCTGAAGAGACATGAATGGAATTAAACAGTAAAAGTCTAAATATTACGTTTTCCTTTCAGACAGAGACAAAAATCATCTTGAAGCAGATGTATTTGTGCTTAAGGGCTACTGCTATTCCCTATACTCATGCCTTTACATTCTTTATCTAATATTTCCTTTTGTTCTACTTTAAGAAAGACAAAGAGACGGTGATTGAAAAAGTTCCTCCTTTGCCATCTGCAGAACAAATTATTTTGGGGAGGGTTGGAAAAGAACATTTCATGAAAGAAGCTACGCGTTTTGTTATTGCTACAAGGGGGGAAAAATAATGTGATTTTCACAGCACAGATAAAAGGAAGTAGAGGGGAGGAAAAACAAGCTCTCTAAGGAAGAACAGATTTCCCATTAAGCGACTGTTATCAAATTAACCTCAAACGGCAGCAAAGACAGCCAAGTATTTAGGGGTCTCTTGTGTATGGGGAGGGCTTGGCAAATTGGTTCACAAATACAGTTTGTTTTATGGGGAAAAAGCATGCAGGAAACTGGCTAATTGAGCCTTTTCGTACTGGGGAGGAGAATTAACAACTCAAAAAGATAGCAGTTCCTTGCTGATCTTCTTCTTCTTCTTCTTCTTCTTCTCTTCTCCTCCTGCTTCTACTTCTCCACCATCACCTCCTCCTCCTCTCCTTCTCCTCCTTCTCCTTCTCCTCCTCCTAATTCTCCTTCTTCCGCCACCTCTGCCTCCTCTGTTTCTTCTTCTTCTTCTTCTTCTTCTTCTTCTTCTTCTTCTTCTTCTTCTTCTTCTTCTTCTTCTTCTTCTTCTTCTTCTTCTTCCTTCTTCCTTCTTCTCCTCCTATTATTTGCCTCTTCTTCTTCTTCTTCTTCTTCTTCTTCTTCTTCTTCTTCTTCTTCTTCTTCTTCTTCTTCCTTCTTCTTCTTCTTCTTCTTCTTCTTCCTCTTCCTCTTCCTCTTCCTCTTCTTCCTATTATTATTATTATTATGATGATGATGATGATGATGATTAATCTTTAATGAGATTCACAGCCTTTGGGGCTGGTTGGTATCTCAACAGCTCGAGTCCTAACCAAGACCTAGGAACTGTTCCGGTAGTGTCGGAGACTAGAAGCTGTTCCAAGTAGGGTGGGTTTTTTTTTTGTAGAATCTGGGTATTCAAGTCTGATAAATTCAGGATTTCCAAATAGCGAGGTAGCCCTTTAGGTATTGCTCCAAGGGCTCCAATCACAATTGGGTTCACACACGATTTCTTTTTCCAAAGTCGCTCAATTTCAATTTGTAAATCCCAATACTTTGTCATTTTTTTCTTGCTGTGGGTCTTCAATTCGTGCATCACCAGGTATTGCAATGTCAATGAACCAAACCTTTTTTTTTTCCAACTATTGTTATATCCGGTGTGTTGTGGTTCAAATGCCTGTCTGTCTGAATTCTGAAGTCCCACAAATCATCATCATCATAGCCAAGCATGTATTAAATTACAGATATAATTAGAAGATTATTATGTTTACCTGAAATGGGTATAAATAAAAAGGGGCATTAGGACAGGGATGGTAGGCACAGAGGTGCGCTTATGCATGCCCCTTACAGAATGTGGCCCAAATTCAAAATTTCCTTGGAACTTGGGTGTGTGGGGGGCAGGACAAAAACCTGCTTTCCAAAAATAATCAGGAGATCTTAGAACTTTAGATTTAAATGAAGACTAACTCGGGCCTCCAAAGAGGCCTAAAATCTAAAAAGGGAGTCCTTATTCCTATTTAGGAGCTCTGATCGATTCTCATTCCCTCCCCCGCCTCTGCCCCCCCAGATTTCCAAAGTTGGATCAGTAGGTTGTTTGTTTATTGCACATCACACAGACGCACACGCACACAAACATACACACAGAATGCAAATGCCAGAAGTTAAATGACTCTCAGAGGCAAAATAAAGATTCCCTCCCCCCCGCCTTCTTACGAGGATCTGTAAAGGTTACTTGGCATGTCTTGCCTCGAATTAACGATCCACTCTAGCATTCAAAGGGGACCCTGGAGAGAGATCCTAAATGCCTGTTGGGGAGGACAGAGGGAAATGGGCAGCCGAAAGCATGTCGTGTTTGGCGCAGGAGAGTGAAGGATAATCGTCTGCTGCCTGCTGCAGTCATGGCGTTGATGTCAGCTTCAGGAGAAGCGGAAGGCAGCATTGGGATGCTCAACTGGGCATCAAGGGAGAGGCTGCCCCCAAAGAAGAGGCAGGTGGTGGGGGTTAACTTATTTTCCAAAGCCCTTGAAGGGCAGGACAAGAAGCAACAGATGGAAACTGATCAAGGAGAGAAGCAGCCTGGAATGAAGGAGAAACTTCCTAACAGCGAGACAGTGGAACGGCTTCCGTCCAGAAGTTGTGGGTGCTCCATCGCTGGAGGTTTTTAAGAAGGGACTGGATAGTCACTTGTCTGAAATAGTACAAGGTCTCCTGCTTGAGCAGGGGGTTAGACTAGAAGACCTCCGAAGTCTCTCCAGCTCTATTCCGATTGAATAGAATAGAAAACAGAATAGAATAGAAGAATAGAATAGATTAGAATAGAATAGAATACAGAATAGGATAGATTAGAAGAATAGAATAGAATAGAATAGAAAACAATAGAAAACAGAATAGAATAGAAGAATAGAAGAATAAAATAGAATAGAATAGAAGAATAGAATAGAATAGAATAGAATAGAATAGAAAACAGAATAGAATAGAAGAATAGAATAGATTAGAATAGAATACAGAATAGGGTAGATTAAAAGAATAGAATAGAATAGGAAACAATAGAAAACAAAATAGAATAGAAGAATAAAATAGAATAGAATAGAAGAATAGAATAGAAAAAGAATAGAATAGAATACAGAATAGAGAATAGAATAGAATACAGAATAGAATAGAATAGAGAACAGAATAGAATAGAATAGAATAGGAGTAAAGAAGAGAAGAGTTGGAAGGGACCTTGGAGGTCTTTTAGTCTAACCCCCTGCTATCCTATATATAAAGGATACTGGAAGCCATAGTTGCAGTGTCTGCAAGGCCAATGGCTGGTAAACTCTGTCTTAATGGCAGATCACGCTTCCTCAGTTCCTTCCTAGAAGCAGAACATAGCTATGGCACGCAGTCCTCACCTTACGACAACCGAGACCAGCATTTCCATTGTTAAATTGATTGGCCGAACAGGGATGCCAGCTTGCAACACCCTTTTGACGAGTTAGGACTCTCTCTCTGCAGAAGAGCAGCGCTTTTCAACCTTGAGCACTTCTGAGACGGGTGGACTTCCAACTCCCAGAATCACCCCTGCCAGCCTGAGGAAGATGAAGTTCCAGTTCAGCCATCTTCAAGTGGCCAAGGTTGAGAGGCCTTGACTTCTGCCCTCGTGCCGGCAAATTAGGTGGAAAAAGCGGCCCCATCCATCTAGGTTGGATCTGCTGGGATTGCAAAAGGCATTGTTTATTTTTCTCCATTGGTGTATGCCCAGAGTTGCATGAGTCACGCTTAGAGAGGCCAGCCAAAAATCCATGTAAATAATTTTCCTGCAGACAAGAGAAAAGCATGCTCTCTCTCTCTGTGTGTGTTTGTGTGTGTGCCCACAAACCTCAAAGTGGGGTGAAGCTGTGGGGGGAACCGTTCCAAAGCTGGGTTAGATGAACTTGCTGGTTTTGTAAACATACCCCTGCTTTGATTCAGAAATAGACAGTTGAATTCCTCTGCCTATTATCAACCAGAATACAGCTGGAAGGGTTCTTGGAGGTCTTCTAGTCCATCCCCCTGCCCAAGCAGGAAGCCCTAGAGTATCATTTCAGACAAATGGTTGCTCATTCTCTTCTTAAAAGCCTCCAGTGTTGGAGCCCCCACATCTTCTGGTGGCAGGCCGTCCCACTGGTTCATTGTCCTCACTGTTAAGGAACTTTCTCCTTAATTTCATTCAGGTTGTTTCCTCTCCCGGATTAATTTCCACTCATGGTTTTGTGTCCTGCCTTCTGGTGCTTTGAAAAAAAAAAAAACAAATTGTTTTAGGTCTGTTCGCCACCTTGAGTTATTTATAAAAATAAATTAAGAAATGAAGGCAAGATTAAAAAAAAAACATCTAAAACACGAGTCAAAAAGCGGGCTGTGAAAATATCTACAGACCCCTCACATCCCGGACATAAACTCTTTCAACTCCTTCCCTCAAAACGACGCTATAGAGCACTGCACACCAGAACAACTAGACACAAGGAGAGTTTTTCCGCGAATGCCATCACTCTGTTAAACAAATAATTCCCTCAACACTGTCCAACTATTTACAAAGTCTGCACTATTATTACTGCTAATCTTCTCATCACTCCTTATCACCCATCCCCTCCCACTTGTGATTGTAGGACTGTAACCTTGTTGCTTGCATCCTAATGATTTTTACTGTTTCCTAGTATGATTTGATTGCTTATTACACCCTCTGACTATTATTAAGTGTTGTACCTGATGATTCTTGGCTCTTGACAAATATATCTTTTCTTTGATGTATACTGAGAGCATTTGCACCAAGGCAAATTCCTTGTGTGTCCAATCACACTTGGCCAATAAAGAATTCTATTCTATTCTATTTTCTATTCTATTCTATTTTCTATTCTAATTTCTATTCTATTCTCTATCCCATTCCATCCCATTCCATTCTATTTAAACTCTATTCCTATATCCTTCTATTCTATTGTACCCTATGACTATCATTAAGTGTTGCACCTGATGGTTCTTGACTCTTGACGAATGTATCTTTTCTTTTATGTACGCTGACAGCATTTGTGTGTCCAATCAAATTCCTTGTGTGTCCAATCACACTTGGCCAATAAAGAATTCTATTCTATTCTATTTTCTATTCTGTTCTATTTTAATTCTATTTCTATTCTATTCTATATTCTATTCTAAATAGATTCTACTTTTAATAGATTCTATTCTACTTCTATATTCTATTTTTATTGTATCTTATGACTAATAGGTATTAAGTGTTGTACCTGATGATTCTTGACCCTTGACGAATATATCTTTTCTTTTTATGTACACTGAAAGCATTTGCACCAAAGACAAATTCCTTGTGTGTCCAACCACACTTGGCCAATAAAGAATTCTATTCTATTCTATTCTATTTCTATTTCTAATTCTATATTTCTATTTCTATTCTATTTCTTCTATTTCTATTCTATTTCTATTCTATTTCCATTCTATTCTATTCTATTTCTATTCTATTCTAAAAAAAACTCTTACTGATTTTCTTTCTGGTACTTTGGTGCAAAACTTATAGATGAAGCCAGAGTCCGGTAGATGTCACTAGAGGCTGAACATTTCCAAGGGATAGAGGCAGACAAGGGAAGCTGTAAATCCTTATCAAAACCTTGGGAGGTTTTGTGAGATAAATTCAGGCCTTTCCCAAACTATATTAATAGAATTAAATAAGTTTAGATGAAGATTAGATATATATATTAGTATTAAGAGTAGACAAATCATGAACACAGCTGCAAATTTTAATTCTTATTGCACAAGACGTTTATACCCAGACGACACACCGTTTCATGGAAGATGGATTGTTTGCATTAAAATAAAACAAAACATTTATTTTTTTAAAAAAATCAGCCGATCAATAAAGTTTGCCCGTTGCAGATACAGAGATGGGAGAACATCAGGGTGGGCTGTCCACTCCTCAATCAAAATTAAACACACACACTGTTTCCCTGGCTTATGGCTGTTGCACTGCAGATCAAAGGTACTTCACTTATCAATAACGCCCGGCTTTTATGAGTTCCTGGAAAACAGGAAACCTCTCTTAAAATCATATCCCTCTCCAGTTTTTTCTAAAGCAGTTCCTGCAGCTGATCCATCCCTTTTCCCACCTTCCATCCCTCAGAAAGATTATCTTTTCTTTGGTTTTACGAAAAAATCCTGCCTTATTTTTTTATAAGTAACTCAAGGCAATGAACAAGCCTAATATTTCTTCCTTCTCCCATTTTCCCCACAACAACCCTGTGAGGTGGATTGGGCTGAGAGAGAGAGAGAGAGAGAGAGGCTGGCTCAAAGTCATCCAGTTCTTGCTTAAGACGGGACTAGAATTCATTGTCTCCCAGTGATTTGCCAATAGTTACCCCATTAGCTTATGTGCTTAAGGTAGGACTAGAATTCACTGTCTCCTGGTGATTGTCCCAAAGTCATCCAGCCAGTTTTCATGACCGAGGTGGGACTACAACTCACCGTCTCCTGGTTTCTAACCTGGCGCCTTAACCACTGGAGCCAACTGGGTCTCAAAACTGGTTTGCATTCAATTCAGCGATGATATTTTCCATCTCTGCTCAGTGCTACATCTGCATTGGCTCTGATGATGGATTAAGACAGCCTAACTGGAGGCTTTTCAGAGGAGACTGACAGCTACTTGTCTGCAATGAGATAGGGTCCCCTGCTTATGCAGGGGGCTGGACTAGATGACCTCCAAGGTCCCTTCCAAACCCATAACATTCTGCATTCCGTATAACTTGAGACCAAGTCCTTCCGGGGAGTAGAGCACCTGTCCCCTTCATCTCAAACCCAGCTGACCCCGATTCCCTAAAAATATTTATCGAAAATATATTTCTACCTTCTCCAACCTAAATCGGGATTTGCAGCCGGTTATTATTAATATTGTTGTTGTTGTAATTGTTATTCATCGCACAGTCAAACAGATGTTCAGACTGAATTTGGCATTTTTGTCTACCTCTCGAGTCCAAGGACCTGGGATAGACAAAACTGAGTGTTTGATGGTGTTACAGAGATCGCCGCAGGATGGAAGCTGTTCCAAGTCAAGCTGCCTTCTGCAATTGACGGATGGCGAATGTGTCAATGCCAATGATGGTGTTCAAGTGGTGCTTCAGTTGTTTTGGGACAGCACCCAAGGCGCCTGTTACTATTGGTACCACCCTTGCTTGCCTTTGCCATAGGCGCTCTATTTCTAACTGTAGGTCTTTGTATTTTGTGATCTTCCCCAGTTCTTTCTCTTCTATTCTGCTGTCTCCAGGCATTGCCACATCCACTATCCAGACAACTACTTCTATTACTTCTACTACTATTTCTTCTTCTTCTTCTTCTTCTTCTTCTTCTTCTTCTTCTTCTTCTTCTTCTTCTTCTTCTTCTTCTTCTTCTTCTTCTTCTTCTTCTTCTTCTTCTTCTTCTTCTTCCTCCTCTTCCTCTTCTTCCTCCTCTTCTTCTTCTTCTTCTTCTCCTTCTCCTCCTCCTCCTCCCTCCTCCCTCCTCCTCCTCCTTTTCTTCTTCTCACAGAGGTACAACCAGTTGGATTTTCCCTTCCTGCTGCTCTTCCCTGATTAATGGCAGCTGCTATATATTATTATTATTTGGGGGGGGGGGCTGTCTGACCGCAGCCCAAAATCAGATTTTGCTGTTCAACAAGATCCTCCTGGGGTCTGTGCAGGATGGCTGGAAATCTGTAATGCTACCCAATCCGGGGGGTGGCTGGGTGGGGAAGCTTGGAGGTGCGAGCAGAAATGCTTGTGAGCTTTCGGCATAGAGTTACAGGTAATGGATCCCACCCCCAGCCCCACAGATGTCATCTGAATTTCCCCCGAAGGGCTGCGGTTTGGCGAGAGAGAATCCAGGTTTTGTCCACGTTTCTTCTCCTTGGAGCTGCGTGCGTTTGTGTATGTGTGAGTGTAAGTGTGTGTGAGTTTGTGTGTGTGAGTGTGAGTGTTTGTGAGTGTATGTGTGTGAGTGTGTGTGAGTGTGTGTGTGTGTGTTCATTTATGTTGATCCTTCCAGAATTTAGGGTTTTTAGGGAATGGCAAGAGAAAACGAGAAGAAAGAAAGCAGGAAGGGGAGGCTTCCGATCATTTCCTCGATGAACTTACAGCCATTCGTTTAGTGACCGAAGTCACAGCAGCGCTGAGAAAAGCGACTTGCGACCGTACCTCACACTTATGACCCGGGGCAGCATCCTCACTGTCAGTTGATTAAAAATGGGCGACTCGCTCATATTTATGACAATGGTGATCCCCTTTTCATGCGATCCCCTTTTGCGTCCTTCTGACAAAGCAAAATCGAGGAAATCCAGATTCGCTTTAACGACCGGGTTACTCATTTAATGACCGCAGGGATTCCCTTAATAATGGTGGCAAGGACGGTCGTAAAATGGGGCAAAACTCACTTAACAACTGCAGTTGTTACTAACTCCACAACTGCAGGAATTCACTTTAACAACGGCGGCAAGGAAGTTCGTAAAATGAGGGCAAAAATCAACTTTTCCCTTAGCAACGAAAACTTGGGACAGAATTGTGGTCAAAAGCCGAGGATTGCCTATCATCTAAAACCTGGCTTTATTTCTCTCACCCTGTCCCTTCTTTCTTTCTTTCTTTCTTTCTTTCTTTCTTTCTTTCTTTCTTTCTTTCTTTCTTTCTTTCTTTCTTTCTTTCTTTCTTTCTTTCCTTCCCCCTCCCCCTCCTTCCTCCCTTCCTCTCTCCTTCCTTCCCTTCTTCGCTTCTTCCTCCCTCCTTCATTCCTTCCATCCTCCCTTCCTCCTTCCTATCTTCCTCCTTCCCTCCCTCCGTCCCTCCTTTCCTTCCTTCCTCCCTCTTTCCTTTCTTCCTCTCTTCCTTCCTCTCTTTCTTTCTTTCTCCTTCCCTTCTTCCCCCCTTCCTCCCTTCTTCTCTCCTCCCTTCCCTCCTTCCTTCCCTCTTCTTTCCTTCCTTCCCTCCTTCCTTCCCTCTTTTCTTCCTTCGTTCCTTCCTCTCTCCCTCCTTCCTTTCTTCCTCTCTCCCTTCCTCTCTCCCTCACTCCCTTTCTTCCTCCCTCCCTCCTTTCCTTCCTTTCCTCCCTCCCTCCCTCCCTCCCTTTCTTCCTCCCTCCTTCCTTCCTTCCTACCTTCCTTTCTTCCTCCTTCCTTTCCTCCCTTCTTCTCTCCTTCCTTCCCTCCTTCCTTCCTTTGTTCCTTCCTCTCTCCCTCCTCCCTCCCTCCTTCCTTCCTTCCTTCCATCCTCCTTCCTTTCTTCCTCCCTCCCTCCCTCCAACCCCCCCTCCTTCCTTCCTTTCTCCCCCCCTCTCTCCCTCTCTCCCTCCCTCCAGGGATATCTTTCTCTCTCTCTGTTTATCAAGCCAGGTAAATGCATCTCTAATAGCTCCGTGACTGGGAATTGTCATTCTATCTCTTTGGGGATCAATTAAGGTAATGATGGGTGGTGTTTTCCATTTGGGGGACATCCCTTCTCCCCCCCCCCAAAAAAATGCTGGTGACTAATTGCTCTGCCCTGTGGGAATTGCTCCCCGTGTTTTGTCTCCCACCCATTCAAAGCTGCAAGGGACAAAAATCTTCATTTTTCTGCAACTAGGTGGGCATTTATATAAATAAATAAATAAATAATAACAATAATAATAATAATCCACCTGAGTTCCACAGCATTCACGGGTAATGAAACATCTGGAAACAAACAAACAACCTCAGAGAGCACCAGGAATTCCACAGTTCAACCCTGAACTATGGATATTTTTTGCCTTCTGAAAGTTGGTGCCTCTCAAAGATGTGTTCCGATTATGTCTGAATATAACCTACCATGACTTCCTTGCTATATCTAGGCAGGACTAAGAGTTGAATTTCCACGAAACTGTCTAGTGTTAAAACCAACTTGATTGATAGACACCACCATATTTGGTGGCTACCAATACCATCATTTAACTCCGGTTTATAAAGAGAGGGAGATCTCCCCATTTTATCATGTTTTCTTTTGGTGGATATCTAGGAGAAGATCAGGCTGAACTGGAAGGTGGAGTTAAACATGTCATCAGTTTGGAATCATTGCGTGGCCACAAGAACATAGAATAACAGTTGGAAGAGATCTTGGAGATCTTTTAGCTCTGTCCATTCCTGGACCATTCTGAACTTTCTTTGGACCTGATACACCTGATCATAGAAAGAATCACAGAATAACAGAGCTGGAAGGGAACCCCAGAGGTCCTCCAGTCCAACCCACTGCCCAAATTGGAGACCCTATACACCATAAGAGACCCAAGTTCACCTGCCCGAATTCTGTTGACCCTAATCTAGTACCAATTTAATTATTTTTTTTAATTTATTTGATTTATCAATCGCCTACAAGATAATAGGTATAAGTATAAACATAGTTATGAATACATGAAATGAATATATATATATATATATAAAGAAACAATAGGACAGGGACGGTAGGCATGTTGGTACGCTTATGCATGCCCCCTACAGATCTTTTAGGAAAGGAGTGAGGTCAATAGTAGACAGTCTAAGGTTAAAGTTTTTGGGATTTGGGGAAGAAACCACAGAGTCAGGTAGAGTATTTCAGACATTGACCACTCTGTTGCTGAAGTCGTATTTCCTGTAATCAAGTTTGGTGTCATTAACCTTGAGTTTGTATCTATTGTGTGCTCTTGTATTGTTATGGTTGAAGCTGAAGTATTCATTGACAGGTAGGACATTGCAATATATAATTTTATGTACTATACTTAGATCGGACCGAAGGCGGTGTAGTTCTAGGTTGTCTAGGTCTAAAATTTCAAGTCTGGTGGCATAAGGTATTTTGCAATGATTAGAGGAGTGGAGAACTCTTCTTGTGAAATATTTCTGGACTTTCTCAACTGTGTTAATATCCGATATGTAATGTGGGTTCCAGACTGATGAGCTGTATTCGAGTATTGGTCCAACTGGCAAATGTTTTGTCTTTACCATTCTAAATACCATTTAGAATACCATTTACTAAATACCATTTAGTCTTGACCATTCTAGAGGTAGCAATAAATCTCTTCTGGGCTTTGAACTCAACGGATGCTCCTGGGTATTTGCACCCTGGATTCTAACCTCAGCCCCAGAGGTGAACTTTCTTCTGTTCACATTTTTTTTTTCACCTTGCGCATGATTTCATAAACCTCAGTCACGTCTCCCTTCTTGACAGCTTTTGCTGTGAGCTAAAAACCCTCTGCTTATGTTCTTTTCCCTCAAACGGGAAATAAACAGAGCTCTTCTTCATTGTTCAGACATCCTCCAAGCCCAGGGGCCTAGAAAAGACCTGTAAAACCTGCTTGGACTAGCCCACATTCTGAACATGTCTTGTGTCTTGAGGAACTCACCTCTGCACAAACACAACTATGCAAAAAATGTGTGGCTTGGATTCCTGACTCCCTCCACCCTTTCCATTCCTCTGGAGGTAGTGGGTGGGCAGCCCCATTGATGGATCATCTCTCTTTAAGAGCCATGAATTATGTAGAGAAATACCACTTGAGTCCGATCCATCTCAAGATCATTTTTTTTTTGGGTGGGGGGTGTTCTCTGGAGCAGTACCAAATGGTGTCCTTCCTCTCATTCACTAAAATCGAAGGAAGGCAAGTTGAGTTTTCTTTGTGATGAGAAGTTAAAAAAAAGCCCACCCAAATGAACAAACTCCTTTCCTGAGCCAGGCACATAAAATATACACAACATTTCTCCAGGAGTGGAGTAAGAGGCCATCTGACAGATGTTATAAAAAAGATATCATTTCTTGGCCGGTTGGGGATGCCAAATGATTTATGGTTCCAAGATTGAAGAAAACTGGTTATATGGAACATACGATGAACGATTGCAGGAACTGGGCATGGCTAGTCTAATATTATTTTTTTTTTTTTAACTTTTTAATAAAAAGTACAGAGAAGAGCAACCAGGGTGATTGGGGGACTGGAGACGAAAATATATGATGAATGGTTGCAGGAACTGGGCATATTTAGTCTAGTGAAGAGAAGAACCAGGGGAGACATGATAGCAATCTTCCAATATTTGAGGGACTGCCAAAGAGAAGAGAGAGGGGTCAAGCTATTCTCCAAGGCACCTGTAGGCCGGACAAGGAATAATGGATGGAAATGGATCAAGGAGAGATTCAACCTGGAAATAAGAAGACATTTTCTGATAGTGAGAGCAATCAACCCATGGAACAGAAGTTGCCTTCAGAAATTGTGGGAGCTTCATCCCTGGAAGCTTTCAAGAAGAGACTGGACTGCCATCTGTCAGAAATATTGTAGGGTCTCCTGCTTGGGCAGAGGGTTGGACTAGATGACCTACAAGGTCCCTCCCAACTCGGTTAATCTGGTCTAAAGCTAGCTTGCTTTACATCTTTTTTTTTTCTTGGTTCATCTAGCTCTACTAGCCACAAAATGCCTAGATTCAAGAAAGGTTGGCCTTTTTTGTGGAAGGACAGAAAGTTGTTTGAGGTGCTACGTCTCTGGAGCTGTTTTTTTTCCTCTTCTGGATCTCATTTAGAAGACATCCTTCCTTTTTTTCTGAGTCAGCCAGAAAAAATGGTGTTAGTTTGAGATGAAAAAAATTAAAAAAAAAGTTACATACATACTTGTTTTCAAAAACAAGTTGAAACTGATCTAGGTATTATGGACGGAAACCTTGTGTTCCATAGATTGTGATGTCTACTTCCAGGCTCAAATAATTAGCAGAAAACCTGTCAAACCCCACATTTCCTGCCTCCTTGTGGGTCATCTATATATATATAAAAGCAAAATGCCACTCACGCATCATCACAAAATCTCCAGAACCATAAAGCCTACAAACTTGAAATTTGGCACATCGGTTCCTCTTGGCTTCTAGGGGCTCACTAAGAAAGGATTTTTCGAAATGAACCCTCAGAGTATTAGTATTTCCTATATTATTATTATTAACACGCTCTGATGCTAAGGAGTTCTACTCCCCCTCCCCACCTGAAAAGAAATATCTTCCAAATGCAAAACACAAGCAGAGGAGAGGAGTTTCAGTTTTAGTTTTACGGCAGCACAGAGCAGTTTTAGTACAGAACACTTGAGCTAAGCCACACCCAGGTTCCTTGCTGTCTCCTTCTTGTTCACACAGCAAATACTGTTTCAGTTTCCAAACAGCCCTCAATTCTCACCCGCTGACAGGATGCTAGCCAGATGAATACTGCTGGATGCTGGTAGGCAGAGGCACAATTCCCCCCCCCTCCCTTATTTTCCTCCCCAAAAACTAAGTCCTGCCACATAGTTTCGTAGCGAAGCAAAGTTATCGAACTAGTTGTTCATATGGAGCTTGTCTTCATGGATCCTACTTTACAAAAGATAATCTTCCGTTTGACAATATCTCCAAGAACTGTCTGATTAAGTTTGAATTTAAAGATAAAATAGAAGGTGTTCTGAAGTTACCTGCCTGTTGTGAGCACCTAGATAGCAAGTTGAGCCACAGACAGGTGGCTGGTTCACCTCACCAATTACCTGCTGTGCCCTGATCAGTTAAAGGATAACAGTTATTTTTAGACTCATCCTAGTACATATTTACCATTTTGGTTCAAAACGTTGAGATCGATTGCCGTAAGCCGCCTTCAAAACAAAAAGATTAGAAGGATAATTGCTTTTCAGACATAAGAGAAGATTGGCCTTTGGTACCTCACCTCTGCCTCTTGTGATAACACCTGGATTGCTGATTTAGCCTATTCCTGAATGGACAAAAGGTTGGACCAAGTCAGCTTTTCTTCCACTGAAGTCAGGACGTGCACCTTTGATCCAGTCCAGCTCTTGAAATGAAACCCTACTTCATATAAATGGTTGTCCAATCTCTTCTTAAAAATCCTCCAGCGTTGGTGCCCCCACAACTTCTGGAAGCGATTCCACAATTAATCAGCGTTAATATACTAACTGCAACCAGAATTGTATTTGCTCAAAACTGGAAAAGTGAAGAGATTCCTAATTGATGAAAATGTGATTAGGAAAATATTAGAATGCGCAGAAATGAATAGATTAACACTTGCAATTAAAGACAAGGAGCAATCTGAATATTATAAGATATGGGAACTATTTTATCGATGGTTAGAGAAAAAACATGAAAGCTAGAAATATCTAATAGAGTAATGAAATAAGGAAGAAGATTGTTATAATGATAGATATATATACTAATAAGTGAATATCTAAACATGTTATTGTTTAGTGTTAAGATATATTATGTATATTAATAACAATATAACAATGGAGAACTAATACAATGTAATGAATATGGTAGTAATATTGATTATTGTTGCACAAGATTTATTTATTATTTATTTATTATTTTTATTTACTTATTTATTTTGTCAAAAGCTTACAACAGAAATAAGAATAAACATAAGTTTAAATATAAGAAATAGGAACTAATAATTGGGGACAATAGGACAGGGGTGGTAGGCACGATGGCGCACTTATGCACACTCCTTACAGGTCTCTTGGGAATGGGGTGAGGTCAATAAAGGTTAGTTTGAGGGTAAAGGAGTTGGGGTTTGAGCAGGTGTCAACCGAATCAGGTAGTGAGTTCCAGACATTGACCACTCTGGTGCTGAAATCATACTTCCTGCAATCGAGTTTGAAGCGGTTTACATTAAGTTTATATCTGTTGAGTGCTCTTGTGTTGTGGTTAAAGCTGAAATATTCATTAACTGGTAAGACGTTGTAACCTATGATTTTATGTACTATGCTTAAGTCCAATCTTAGCTGGCGTAGTTCAAGGTTGTCTAAGCCTCAAATCTTAAGTCTGGTGGTGCAGATATATGTACCCATTAAATGGAAGATAAACTGTTTGTACTTATAAAAAAATAAAAAAAAGTTTTATTAAAAAAAAAAAGATTAATCAGCAGAACAACTTGCCTGCAGAAGTTGTGGGCGCTCCAACATTTTTTAAAGTTTTTAAGAAGAGATCGGAGATCCATTTGTCTGCAATGGTTCAGAGTCTCCTGCTTGAGCAGGGGGTTGGACTAGAAGATGTCCAAGGTCCCTTCCAACTCGGCTATTCTGTATGCTATCTTTCTGTAGACTCAATTCGACAGTGGAGGCTCTGCTACCTTTGTGTCTTCCAAGGTTAATCAGGGAAGCTTTGCTTTACGGCAAAGGTCTTCAAACTTGGCAAGGTTAAGACTTGTGGACAGTGGGCGGATTCAAATACTTTAGCAACCGGTTCTCTGCCCTAACGATTTCTTCCAACAACCAGTTCACCAAACTGCTCAGAAAGGTAACAATCGGTTCTTGTGAACCGGTGTAAACCGGCTGAATCCCACCACTGCTTGTGGACTTCAACTCCCAAAATTCCTGAACTAACATGACTGGAGGAGGAATTCTGGGAGTTGAAGCCCACATGTCTTAAAGCTTGAGCCCACAACTCTCAAATTTGAAGACCCCTGGAATAGATAGGGAAAGAGAGGTAGAATAGATAGATAGAAAGATAGATAGATACATAGATAGATAGATAGATAGATAGATAGATAGATAGATAGATAGATAGATAGATAGAACAGAATAGAATAGATAGGGATGGATGGATGGATGGATAGGATAGAATAGAATAGAATAGAATAGAATAGAATAGAATAGAATAGAACAGATAGGATAGGATAGGATAGGATAGGATAGGATAGGATAGGATAGATCAAGGGTCTTCAAACTTGACAGCTTTAAGACTTGTGGACTTCAACTCCCAGAATTCCTGGGCTAACATGACTGGAGGAGGAATTCTGGGAATTGAAGTCCACAAGTCTTAAAGCTGCCATGTTTGAAGACCCTGCTTTAGTGGCAACATCCAATCTCAGAAATGAGATGGAGGTGGCATTTGGATGGGAGACACCAAGAATCTGGAAGGAAGTTGGGTAGTTTTAAAAAAATAAATCTTGAGAACTTGGGCAGAAGACAGACTGAACTCACATCTGGATCTTTTCCCCCCATTTATGGAATGTTTTCACCAGGAAGATCCTTCAACCAGGATCTCATCCCACCGAGCTATCTCCACGATGGTGTTCTGTGATGGCTGCAGGTTGAAGCACCCACTGTTTTCGACGCTGCCTCTGCTGAACATTGCTGGAACGAACGAATCTTTTTATTTTTTTAGTTTTCCCCTTGAGAAGCGTCGAGGTGGGCCTTAGTTTGAATTCTAAACCTTTAGCTGCTTTGGATGGTAGATTAATCAACAGATGTTTTCCTGGCTTAATCCACTGGGGGCGGTGTTAATCCTGCAGCAGTTTTAATAGCTGTGGGGGGAGGATTGCAAGTTTAAAAACCATGGCTTATTCTGGAAGCCGCTCCAACTTCTGGGTCTGTGTCACGGTGGTTTATGACAAGAGGGGGAAAAAAAATCCTGAAGATGACCTTTGCTTGCAGCATTGACGGATAATGTTGTTTATTAAATTGCAAATAATCTTACGCTTCTATCTGCGTCTCGTAGAGGTTCCCACACAGGGAGAGTTGGGTGCGCACTGAGCTTGGTTTAATTAATCATTTGTCTTCTGACTGATCAGCCAGCAAAAAAAAAAAAATGCTTTTTGTTGACTGACAGGTACCATCGTTTTTTGCTTTGGAGCTTAGAACCCAAGAGAGTTTGGGGTCTGTAGGATTTTCAGCGCCCTTGAATTATCACTAAAGAAATGGTTGTAAGTGGAGAAACCCCCCTTGTAGTTGCACTATGCATTACAAGCAGGTTAGGCGAAGGATGTTTTCCACAATGGGTGGAGGAGATACTACCATGACATACAGATTAACAGAGTTGGAAGGGACCCTGTAGGTCATCTAGTCCAACCCCGCACCCTAGCAGGAGACCCAACACCATTTCTGACAGATGGCAGTCCAGTCTCTTCTTGAAAGCTTCCAGGGATGAAGCTCCCACAATTTCTGAAGGAACTTCTGTTCCACTGGTTGTTCTCATGGTCAGGAAATTCCTTCTTATTTCCAGGTAGAATCTCTCCTTGTTCAGTTTCCATCCATTATTCCTTGTCTGGCCTACAGGCGCTTTAGAAAATAGCTTGACCCACTTCCTCCTCTCTGGGGCAGCCCCTCAAATATTGGAAGACTGCTCTCCTGTCTCCCCTGGTCTTTCTCTTCCCTAGACTAGCCAAGCCCAGTTCCTGCAATCGTTCTTCATACATTTTAGCCTCCAGTTCTCTAATCATCCTGGTTGCTCTTCTCTGCACTTTTTCTAGAGTCTCAACATCTTTTTTATAGTGTGGTGACCAAAACTGGATGCAGTACTCTAGGTGTGGTCTTACTAAGGCTTTATAGAGTGCAATTAGTACCTCGTTTGATCTTGATTGTATCCCTCTGTTAATGCAACTATCCCTGATAGACTTTTTTTTGTGTGAAACAGGTTAAAAAGAAATTGAGCTCACGATTTATGGTTTGGTTGAGTAGCCATATGATAGAAAGAAGGAATGTTGTAATCAGAGAGCAAGAGGTAAATAAATAATTGGATTATAACTGCTGTGAAGAAGGGGTAACTCTGTTGCTGTTTTCATTCCTTTCTGCTTGACTTTTCCTGGCCTGCTTAACTTTCTCTTTGAATTTGTTCTTTTTTCTTTTCACCTTAGATTGGTGTTTCATTATTTTTATTTTTGAATTAAATTATTATCAGGATAGAAAATACGGTTATGAGTGAAGATGGTGGGGGAATGGGGAAGGGAAAAGGAAAGAGAAGCGAAGGGGGGGAAGGAGGAAAAAAAGAAAGAAAAATATGGACTTCCGACTCTTTTAAATGCAGTAGAATAAATAACATTACAACTTTTTATTTTTACTTGTACATACTTAATATAGCCATTTCTATAATGACAGTGTTTATCCTTTTGGGGGGCAAAAGTCTTTAACAAAATTATGTGTTAAAAAAAAAAAAAGAGGAAAAAGAAGAAATTTACCAGCCGTGGAGACTTCTTGTATTCAGAAATCCTTAGAAATACTTGGACAACGGAAATAGATTTTCCACGCCTTTATTCATGACCAGGGACTGGTCCTTTCACATTGGAAAAGGAGATTTATGTCTCCAATTACCCTGTGGATTGAAGGCCCACTGTGGCTTGTGACTTATAAATGAGTTGCTTACAGATGCAGAATACCCGTGGAGGAGTAAATGAAATATGGGTAACTTTTACTGCCATTGTTATGTAAAACAACCCATTCATTCACTCAGTCGTTCGTTCATTCATTCATTCCTCTGCATGCATACGCACATGAGTACACATGCTAGAACTAGCAAGGAGAAAACCATACCCCAAACAACACTGGGAGGGAAAGCTTATTGTATATAAATAGGGAGCAAATACCCTGTGCAGTCACTGGCACTGATATTGTTACCTAGTCAGGTAATGAAAAGTTACAAGCAAACAACAAAGCTCAGAGAGCATCAAGGATCATCCATCCATCCATCCATCCATCCATTCATCCATCCATCTACTATCTCTCTCTCTCTCTCCAATCATCTCTCTTTCTCTTTCTCTCTCCTCTCTCTCCCTCTCCACTCCTCTCTCCCTCTCTCTCTCTTTCTCCTCTCCCTCTCCCTGTATCTATCTATCTATCTATCTATCTATCTATCTATCTATCTATCTATCTATCTATCTATCTATCACCATATCTGTATCTATCTATCTATCTATCTATCTATCTATCTATCTATCTATCTATCTATCTATCTATCTATCATTACCATATCTGTATCTATCTACCTACCTACCTATCTACCTATCATTACCATATCTGTATCTATCTATCTATCTATCTATCTATCTATCTATCTATCTATCTATCTATCTATCTATCATTACCATATCTGTATCTATCTACCTACCTACCTACCTACCTATCATTACCATATCTGTATCTATCTATCTATCTATCTATCTATCTATCTATCTATCTATCTATCTATCTATCTATCTATCTATCTATCTATCATTACCATATCTGTATCTATCTATCTATCTGTCTGTCTGTCTGTCTGTCTGTCTGTCTGTCTGTCTGTCTGTCTGTCTGTCTGTCTGTCTATCTATCTATCTATCTATCTATCTATCTATCTATCTATCTATCTATCTATCTATCTATCATTACCATCCATCCATCCATCCATCCATCCATCCATCCATCCATCCATCCATCCATCCATCCATCTATCTATCTATCTATCTATCTATCTATCTATCCATCTATTATATATATCCATCCCCCTCTCTCTTTACCTACCTACCTACCTATCTTTCTCTCGTTCTCATCTCTCTCTCTTCTCTATCTCTATCCCCTCACCAACTCAGAATTTATTCAATTTATCTTGCTATTCCTTTCCTCCATTTCTTTCGTTTAGTTTCCTTCCTTGCTTTCTCGCTCCCTTTTCTCCTCCTTTCCCCTTCCCCTTGTTTTCCTCCCTCCCTTTTTGGTCTCTTTTTCCTATCGTTTTTCTCCCCTCTTTCGCTCCATCCTTTCTCTCTATCGCTCATTTTTCTCGCCTTTTCTGTCTCTCGCTCACCCCCCCCCTCTCCCTTTCTCCGGAAAGAGAGAGATCATTTCAGTAGGAACTGCTCCCAGGGAAGTAAGCGGGAGTGATCCATCAGAGAGCTAAATTAATTCTCTCCGATAATAAGACCACCCGCGTCTAGGGCAGCTGAGGAAGAATAAAAGAACGATAGAGGCATTTGGGATATATATATACATATATCCTATGTTGCTGTTGGGCTCCATAATACAGTTTTAAACACATGCGATGGGTGGGGGGGCAGGAAAAGATATTAATAGCATAGATTCTTTCCTTTAAAATATGCAGTGACTTTTCCTAAGCAGTGCTATTTTTGCTTAATTGCCTCTTTCCCCTTACATGGAAATTAAAACCCTTGCATACCTCTGCATTATTAATTTTGTAAAAAGGGGACGGCTCTCTCTTTCTTCTATCCTCTCGTAATTTCTTTTTTTTTTTTTTTTAATTAGGATTCTCTTTCCTCACTCCCATTACTTCCCTCCACCCTACCCCAAATACAAGACTTCCTTTTCCTTCTTTCTTTCTTTCTTTCTTTCTTTCTTTCTTTCTTTCTTTCTTTCTTTCTTTCTTTCTTTCTTTCTTTCTTTCTTTCTTTCTTTCTTTCTTTCTTTCTTTCTTTCTTTCTTTCTTTCTCTCTCTCTCTCTCTCTCTCTCTCTTTCTCTCTCTCTCTCTCTCTCTTTTGCCTCCCACTGTTCTGCAGTTGGCTTATAAAATATTACAAGCCCTTTAATTGAAATGCTCAGCACGCGACCAGCGGACTCCATTAGTGGGATTAATTTGAATAGACAGCATTAAAAACACACACACACAGGGTGGAAGGGAAGAGAGAAAGCTTGAACTGGTATGGGAGCATTTTCACACGGCCATCCCTGCCTGTGAAGCATTCTGATCCCTTGAAATAGGCGAGATTGATCAATACACACACATACATACACATATACAGATATACACATACATACTGGTACATACATACATACAAATGTATATGTATATGCATATACGTATATACATATATACATACACAAACACATACATACATTTTATTAATTTTCTAATAATTACATTTCTTGGTGCTTAATAAACATCGTGTTGTCTGAGTATTTAGTTTGATTAACGATACAGATTGCTTCCTTACTCTCCACCCCTTCCCCCCCCCAACCACTGATAAAATTGATTCCATTATTTGATAATATCCTGTGTCTTCTTTCTGTTTGATTTTCGATGTCCGTCTATCCATTTCTGCCCAGTCTAATATTTTCTTAATTATCTCTTCATCTCACGGAGTTTCTTCCTTTAAAAGAAAACTTTTTTGGGAGGACCGAAAATAGGCACCCGCAATTTTACACGTGTAAAAAAACACAAAACACGCGCACACACACAGCTTATGAACTTATGAACTGATTGATCAACAGGAGGCTCAGGGAAGAAGGAGACATTTAGTTTAGTTTAGTTTAGTTTATTTAGAAGTAGCATTCAGATGTCCCCATAACATGGGACAGCTGTTCTTGACTTACAACAGTTCATTTTGTGCCCGTTCAAAGTTACAACAGCACTGAAAACTGACTTGTGACCATTTTCCACACTTATGAACATTGCTGTGTTCCCACCGTCGGGCGATCAAAGTTCAGAAGCTTGGAAACGACTCATATTTATTTATTTTTTAAAATATATTTTGCTCATACATTTTTCTTTAGTAAACGTAAAAACTCCAATTCTCCACGAAGAGTGTGTTGTCTGGGTACAGTTCATTTTGGAAAATAATAATAGTAATAATAACAACAATAATATTCATAGGATTGATGATAATCCCATAACAATAATATTTGCTTATCCATATTAATATACCTTCATTGTAGAGTTAATCATTCTCTTAAACTTTTGAGTTTCGGAAATGTACTCATGTTTATTGATCTTCAAGTCAATGGGAAAGCCAGATTCATTTAACAATCGTGTCACTAACTGAACCACAGCAGTAATTCACTTAGCGACAGCAGCCAGGCAAGGTCATAAAATGGGGCACAGTCCATTTAATCACTGTCTCGCTTAGCAACCAAAATGTTGGGCTCCGTTGTGGTCGTTAATTCGAGAATGACCAGTATTCTTTGAACAGGCTTGCAAGGGATGGCTTGAGAGAAGGAAGAGAAGAAAGAAAGAAAGAAAGAAAGAAAGAAAGAAAGAAAGAAAGAAAGAAAGAAGAAAGAAAGAAAGAAAGAAAGAAAGAAAGAAAGAGAGCTGGAAGGTGACAGGCTACTACGATATGAAGGATTATTTTGAAATGTTCCCCAGATCAAGAGAGGAATCCTGTCCTAATCCCAGCTGGAGTCGAGCAAATCCACAATCTTTGATGGATTTTTGAAAGGATAATTTCTGGCCATATGGTGCGCATTGCATTCCCCCCGGATTAGTGTGGCTCTCTAACCTGCTTCTATTTCGGTAGTAAATTAGCACCTTGCAATATACAAGGAACTTCCATCTTCCCACTGAAAGTCGGGTGCACAAGCCCACCCAAACCTTAACTTTGGTGCAATTGAAACGAAGCCACTTTCCTCTGTTATTTTTTTACCCTTTGTGGTTTGATGGTGGCTTGCAATTTACTTTACTTTTTACTTTATTGTCCTTGCACCTCGTACAACGAAATCAAACGCCATCCTCAGGGCACACCCACGGCCCTGAAAATAAACACAAACACACATCCTTCACCCTCCACACATTGAACCGAAAAAACCCCGACACACCACCGCACCAACACTGCACTAGACAGCAGAATTCAAAAGAGCTACTGCCCTGGGATAGAAGATGTTTGTTTGTTTTTAAATGCTTCCTTTGGGGGGGGTTGGGGTGCGAGGCTGCGGTTTGCTTCCATTTCAGCTGGATCTGGGGAAGCCCAGTTTCCAAAAAAAGAACGAAAGAAACCGCATAATCAGTGGTAGATTGAGGAAGGACATCTTAACTTTTAGCGTTGAGCTCCCTTTCTGGTCCTAGAGTCTACTTGGAAGGTGATACGGCCCCTCGCCTTTACAACAGGTCTAATTTCTGTAATGGAAACTTACTTGGATGGCCTTGGGGAGGGCTGGCCACTCAGAAGGTGGTGAAACTAGAGTGGCAAATGAGTTGGGTGTCATTGGATTGTCCCAAAGGTGATTTTTCCAAATGGCAACTGGACTTCCTTGGATATTTTTTACCCCCTTTGACATTTTATTTCCTTCACCTAAGGTGTGAAAAGCACAATACCTCAATTCAGGTGTATAATAACATATCACAGTACAATCCATCTCTTGTGTATTACACTCGGCAAAGCATCACGGTCAGTGTTGGATGTATATTTTTGTGTATATTCGTAGATGTCGTACTCTCAAATTGCAAATGGAGATGTGGGTACTCTACTTTTCTTATTTTTATCTTAAGTGCTTTGGTTTTATTGCATTGCAAATAGTTGCTGGGGTGCATCCATAGTTTAATAGTACTTGTACAATGACAATAAAGTTCTTCTATTTCTATTTCTAAGGAGCTTCTTCGGTTCTGACTGAATGGTGGGGAATGGAAGGATTTATACATATATATAAATATATTTTGCAGTCCTCTAGTCATTTGCACTGTTTCTGAGAGTCACTGAGGTCACTTGGGGGTTTCTCTGTATTTCTCCAAGTCAGCTGAATCAGGGGTGCAAAATGGATGTGGAACCTTCTAGGGGAAAGGACTGTGTACAGGAGATAGGTGGTGTCGTGCCTACAGTATAATAGAATAACAGAGTTGGAAGGGACCTTGGAGGTCTTCTAGTCCAACCCCCTGCTCAAGCAAGAGAACCTATGCCATTTCAGACAAGTGGTTGTCCAGTCTCTTCTTGAAAGCCTCCAGTGATGGAGGACCCACAACTTCTGGAGGGAAGCTGTTCCATTGATGAATTGTCTTCCCTGTTAGAAAATCCCTCCTTAATTCCAGGTTGTTTCTCTCCTTGGTTAGCTTCCACCAGTTGCTTCTTGCCCTGCCCTCAAGTGCTTTGGAGTGTTGGGTCACCAATTGTTGGAAGAATTATCCTTCTGGGTTCAGTTCCAGGTGGGGAAAAAGACACTGGAAACATGGGGGCTGTTTGGAAGGTTTAAATAGTGGGCAGGAGAACCACATGGCTTGAAGCTCCAAAGTTGAAAAGGATGATCACATGCTTCAAGGTGAGAGGAAGAAGGTCAAGAAGGGACTGAGGTGCTGAGAGTGCCTGGGTTTTATAACCTTTGTTGGGATTTGAATTGGAGCTTGTATTCTGATTGGTTGTCAGACCCCCATGGGGCCATGCAGGGGCAACTCTGTAGGCTGTCCTGAGTTCCAGGCCTAGTTGAGCCTTGCTGGATGATTAGGCACTGAAAAGGGCTTTTGGCATTTGCTATAGCTTTACCTGGAGATCTTTGTTATGTAAAGTATTCTGGCCCAAGCCTTAATGGCCCACCCATTAACAAAGGTGGGGGGTGAGCTTCTACTTCTGAGGTGACTTTCTGCTTCTGAGTTTCTACTCTTTTTGGAGGAAATATTCTGCCTTTTTAATATTTCCAAGGATATTTCTTCCAACAGGAGAATAGCTTGACTCCCTCTTCTTTGGGGCAGCCCCTGAGATATTGGAAGACTGCTATCATGTCACCCATAGGCCTCCTTTTCATTAGAGTAGCCATGCCCAGTTCCTGCAACCGTTCTTTATATGTTTTAGCTTCCAGTCTCCTAATCCTCTTGGTTGCTCTTCTCTGCACTCTTTCTAGAGTCTCAACATCGTTTTTTATATCATGGCAACCAAAACTGGAGGCAATATTTCAAGTGTGGCTTCACCAAAACCTTATAAAGTGGTATTAACACTTCACAAGATCTTGATTCTATCCCTCTGTTAATGCATCCCAGGATTGTGTTGGCTTTTTGGGCAGCTGTGGCATACACTGCTGGCTCATCTAACTAGATTCCATTTCCGGATCCACTTGAAGTCCACCTCAAAGGTCAGGAGAAACTTTCAACTACCTTTTGGGATCTGCAGTTGGTTGCCTTCGCTCTTGGTTCATCAACTATTGAACTATTACCATCCGGCCGGCGGTACAGGACAATAAAAACAAGGCTGAAAAACGGCTTCTATCCCAGGGCAGGAACTCTTTTGAATTCTACCGTATAGTGCAATATTAATGCAATATCAGGAGTTTTCAATTCAGTTGCATAGAATGCGAAGGACGTGTGTTTGTGTTTTATTTTTATAGCTTTCTTGTGTATGACGTACACTGAAGATGGCATTTAATTTCGTTGCAATGATGATAAAGTACTACTGCTACTACCACCACCACTACTATTATCAACCCACCTTGCTCTTTATTTCTCCTTCTTCAACTTCCTCCTCCCTATATGTTTTTTGCTGTCTCTATCCCACAGAGCAGTTCAACCAAGTGTTTCAATTGTCCACGTTTCCTTTCTAGTCGCTGACCTATGGAAAAATATGTTAAAAATAGAAGGAAGGACATCTACATTTCATGTGTGTGTGTGTGTGAGAGAGAGAGAGAGAGAGAGAGAGAGGGAGGGAGGGAGAAGTGTGTGTAGGGATCTTCTTTCCTCCTTCCTGCCATCTTTTTTTGGGGGGGGCATAAATTTAAAGCTTGTTTATTTACTGCTCCAGATATGTTAATTAAAGCGAGTGATCTTGGGCCATATCAGAAGATACTGCACAGATGGTTACAAGAGATTACAGAACACCAAACAGAACTAAATAGAACCTAAATATTCTTATTGGGAATAATGAAAGGGAAATTTAGCAAACAAATCCAAAGGATCATATTACATACAACAACGGTGGCGAGGAGAGTTTTTGCACAGAGCTGGAAATCAGAAAAGATACCATCTGAAGAGATGTTGATACAAAAAATAACTAGATTGTGCTGAGATAGACAAACTTACAGTAGAACTAAAAGGCAAGGAAGAATCAGAATATTACGCGGTTTGGGATAGATGGTTATAAATGGATCGAAACATAGGAATAAGGATTAACGTATAGGAATAAATGTAAATACATGTATTATTGTTGACACAATACTGTTAACAGTGTAAATAGAGATGTGTAATTCTTTAAAAAAAAGAAGATAACTGCAAGGGGAAATCAAAAGTGAGCCTCTTGCTCTTTGCAGACTTAATTTTTTTTAAAGGCAAGATTGCTATCCTTTCAAAGCCTGTTTTCTTCCCCTTCATCCCCCCCTTCCTCCAGCACCTTAATGCTTGAAATCAAAGAGGGTCCTTCTCCATCTCGATGGTTTGGGACCCGTGCTTTACCTGAGCCCGGCTACAGCTTGTTGAGAAACACGTGTGTTACGAAGAGTATGGTTGGGTTGGGGTTGCAACCGGACTTCTTAAGGGATGTGGGCTTCGTTGGATGAGCTTGGAATGGGATGGAGTTCTTTGCGAGCCGAGATGGTTGCAGGAAGGGTTTAAAAAAAAAGGGAATCAAAAAGATTCTTGTGATTCCAGAACAGTAACGGCACAAAAGCCAAGGTGAAGATGGATGTAACGATGCTAACAAGAAGCCACAGCGCTGAAGAACATTCCACCAAGAAGTGGCTAAAAGGTTCTTGGTCCAGAGGATTAGATGTTGATGTTTTCCTATAGCAGAGGTGTCAAACTCTACTTGATTGAGGACTGCATTAAGGTTGTGTTTGACCTGGGGGGCAGGCATGGAGTGTGTGGCCAGCTCAACATCACTCGTGTCGGGGTGGGGGCACCTGTGGTGGCCAATTGGTAAGGCAGGACTTCCCTCAGACTCTCCCTCCCTCTCATCATAATCTTCCTTCCTTCCTTCCTTCCTTCCTTCCTTCCTTCCTTCCTTCCTTCCTTCCTTCCTTCCTTCCTTCCTTCCTTCCTTCCTTCCTTCCTTCCTTCCTTCCTTCCTTCCTTCCTTCCTTCCTTCCTTCCTTCCCCTCACATCCCGGACATAAACTGTTTCAACTCCTTCCCTCAAAACGATGCTATAGAGCCCTGCACACCAGAACAACCAGACACAAGGAGAGTTTTTTCCCGAAAGCCATCACTCTGCTAAACAAATAATTCCCTCAACACTGTCCAACTATTTACAAAGTCTGCACTATTATTACTGCTAATCTTCTCATCACTCCTTATCGCCCCTCCCCTCCCACTTGTGACTAGGACTGTAACTTTGTCACTTGTATCCTTAAGATTTACATTGACTGTTTCCTAGTATGATTTGATTGCTTATTGTACCCTCTGACTATTATTAAGTGTTGCACCTTATGATTCTTGACTCTTGACGAATGTATCTTTTATTTTTATGTACACTGAGAGCATTTGCACCAAGACAAATTCCTTGTGTGTCCAATCAAACTTGGCCAATAAAGAATTCTATCTTCTATCTACTTCCCTCCCTCCCTCCCTTCCTTTCTTCCTTCCTTCCCTTCTTTTTCTTTCCCTTTTCATTCTCCTTCTTTCTTCCTTCCCCTCTTTCCTTCTTTTTCCTTCCTTACCCTCTTCCCATCTTCCCTTCTTTCTCTTTCTCTGTCCTCTTTCCTGTTCTCCTTTTCTGTCTCTTCTTGGATGCTCAAATATATAAAAGCGGAAATGTTGTTCCCTTTGTTTTGTTTTTGTAGTGTGTCTTGCTAGCCCCCTGCCAGCGAAAACGGAGCCCAGGGGAGGGGGGAGCTTGCATGCAGCTCCCCCAGGCCCCCATTTTTTGCTGGCAGAGGCACTGCGAGCCGGTCCTTTGCTCTTTCCAGGGCAGCCCTGCGGCTGAGATCTAAACACCCTGCAGGCCAAATCTGGCCCCTGCTGGGCCTTGAGTTTGACACCCCTGTCCTAAAGGAAGAAAAGTTTGCCTTAAGAATATTTTTGGACAATAACTCTTTTCTGTCTAGGCTGCGTTTAATTCACTTTGAGTGAAGCTTTTACACTGTTAGATCCGTTGCTAACCTTCCTTAGTAACGGATACGATGCAGAGATACACGTACCACTGCGGAGATGAGTGGCTTCACGAGAGCTTAGGAATCCTTCCGTGGTCCAGGAGCTGTGGAGGAAGTGTTTTCACTTCTTCTGCCTGTTTGTCCATGGTGTGGACACACACACACACCCGAGCCATTCAAGCAGTGGTGGGATTCAGCCGGTTCGTACTGATTTGGGAGAACCGGTTGTTAACTTTCTGAGCAGTTTGGTGAACTGGTTGTTGGAAGAAATCTTTAGGGCACAGAACCGGTTGTTAAATTATTTGAATCCCATCACTGCATTCAAGTCTGGCCCTCCCCACCATCACACGTGGGTTGATATTCCCCCCCACAACTCCTACAGCTACAGAAACCCATCCTTCGTGGAAATACAACAACATTTGAGCAGTTGTTTCTTTTTGGGAAAGTTTAGAAAGGAGGACGATAAAGAGGGGATGGAGTAAAGGTCAGATCAAATCATACTTTGCATAGAAAAACAAGAATCAAGAGTTTGTCTTCCCTACTTATCCGTGAGTTTGAGGAGATTTGGCCTCCAAAGGAAATAAGGTTGCATTAGTGCATTAATTGAGGCATCAGGGCTGCATGAATTATGGAATTCGCTGCTACTATATCTGGGGATGTCCACTACTCTTTGAATGCTAGTTGTTGGAGAGCCAATTGTTGGGGGACGATATGCTGATTCTGTAAATTGTTCAGAGAGGGCCGTGAAGCACTAGGGGATGGTATAGGAGATTGGTGGTGTCATATCTAACTGGATTCCAGGTGAAGTCCTCATCAAAGGTCAGAAGAGGCTTCCAATTACATTTTGGGATCTGGAGTTGGTTGAACTCCCAAGTAATCTTCAGCCCTGGCCCCTGGATCCTTCACCGCACACCACTCTCCATCTTGCCCTTCATTTCTCCTTCTTCAACCACTCTTCTGATAGGAAATGTCTACAAGAAAACCACTAAACTTGGATAGCATGAAGAATTCCAATTCTTTTCCTCCTCCTCCTCCTCTTTGCAATCCCCACTCCCTTCTAGCACTGATAGTGTTACCTAGTTTGATAATGCAACGTCTGCAAGAAAACCACCACTCCGAGAGCACCAAAGACCTTAAGGACCTCCTCCTCCTCTTCCTCCTCCTCTCTGGAAACCCCACTCTCTTCTACAACAGTACTGATGGTGTTACCTAGTTGGATAATGAAGCGTCTGCAAGAAAGTGAGAGTGTCAAGGACCCACATGCGATTCTATCATTACTGGTTGACAATGATGGGAACTTCAATCTGATCTGACCCACCTAGTGAGAAACCAAGCTGGAAAGGACCACAAATATCGGAGCCAAAACAAGCCTTGTCTTCTCTTGAATTCAACCAAGGTCCCTTTATTGGTCGAGTGTACTTGCGTCCGACCGCCAAATAAGGCAATTTCTCCAAGAGCCTGTTTAACCCGGAGATGCTCGAGAGGCAAGTTAGAAACCTTCTCTGTGTTGAGCATCTCCCAGAGCTTCCCTCTCTCTCTCTCTCTCTCTCTCTCCGTTGCTTTGGCCCCAACTTCTACTGCAGTGCCTGCTGACCTGACTATCAATTTTACACTCCTGCAGATGTCAATAACAGGCCCTGTTATGACAGGAAGATCAGCTGCTGTTTGCTTGAGAAGGTGAAGGTTTCTGCTACGGGAAAGGAGCTGTTGAGCAGCTTTAATTATCAGAGTCCTTGTCAGGGCCCAGATTTTCCTCTCTGGAGAAGGAGCTGGCTACAATTTCAGGCAATTTCATCTTTCCTTGCTTTAATAAAACAGGCTTCCTTCCCCTCCTCTCCTTCTTTCTCTCTCTTTCTTTCTCTCCCTCCTTCCACTCCCAATTTAGCACCTTCGTCTTGCTGGAGAAAACCCAAGTTGAACACAGTAAAATCTCTCACAATAATAATCATCATCTTCTTGTTGTGAAAAGGCCCCGAGAGAGGAGAAGATGACGCTGTTAAATTATTTCTTCTCCTTCTTCTTCTTCTTCTTCTTCTTCTTCTTCTTCTTCTTCTTCTTCTTCTTCTTCTTCTTCTTCTTCTTCTTCTTCTTCTTCTTCTTCTTCTTCTTCTTCTTCTTCTTCTTCTTCTCCTCCTCCTCCTCCTTCTTTCTCCTCCTCCTCCTCCTCCTCTTCCTATTATTATTATTGCCTCTTCCTCCTCCTCCTCCCCCTCTTCTCCACCTCCCCCTTCTTCTCCCCTCCCCTTCTTTCTTTCTTTCTTTCTTTCTTTCTTTCTTTCTTTCTTTCTTTCTTTCTTTCTTTCTTTCTTTCTTTCTTTCTTTCTTTCTTTCTTTCTTTCTTCTTTCCCTCCCTCCCTCCCTCCCTCCTTCCTTCCTTCCTTCCTTCCTTCCTCCCTCCCCCCCCCCTCCCTCCCTCCCTCCTTCCTTTCTTTCACAAAAGGGAGCTGAAAGAATAACAAAAAAATATGCTAAAAATTTAGCAAAACACAAAGGGAGGGACAAAAACACATTATGGTCACAAAATGGCAACAGTAACCGTGGGTGTGGGGGACCCCATTTCCTAATTGGATAGAAATCTATCCCAGTTATCCTGGCTTGCTCCAAAGGGATTGCATAGCCCATCATCCCCAGCCAAGGAAAACCTTCAGCTGCTTCCTTATGCCCACCCTACAGGGGTGTTGCTGAGTGTTCGGGTTTTCGTTTCCTGGGGGGAATCAGCAAAGGGGCTCCTGGCACCCTTGCTAGGAACCTGTTCAGACGCAACACCCTTGACCTGACCCGGGTTTTCCTTCCATCCTGTTGTGCGCTTTGCTTTGAAGGCGCTGCAGACATTGTGCCTGCAGGCAAATTCTGGGCCAGGAGTTATCTGAGATTTGAACCACTTTAAATAGTTGGCAATTACACCCGGAAGGTAAACCACAAATGTCTGCCAAAGAGGCCCCAGGCTTTGCAAAAAAAACATGCCTGTAAGTGCCCCCCACCCTCTTCCCATTTTTGCTGGAACTGTCTCCTAATGAACTGTTGACCTGGCTTTTGACAAACACCGTCCTTCATTTTTTCCGCTTTTTAGAAATAAATCAAAAACTTTTCTTCCCCCTCTTCTCTTCCTCCTGCATTATTTGGCAGGAACCTTCCTTCCTCCTTTCCTTCCTCCCTCCCTCCCTTCTGTTAGAATGCAGTATTGCAGGCTTACTCTGCCCATTGTTAGCAGTTCGATCCGGACTGGCTCAAGCTTGACTCAGCCTTCCATCCTTCCGAGGTGGGTAAAATGAGAAGACCCAGATTGATTGGGAGACCAACAGGGGTGACTCTGCAAACCACTCCGAAAGGGCTGCGTATACAGTAAGTCTAATGCTATTAGACTTACTAATAGCATGCTAAATAAATAAATGCTAATGCTAAATAAATAAATAAATATTGCAAGGTTGGCTGAAATTATACTCATCTTGGCTCTGGGTTTGGTTTTGAGCTGTGCTTGATCTCAATTGGGGGTGGGGGTGGGGGTGGGCAGTGCAACCCGAGAGCGTCCCTTAAATGTCAGAAGGGTAAATATGGACCGAGGGGGGACTCGCTGAGTGGAGTAAGCGGTGGCCACCCCATCCCATCCTTCTGCTGACATCCTTCGCCTCCAACAGCTGCCCATTTCCTTGGCAGAGCCAGCGTGGGAAGTTTGGCTCCTCTTTCGCTCAGTTGCTGCCCTCCTTCAGCAGATGAAAATCTCCTGGGGGGGGGGGTGCAAACTTAGATTGGGGGGAGGGGAGGAGGGAGGGGAGTGTAAGTCTCGACAGCAGGCTAATGCCCCAAAGTCCCTTTTTTTTTAAAGACACCTGCATTTGCCGTGTAGCAGTGACTGACTGACTGACTGACTGACTGGGCAGTGAAGCCCATGGAGAGAATTGCATTCCCATTTATTTTAATTCAAGATGAGGGCGAGAATTTTTTAAAGATGAAGTTTTAATTGTTCCTTGCTGGAAAAAAAATTAGCCTTCCTTTCTTTCCTTCCTTCCTTCCTTCCTTCCTTCCTTCCTTCCTTCCTTCCTTCCTTCCTTCCTTCCTTCCTTCCTTCTTTCCTTTCTTCCCTCCCTCCCTCCTTCCATCATAACTAGTTTCCTTCTTTCCTTCTGCTTTCCTTCCTTCTTTCCATCATAGCTAGTTCCCTCCCTCCTTCCTTCCTTTCTTCTTTCCATTCATAACTAGCCTCCCTGTCCCTTCTGCTTGACCTTCGGTGCTCTCCCCTTTCATTTCCCTAAGAGAAAACGAGGTCCCTCCCTTACTCCCTCCCCCGTTCCTCTTTCTCCCTCCCTACCCTTTCCTTCCTTCCTTGCCATTCTCCCCTCCCTCCTTTACCATCTAACTAGTTCCTTCCTTCCTTCTGCTTTCCTTCCTTCTTTCCATCATAGCTAGTTCCCTCCCTCCTTCCTTCCTTTTCCTTCCTTCTTTCTATCATAACTAGGTCCCTCCCTGTCACCTCCTTTTCTGCTCTCCCCCTTCCTCTTTCTCCCTCCCAATCCTCCCTCCCTTTCTACATCCCTCCTCCCTCTCCTTCTTCCTTCCTTCGTTCCATCATAACTATTCCCTCCCTTCTTTCCTTTTCCTTCCTTCTTTCCATCATAACTAGGTCCCTCCCTGTCCCTCCTTCCTTCTGCTCTCCCCCTTTCCTCTTTCTCCCTCCCTCCCTCCCTACATTCTTTCCTTCCTCTCCCCTTCCCTCCCTCCCTTCTTCTTTCTCCCTCTCTCCTTCCTTCCCTTTCTGATTACATTTTCCCCTCTCCCTTTCTTTCATTTTTTTTTTAAAAATATTATCTGTGACACACAATGTTATTTAGCCCCTCTAGTTTTGCCGTTGATATTATTGGGGGGGGGAAGACGGTTCCCCCCACCTGTAAAACCACCTAACATTAGGCCCACTATCCTGAAAACGGGATTGTGCTTTGATAAGCCCCTGTTTAGTCAGCCTTGTTCTAAAGTAGTTCAGAAGGCTCCTCGGTGGATCAAAGAAGTATGACAGTCAGGTAGCCAAGAGAGGATCCAAATGAAGAGAGAGAAAGAAACCAAATCCATTTCCACGTGTTTTATATGTGGTCAGGGAAACATCCTTGAAGGATACAGAATTTAACAAAACCGAGCTATGCCGCATTCTCCTCCTTTTGCAAATATTTGAGAGGGAGAAATGCAATTATGAGGCAGCCCTGCAGCCGTTCACACACACACCTCCGCCTCCCCATTCTTGATTCGGTATTTCTTTTCTTTCACAAACAAAAACTGCATTAACAATCTTCTTTTAAACACCCGGCATCAAGATCCTTCAAATTCTGAATTTATTGATTGATTGATTTATTAATTTTTTTTAAAAAAGCTTGTCTCTACAACGCAAAGGGGAATTATCTGGCTGCGGGGAATTCTAGGAGTTGAAATCCGCAAAAATCTTAAAAATCTTGCCAAGGTTGCACCCATCCTTGCTTTTAAACACCATGGATTTTAATTTTTTTAATTATTTTAATTTTGCAACTCAACATCATTCCCGATTCTGGCAAAAAACCTTCCGTTGAGTTCCATATTTTTTTTTTCTTTTCTTTTGCCCGGGTGAGTCAATGAAGCTGTGGATGTTTGCAGGTGTAATCATAATAATGACTCCCAAAGACCCCCCCCCGCCTCATTCTCTCCATTAATCTGACTCTCTGGGTGGTCTCCATCAGCCCCTCGAAGATTATGGGAAAACCCATAAACGGAGTTGCGCTAATGCTTACATACAAGTCGTCCATCAGGGTCTTTTGACAAGCTTTCCATTACATAACGTAACTGCACATGTCCATTAGCATCAATCTGCCTGACAATGTGATGTGCAGAGATTACCTTAAAGGCACACGGCTGGCCTTGTGTATTGTATGTGTGTGTGTGTTTGTGTGTGTGTGTGACCTTAGACCTTTGCTTCCTTTTGGAAGGAGGGGGGGGGAAACGACACGGCTCAGGACTAGCGAGGAGGGGGTGCTCGATCTGGGGAAAGGAGACAAAATGGAAGAGGGGAGACCCCCCCCCCAAGCCAAGAGTATTTGAGGAATCCTGGCTCAAACTGTTCCAGGCTTTGAGGCTGGAATTGGAAAGGGGGCAGGTTGGAAGAGCTGCTTAGTCCTTGACTTAGGAACACAATCGGAACCAAGCCGCTATTGCTAAGTGGTGTGGTTGTTGAGTGAGGCCTCCCCTCCTTTCTGTGACAGCCACTCAAATACTGGAAGCCTTTTGTTCTCCTCCTCTTCGACAAATTAGACAGAGCCAGTTCCTGCAACCAAAATGGATGGAAGCTCACCAAGGAGAGATCCAACCTAGAACTAAGGAGAAATTCCTCAACTAAGCCGTGGGACTGTTTGCCTTCAGAAGTTGTGGCTGCTCCAATGCTGGAGGTTTCCAAGAAGAGATTGGACAAGGATTTGTCTGAAATGGCATAGCTTCTCCTGCTTGAGCAGGGGGCTGGACTAGAAGACCTCCAAGGTCCCTTCCAGCTTCTACTCTGCTCTGCTCTACTCTCTTAATGGCATAGCTTCTCCTGTTTGAGCTGGGGGCTAGACTAGAAGACCTCTAAGGTCCTTTCCAGTTTCTACTCTACTCTATAAATCAGGGGTCTTCAAACTTGACAGCTTTAAGACTGGTGGACTTCAACTCCCAGAATTCCTCTTCCAGTGATGTTAGCTCAGGAATTCTGGGAGTTGAAGTCCACCAGTCTTAAACTTGCCAAGTTGGAAGACCTTTGCTCTAAATGCTTAGCAACTCCTGCTTGAGCAGGGAGCTTGGACTAGAAGACATCTAAGATTCCTTTCAGTTTCTACTCTACTCTCTCCTCTCCTCTCCTCTCTTCTCCTTTTCTATTCTCTCAGCTATTCAGTTATTCAACTGTCCATCATACAATGCAGCCTCCAGCCCCCTAACCATCTTTACCATTCTTCTCTGCACTCTTTCTAGAGCCTCAACATCTTTTTGGTATCATGGAGAGCCAAATCCGGATTCCGTCTTCCAAGTGCAATCTCACCGGTGCAGCCTAAAGCTACTAGTACTAACTTGGCAGAAGGGATCTAACTAAGCAGCTCCCCAATTTAGAGGAAACCTCGGTTGTATTTGGGGGATTTAAAAATATTTTCCTCTCCAAATTAAAGTATTTAAAGTGCTCCATGGCTCGGGACCTGGGTACTTACGGGACCGCCTGCTGCCACCAACAACCTCCCACCGCCCAGTACGCTCCCACAGGGTCGCCCTACTTGGGGTACCGCCACCTGATCGCTGGCGGCTGGCGGCCCCGAGGGTGCGTGCTTTCTCTGTGGGAGCCCCCTCCCTGTGGAATGATCTCCCCCCGGAGATACGGGCCATGACGGACATCCTGACCTTCCGGCGCGCAGTTAAGACCCTATTTTTTAAACAGGCCGGCCTGGCCCAGTAAGGGTTTATGGGGTTTTAAATTCAATAAGGGTTTTTAGATTTTAATTTTATTTTTACATTTTATCTAACCCGGATTTTAAATGAATTATAGTTGGACGGGATGCAGCCACATTTGTATTTAATTTGGTTTTAAATTCTATTTAACTTGTACTCTATTTTATGTGTTTATTAGGCTGTACACCGCCCCGAGTCCCTTTTGGGAGAGGGAGCGGTATAGAAATATGAAAAATAAATAAATAAATAAATTCAAGCTTGTGCTAGAAGACCCCCCCAACGATCGATCCGGTGTCTTTTCTACCCCAAACGCCTTGTGTTTGTGCACGCGGAGAGGATCTCTTGATCAGATAGGCCTCCAGATTCTGACACTTGAGTTGTGCGTGCGTGCGTGCCGATGGGGGTGGGGGGTGGACCACACCAGGCAGAATCTCAACCCAGCTCCGTAATTAAACCCTTCCCTTGTCCTTTGGCGGAGAGCTTTTTGACACACACCGTCGAAAAAACAGTTATTATGACATCCAATTCCAGGTGGCTACAGCAGGGTGGGTTTTTTTTTTGTAGTGTTTGTCTGCAATGGGCACCTCTTCATGTTGTCAAGGCAATGATAATGGAAAGGGGGAAAACTGACACCTCAAGAGCTTTCTACTGGGCCTTGATTAAATACCTGGCAGGCAGGCAGGGGGTAGGGAGCGAAGGTTGCCAACTGATCGAGGAGATCAACAACAGACGGATTGTAGAGAGGTTGCCAAAACGTTGCTGCTTTTTGGAGCGTTGCAAAGCGGGGTCTGTTTTCCTTCCCTTGCATAAATCCAATCCGTTTCTGTTCGTTTTCTCGTTTTAAATCAAAGCTGTTTATTGCAGCCGGTTAACATCTTAGATGAATCCATCAAAGGCTTTCTGGTCCTCGATGTAACGACCACAAATAGGGCCCCACATTTCTGTCGCTAAGCGAGACAGCTGCTTGGCGCTGAGTGCCCCATTTAATGACCTTTTTTGGGCCACATTCGTTAAGCAAATCATTGACATGGCTTGTCAGAAGGTGACCACCACCCCCAGGACACTGCCACCGTCATAAATACGAGTCAGTTTTCCAAGCGTCTGAATTTTGATCGTCCGATGGTGGTAGACGCTTGCAAAGGTCGTAAGCAGACGTTTTTGGCCCTTCCAAAATTAGTGGGTTGGTTTTTTGTTTGGCCATATTTTAACAGATAACAGATAATCAGAGTTGGAAGGGACCTTGTAGGTCACCTAGTCCAACCCCCGCCCAAACGGGAAACCCTACACTATTTTTGTTTAAAAATTTTTTCTAATTAAATTGGCTGCCCCTATTTGTTTCTTGCAAATCTAGCCTTTCTCTTCTCCTTTGGAGCTATGCAATGAGAGGCAACTGGATATTCTTTGGATCCTTGCAATCAGCAAGAGAGAATTATTTGTGCATGGACATGCAGCTGTTTGTGTGTTTGTGTGTGTGTGTTTTGGGGTTTTATAGAGGTAGATGCCCACTAAGTCTTGCAATCATTACAACTCTGGTTTAATTTGCAGTTGTGGAGAGAGGCGAAAAAGTCAACATGGGGGAACTTGACTTGCAGATATAAGCTGAAGCCGCTGTGAGATTTATTGATTACGGCTTGTCGTGACAACCTGTCTTCAGTCCGTAAATTTACAGCGTGCCACTCTTGTATTTTCGGCGCATAAATTGCAGGTAGAATCGGGTGTTGCTGAAAGGAATCAGGGGAAAAAAAACAACCCTGAATGGGTCCAAATTGATCTTTAAATCGCTTTTCTGATGATGAAATCTAACGATTAGCTGTGTTTTTTTCTCTATCTTTCTTTCTTTCTTTCTTTCTTTCTCAAACACATATTCAGGCACGTTTTCTAAAAAGTTCACACGGCAACAGGAACTAGAAATCTGTTGGAGCAGAAACCGTCAGAAATTATACGCTTATTTACATTATGATGAGGGCTATTTTTCTTTTCTTTTTTTGTATTTTTTTTTTAAATAAACCATAAGGTGGTAAAGATGTTGGCAACCAACTCAGAAAATTGCAAACTTTTTTTGTTTTGTAAAAACCACTCGGGCTCCTTAGCTTGAAACGATCCTTTTAATTAATGTTACGGTGAGCATTAATTGTATTATCGGTAGTCCTCGTCTTACAAACACAGTTTAGCCCAAAACTTTCATTGCTAAAGAAGATATTGGTGCAGTGAGTTTTGCCTCATTTTATGACCTTTCTTGATATATATATATATATAAATCCCATCCAATCAGGACTGCTGATTTCATCAGGAAGAATCTCAGCCATATGATAGCTTCTGGAGGGAGGAGTTAAATGTACTTAACAGGTAAAGCCTATTTCCAACTTATACTTTTGCACACTTAAATTGTTCGAAGCATTCCAGCGGAACAGCTACAGGGAACAGCTGGCCTACAATCCTGGGAAATTTTTTTGGGTGGGACAGCAAAGTCACTTGATCAAAAATTAAAATAAAACAAAAGCTTCGTAACTCAGGAATTTAGCCTAGCAGGGATAAACAAATTGTCTCAACATTCAGGCTTTTTAAGGTCTGGAGGAATTGAGAATTTTGTATGTGTGTATGGGGGGGGGGGGGGGGGGTACATTTTGTGTCTCACATTTCCATGCCTGTAAGGCTGTGTGAATTTTTTTTTTAAAAATCTTTTATCTTTTTTTTAAAATAAAAAGTATATAACTTAATAAACAAACAATACAAACTTGCGTGTTAAACTATAAGGGAATCCAAATTAAGTCAGACATGGATTCTAATTTTTTTAAGCTTATCGATTTAATAAATAAAAATGTAAGCTAAAAGTACCGAAGCACGCAGACTGCAATATATGTGCGCAAAGGGGAAAATGTACTCTAATTCTTCTTCAGTTAAACATTTACCTTATTAAGGCAGATCCTTGAAGACAAATAAATGTAAAACTGGGTAGGGAGAAGTGAGGGAGGGGGGGGGTCGTTTTCTCAAGAGGTTTTTAAATAATACTTAAAATAATAATAATAAAAAATAAGTTTCCATATATGATTGTGCCATGATCGGGAAACAGTGTTCTCGGGCAAATGCATACATAATTCAAGAAGAATCCCACAGACACTCTTACTTTAAAAAAAACAAAAAACCCAACTGTGATCAGTAATATTTCCTTGCTGTTATTTTAATACGCCTCTTGGAATTTAACCTTGAGCCCTTATCCTCTCTATCTTTCACCAAGAGGCCTCAGACTTTGAAAACCTGCCAATATTGCAAAAATCTGGATTTTCCAGTTCTGAGGAAGCAAGTGTGAAGTTCTTTTTTTGTTGAAAAGGAAAAGGCATGAAAAAGGCACCGAGGGAGCAGAAGATGGCTCTGTTAAATTTCTCCTTCTCCTTCTTCCTCCTCTTCTTCTTCTTCCTCCTCCTTCTTCTCTCCTCCTCCTCCTCTCCTTCTTCCTTCCCTTCTCCTTCTCCCTCCTCCTCTTTCTCCTCCTCTTCTTCTTCCTCCTCCTCCTCTTTCTCTCCTTCTCCTCCTCCTCTCCTTCTTCCTCCTCCTCCTCTCCCTCCTCCTCCCCTTCTCCTTCTCCCTCCTCCTCCTCCTCTCCTCCTCCTCCTCTCCTCCTCCTCCTCTCCTCCTCCTCCTCCTCTCCTTCTTCCTCCCCTTCTCCTTCTCCCTCCTCCTCTTCCTCTTCCTCTTCTCCTTCTTCCTCTTTCTCTCTTTCTCTCCTCACTGCAAGGTGGAAAGATTTAAGCCAGGGGTGGCCAACTTTAAGACCTGCAGAACTTAAATGCTGGCTGGGGAATTCTGGGTGTTGGAGTCCACAAGTCTGGAAATTGCCAAAGTTGGGCACCCCAACTGGAGCGAGCAATCTATGACCCAGCCAGTTCTGTTTAAACTGCCTGTTTAAATACAGGTATTCCTCAATTTACAACTGTTTGCCAAGATTCTCTTAGCAACCAAAGCAAGAAAAGTCACAAAATGGACCAAAACCTCACTTAACAAATGTCTCGCTTAGCAGCAGAAATATTATGGCTGTACGTCGCAGTTTACCTGTACAGGCCGATGGTGAAAGCTCTTATCATTTGAGCAAAGTCATATATTTTTTTAAATGGTTCTGCACCCGAGTTTGTTTTGTTCTTACCTTAAAGCTTGCGATTGTGACATAGCAACCTTTACAAAAAGATAACCGCCAGTATAATTTATTCTCTGCCGCTCTAAACAGGTAAAGAAAGAGAATCCTTTTTATCTGTGACTGCATGTCTGACCTTTCTCCCGATTGGAGAAGTAGCCTGAGGCATCTCCTCTTCTAACGTGGATCAAGAGATAAGTTTTCACTTCTTTTTTAAAAAATCCATATTCCAGTCCAGGTTAACCTGGTAGGAACACCAGGAAAAAAAACAAAACTAACCTGAAACCTTATTCTTAATAGCATAGACCTTTACTAAAGACACTTCATTCCAAATCAAATAGGTGATAGCTTTTGGGGTGCAGTTCAAGGGCTTTTTCCAGGATTTCAATAGATATTTCAAACAGGATTTCAAACAATAGATACAAACTCAAGGTTAATCGCACCAAACTTGATTGCAGGAAATACGACTTCAGCAACAGAGTGGTCAAGGTCTGGAATACTCTACCTGACTCTTGTCATTCTTTTTCCCCAAACCCCCAAAACTTTAACCTTAGACTGTCTACTATTGACCTCACCCCCTTCCTAAGATGCCTGTAGGGGGCGTGCATAAGCGCACCAACGTGCCTACCATCCCTGTCCTATTGCTTCTTATACATACATACATACATGCATACATATTTTTATATGTATTCATAACCATGTTTTTACTTACATCTATTATCTTGTAAGCAATTGACAAATAAAATAAAATAAAAAATAAATTTCCCCTCCATTTTTAAAACCCAAATAGCTTGAGGCTTGATTGACGCTCTTGTGTCAATCTTAAAGCTGTTGAACGCTGATTCTCAAGCGTTCTGTTTTCCACTCCACACTTGGAGAAGAATTCAGATCTTCTTTTCAAGCCATGGTTTGTTTGTTTTTTTTGAGTTGTGATAAGTCCACCTTGTTAATGGTGGTTACTCCGTTTCTAATTGGTTGGCGTTTTCATTTTAGAGCACCCTCTGCCTCGAATGCTTGCTTAATGGGGGGAAGAAGGCAGGACAATGATAAAGCCAATAAAACACATTTTGCTGCATTTCACCAGCCTCCAAAAGGGACGGTCTATTTTTATTTGTTTGTTTGGTTGTCAAACATGTACAAGGTAACAAGTATAAGGATGAACATAAACAAGAACGAAGGGAGTAAATACAGATAAATGGGAAGAGTAGAATAAGTGGGGACGATGGGTATGCTGGTGCACTTATGCACACCCCCCTTCAGGACCTCTTAGCAATGGAGTGAGGACCACGGTAGACAGTTTGAGTTTGAAGCTGGGAGGGGTTGAGGCTGTAACCATGGAGTTGGGGAGGGCATTCCACGCGTTGACTACTCTGCTGCTGAAGTCATATTTTCTGCAATCGAGTTTGAAGCAGTTTACCTTGAGTTTGCATCAGTTGTTTGCCCGTGTATTATTGTGGTTGAAGCTGAAGAAGTCGTTGACCGCAGGCAGCGCAGTTCCAGATTGTCCAGGCCCAAAATTTTGAGCCTGGAGGCATCGGGGATTGTATTGTGAGAGGAGGAATGGGGTACTTTTCTCGAGAAATACCTCTGAACCCCCTCAATTGTGTTAGTGTCCAATAAATAGTGCAGGTTAATTTCTTAAGTCAGTGCGGTTGGACTTTCTTTAAGTCAGGAGTGGCTTCTTATGACGTTCATGGATGCATCCGTGTGATTTTCTTGGTCTTGCTGCCAAAGGAGTTCAATAACGGTGGCTTTTCCACTTTAGCACTGGGGATGTCTTAGGAAGTCTCCTTTCCAAGCAGTTAAGGAAGATGGGAACTTAAGCTTGTTGAAGATTAGCCAGATCAGCTCAAGTCTGTAAACAAGATAAGGTTTCCTGGTCTTGAGTAGAACTTCATTCAAGTTTGTGGAGTTCTCTGGCAATTAGACAGAAGAGATGGATGGATGGATGAATGGGTGGATGGATGGATGGATGGGATGAGAAAAAGTGATGATAGTTGGATAGATGAAAGATGAGAAAAAGACAACAGATAGAGGATGAAAGAGATGAGAAAGAGAATAGGTAATATGGTGGATAGATAGATGAAAGGTGAGAAAAAGATAATGAAAGAGATAAGAAAGAGACAATAGATATATGGTGGATGGATGGAAGTGATGAGAAAAAGATGATGGATGGATGGAAAAGATGAGAAAAAGAGATAATGAAAGAGATGAAAAAGAGGTCATAGATATATGGTGGATGGATGGATGGAAAAGATGAGAAAAAGATGGTGGATAGATGAAAGATGAGAAGAAGTCAATGATGAAAGAGATGAGAAAGAGGCAATAGATATATGATAGATGGATGGATGGATGGATGGATGGATGGATGGATGGATGGATGGTTGGTTGGATGGATGGATGGATGGATGGTTGGTTGGATGGATGGATGGATGGTTGGTTGGATGGATGGATGGATGGATGGATGGATGGATAGATAGATAGTTAGATAGATAGATAGATAGATAGATAGATAGATAGATAGATAGATAGACAGACAGACAGACAGACAGACAGACAGACAGACAAACAGATACAACTTTTCAGTCTAACCTAGTAGTTTCATCCAAGTATTAACCAGCACTAACTCTAGTTCACTTCCTTGAAATCACCAAGGTCAGCTAGGAGCAGTCAAATTTTTTGCACCCTCAGCTAACTTGAAGGTTGGCTTCATACAACCTGCCAACCTACAAAGAAACCTGGATTCAGTCCATATTAAGCAAGCATTTTTCTCTGGTGGGAATCCAACTGCTAGGGTGAATAATTAAAGTATACTCTAGGAACCGAGCAAAACCGAGCACCTACTTGGATCTAAAATCCTTGAAAGCTGTTGAAGAACAAAACAAACACGCTCTGGAAACCTGGCTTTCTATCAAAGGACGGGCTTCTTCGTGAAGCACAATTGTGCCTTTTATGTTCGCAGCAACGCAAGGCCTTCGGAGGTGTAAACACGCAAGAGAATGAGTCACATGGTTTTGGATTTTTTCCAGCTGCCCTCTGGAATTCTATAATCAGTCTGTGTCAATAGCTCAGGGTCCAAAATGTAGAAATTCTGCACCGATGGCTTTGACGTTGGTCAACCTTCTTGGATAGTTCAGTTGACGAAGGTTGTTGAGTGCTTTGGTTTCAAACTTTTTCATTCATTCCGAAGACATTTCCAGTGCAAATGGAAGAGAAAGGTAAGAAGGAAAGATCCTCAGGACCATTTCCTATCCAACCCAGGGATCTCTATGGAGATTCTCTGTCATGGTTGTCCTAAAGGTGCCTTTTTTGTGTGTAATAATTTTTTTTATTTTATGCAAACAACCCATCTTCCATTTAAACAGCGTGTCATCTGGGTACAAATATCTTGTGCAACAACAATTACAATTAATACATATTCATTACTATAATCTCAGTACTCTATTCTTACTTTATACTACTATGCATAATATATCTGGTTATTGTTATAACAATCCTTTTCCTGGCATATTTAATTCTTATTCACATGTTTACTATTTTTTGCTAGTCTTCTTTAATTTCTAATTTCCATTTTTATTCTCCAGCCATTGATAAAATAGTTCCCATATCATATAGTATTCAGTTTGTTCCTTTTCTTTAATTGCAAGTGTTAAAGGTGCTTTTTCAGGAGTTAACTGGACAGTCTTGCTTTTTTCTTTTGAAGACGTTTCGCTTCTCATCCAAGAAGCTTCTTCAGCTCTGACTGGACGGTGGGGAACGGAAGGATTTATATTCCTTGCAGGCAGCTTGTCATTTGCATCCTTAGAGGGTCTTTGAGGTCACTTGGAGGTTTGTCTGTGTCCTCAGAGTCACCCGAGTGGTGCAAATGAGTGGAGGAGACTTCTTGGAAATGCTGAAAGGTGTCCTGCCCCTGTCAGAGTCTGAATCTGAGGAGGAAGACGAACAGCTGACAGGGAATGGGAGTGTGGCTCCCTTGGCTGTGGAGGAGGCTGGAGAAGGGCAAAGTCTGGCTAGACAGAGCAGGGGAAAGGTAGAACAAAGGAGAGGGAGTTCAGAGGAAGACCCAGGCCCACCCCCTCTTCATCCTAGGACATGTAGGGAGGAACGGAGAAGGGAGCAACGTGGGTTGGGTGGCTTAAGGGGGAGGAAAGGGCCCTGATTCCCTTCATTAGCCACAGCTGGGAATGAGAATTTAAAAGAGATGCATGCTGAGTGCAGCATCTGCTGGGAACAAACGTGAGGTTATCTTGTGTTGACTTTGGTTATCTGTGTTTCTGGCATCCTCCCAACCATGTTGAGTTATTGCCGTGCTTCACATCTGAAATTCTTGCTCCTGCCCTGCAGGACTAATTATCTCTTTTTGCCTTGATTGGACTTATAGTTACAGTTTTTGTTGACCACATTTTGGACTTGATTCTCTGCAGCCAAAGAGAGGTAACCAGGATATTATTGGGGACTAAGTTGGAGCTAATAAAGGGACTCCTATTGATTATCTGACTCGGTTGCCTTTGTGCCACGCCCCTTTGGGTCACAAGGAAACCCAGGAATTCTTTGCTCCGTATCCTGATGGCCATCCAGCCTTGGTTTCAAAGCCTCCAGCAAAAGTCCACTCACTAGAGTTAGTCCTTGACTTACGAATTGACCTACCATTTGAGTCCGGAACTTACGCTGCTAAGTGAGACATTGGTTAAGGGAGTGTCGCCCTTCCTTTTACGACTTTTCTTGCCACCTGCATTAAGCGGATCGCTACAGTTGTTAAGTTAAGCAACACGGTTCTTAAGTGGCTCCAGCTTTCCCCATTGGCATTGCCTGTCAGAAGATCGCAAGAGGGAATCATGTGACCCCGGAACTGTCATAAATACGAATCCGTGGCCAAGCGCCTAGATTTTGTTCACATGGCCGTAGGGGATGCTGCTGCAATGGGTGTAAGCAGGGGTGGGATTCTACCTGGTTAGACCAGTTCTATAGAACCAGTTGTTATGATTCTGTGCAGTTCGGAGAACTGGCAAATCAGGCCCCTCCCTGCCCCACCCACTCACTCCTTACCTGGCATGTGCGCCATCCAATTTGCGTGCATTTGCTAAGTTGCTATTTTTCCCTCCCCCCTCCCCCCCAACCATCAGCTGTTCTGCTGTGCTGGCAGATTTAGTTTAGCTAGAAAGCAGGAAATGGTTGGATTTCTTGATTTTTAGCTAATCTAAAAGCAGAGCTGAACCTTCCTTAGAACCGAAGCTTCTGTTTTTCAGGGCAGACTCAGGTAGCCGATGGCAGAATGGTAGATCTGTGAGTGAATCTGCGATTCTGTGAGCAACTCAATCTGCCTGCCTGCTTTGCCTGATTTTGGGTAAAAGTTGCTCTTTTTTTTAATATATAAAAAATTCAATATTTACAAACATGGTGTGTTGTGAGTTAATTTGTGAGTTTGCTTGCTAGCAAATTTTATTTGTTGCAAGCAAGTTTTATGTGACAGGCTCAGGCAGAAAGGTAGATCTCTTTGTGAATCAGTGAGCAACTCAATCTGCCTGCCTGCTTTGCCTGATTTTGGGTAAAAGTTTCTCTTTTTTAATAAAAAAACCCTCAATATTTATAGAAATATTTACAATATTTACATACAAGCCATGCCCAGCCAGTCACGTGACCACAAAGCCACACCCACAAATTAGGCCATGCCCACAGAACCGGTGGTTAAGAAAATTGAATCCCACTCCAGCTCATAAGTGTGAAAAACAGTTGTCAGTCCTCTTTATCAGTGCCCTCGCAACTTAGAACGGTCACTAAATCGACTCTTGTAAGTGGAGGACTGTCTGTTAAACAGGGGCAGGGGAGAGAGAGAGAGAGAGGAGGAAGGATGCTCACCTAATGAATTGCACACCGAAAAGCAATCAATCTTTGTGCTTTTAAAACACACCCTTCCTTCCTGCACTGTTGTAAACAAAACACTGCGGGCATGCACACACAAACACAAACCCCACACACACAGGTTGTCTTCTTCCTTTCCTGTGGAGTGTCACAACATCCTTCTGAAAACACTTCTGATTTATTTATATTTTTTGCTACCTACTGTCTGTAGGCAAGTGATTTTTTTTTTTTTTTAAATTTCTCTATAGCTCTAGTCACACTTAGGGGAGCAAAGTGGTGGAAACAGCTCATGGCCACAATTTTTCTCCAGTTTGTCTAACACGCCCCCACCCCCGTATGACACATCCCTGGCATAAAATGACACCCCCTTTTCTGTATGGTGTTGCCCACAAATGAGGAAAGCAGAGTGCTGTATACAACAGACTGGGGATAACATGGCGCATTTGGGATTTTAATTAAACGTGTTTGGTGTCGCGCAATATTAAGTGGAGTTGATGACACCATGGTTTCCGTGCACCCAATTTTTCTTCTTTTTTTAAAAAAAAGGTTTTATTAGAGTTTATTGTGAGATGAAATACAAACGCAAGCACAAATTAAGAAAGAAGAAAGAAAGGAAGGAAGAAAGAAAAAAAGAAAGAAGGGAGGGAGGGAGAGAAGGAAGGAAGGAAGGAAGGAAGGAAGGAAGGAAGGAAGGAAGGAAGGAAGGAAGGAAGGAAGGAAGGAAGGAAAGAAGGAAGGAAGGAAGGATATTGTGGCCATCCAGAGCTGTTTTTGAATTGGGCAGACTTATAAAAGGGAGGGAGGGAAGGAGAGGGAGAGAGTGGGGCAAGGGAGGAAGGAAAGAAGGAAGGAAGGAAGGAAGAAGGAAGGAAGGAAGGAAGGAAGGAAGGAAGGAAGGAAGGAAGGAAGGAAGGAAGGAAGGAAGGAAGGAAGGAAGGAAGGAAGGAAGGAAGGATATTGTGGCCATCCAGAGCTGTTTTTGAATTGGGCAGACTTATAAAAGGGAGGGAGGGAAGGAGAGGGAGAGAGTGGGGCAAGGGAGGAAGGAAAGAAGGAAGGAAGGAAGGAAGAAGGAAGGAAGGAAGGAAGGAAGGAAGGAAGGAAGGAAGGAAGGAAGGAAGGAAGATATTGTGGCCACCCAGAGCTGTTTTTGAATTGGGCAGACTTATAAAAGGAAGGGAGGGAGGAAGAGAGTGGGGGGAGAGAGGAAAGAAGGAAAGAAGGAAGGTAAGAAAGAGCTAAAGAAGGAGGACAATGTAGAGACTTTTCAGTATGGTCAAATATAGAAAATAAACCACAGCCTCAACTTCCAATTTCTTTTGCTTTTCTTGACATTTCTAAAACATTCATGTCTCTAACAACATAATCATTCTGATGGTCAAAACGTAGAATAAAAGTTTCAGGGTTTTTCCCCCTTGCTTTTGAGTACCCGATCCAGAAGTGGCTTCCAAGAGGAAACAAAACTAGACTGTCTTCTCTTTAATCAAAAGGGTCGGTTTGCCATCTCCAAGCCCATCTCCTTTGCTGTCCGTTCTTCACTGTGGGAATCAGGATGGGTTTTTCTGTCTTTGCAGTGATAAGGATCTCAGGACTATGTTCCATGTTTCCCCCCTGTAGTAATGAGCCCCATTTCTTCAGCAAATCACAATTAAACACAGCAACAGCTTAGCACAATGCCCGGCCCCCCTCAGGGTGTCTGCAGAATGTGGTTGAAAAGGAGAGATGACAACCCTTGATGCTGTGTTCAATGCTTCATTCGTTCAATCAAAATAGAGCTGGAAGGGACCTTGTAGGTCATCTAGCCCAACCCCCTGCTCAAGCAGGAGACCTAAATCATTTCAGACAGGTGGCTGTCCTGTCTCTTCTTAAAAACCTCCAGTGATGGAGCACCCACAACTTCTGGTGGCAAGCAGTTCCACTGGTTAATTGTCCTTACTGTTAGGAAATTTCTCCTTAGTTCTAGGTTGCTTCTCTCCTGGATTAATCTCCATCCTTTGCTTCCTGTCCTGCCTTCTGGTGCTTTGGAGAATAATTTGACCCTTCCTCTTCTTTGTGGCAGCCCCTCAAATACTGGAATAGTGCTATCATGTCCCCCTTAATTCTTCTTTTCTTTAGAGTAGCCACACCGTATCATGTTAGATGTGTAACACCCATACAAATGGATGGAGCTTTGATCACACCACTGTGGCTGCCATCTTGACTATTTTGGCCATTCTCTATGGACACCCCACCCTCGGACCTAGAAGTAGTAATTATTTACTCCACATCCCAAACACATCCTAAAAAGTCTTTATTTGATGAGGATGTCTATGTAGGAGTGGCAGAACCTGGGGGCAGAGTTAAAAGAGAAAGCAGCCTAGAATCCCTATGTAATCACAAGTCCAACCTCGCTTGAGTGTCTTTGGCTCTTATCTAACTCTAACCAGGTGTCCATATTACTGGAGAAGATCCTTATATATAAAATATAGCAACACGTAAATCAGTTTAATTCAACCTTCATATCAGTTTAATTGAACCTTCACGTATGGATCTGGTCTTTCACGCCAGACAATCCTTCATCGAATGGCAATCCAGGGATTAGAATGACCTTCTTTATAGGCACTCTGCCTGGAGGGGGAGGATGGGAGCAGTAGTTCATCCAGGAAGAAGCAGGCTGTGATGCAATCTAGGATTAGATGAGATGTATGGGATTTTGTTCCCAGTCAGCTAAGCTGTCTTTGAAATCAGGGCCCATGTGAGTTTGTTGAGTAAGCCACAGCTGGCTTACTTGGATCTCAGGTAGGGTACTAAAGTCGTGTTTTGCAAATCACAGCATGGTATTAGGGTGAAATCAAATGAAGAAGATTGATTCAACCAGTGGAACAGAAGTTGCCTTCAGAAGTTGTGGGAGATTCATCCCTGGAAGTTTTCAAGGAGAGACTGGACTGCCATCTGTCAGAAATGGTGTATTCTGCTTGGGTGGGGTTGGTCTAGATGACCTATAAGGTCCCTTCCAACTCTTGTTATTCTGTTCTGTTCTGATTGATTGACGCAGGGGTCATCTCTCTTGTGGGTTATTCATGAAGGCAAGGAGGAGACACGCAGATTAGTTTTGGGTTCATGGGAAGGAGAGGTAAAATTAAAACAATGATGGTCAAAGAGAGCCCATTGGAGCAACTGTGTCCTTCAGGATCGACAAAAATGCTGATAGCCCACCCTCAAATCTTTTTCTGTATTCCTGTATTCTCCAAGATTTGGACTGATAAGTAGGGAAAAAAAATTGGGAGCTTTCAACACTGTAATATCTCCATCTCCCTCCCTCCTTCTCTCTCTCTCTGGCGGCTCTCTTGTAAGCCGTTAATTTCAGAAACAACAAATGTCACACCTTACTGAGAAATTCAGCATTTATATTTTGAAGGGCAAACAGGGAAAGGATGAGGAGAGGGAAGGAGGGTGTGTGTGGGGGGGAAACGGATGTTTCTTTACAAACAGATAATGTAGAATGCCCTCTTTCCCACCCCACTCTAAAACAAAAGTTGCTTTTTCAAAATCAGGACATTAGAAAAAGCAACTTTCCTTTCTCACTGCAGCGAAGAGGTTATAATGTAGTGTTCTCGCTTTGCCTAGCTATACATTTGCCTCTGTGTGTCTGTGTGTGTGTGAGATCCAAAGTACTAGAGATACGCAATTTGTCTTTCAAAATAATGTAGAGCTGAAAGATTTTTTTTTTTCCTTAGACAAACTGTACTTGGCTCAAATGTGCTTCCTCTTTTTTTGTTTAAATCAAACTGGAACATCTGAAACGGGTTAGAGTGTTTTAACGTAGAGCAAAAAAGCCTCCTGTAATTCTTTTCTCAAACCCATGAATTTTACATTTAGGAGCTTATAGGGAACACACACACACACTCTCTTTCCTATACATTTCCCTTAAATTCATAAATGGCTGAAGGATTCCATTAAATAAACACACAAACACGAAGGAAGAAGATCTACAATCCAGGCAAACTCGTAAAAGATTATCGTACTCAAACTGGGTTATGTTTTAAGACAGAGAAAAATATTTTGGATGGTGTGTGTGTGTAAAAGCAGAAATGTTTTGCAGATAAATCAGGGTTCAAACTAGCCCCCCCCCCCCCAAAGGGTAATGTATTTGACCTTTTGCTTGAATATTTTAAAATGCGTAACTTTTGCAGGATTATCCGTATTAATTTTTTAGGAGAAAAAAATAGATAAGGGGCCACAAGCTTTCCCCAAGTTTTTTTTTTTTTTAAAATATATTTTCTTATCCTTAAGACTGGCTGGTGCACCCTTGCAAAGTATAAACCCACAGACTTGCAAAACAGCCTATTTTGATTACTGCTTGCAGGAAGACGTGATTGCAAAACCATTTCACCACAACAGAGCATGATGTTTTCTACAGATAAATAACAATATGATTCTCCAAGGATGGGGGGGGGAGGGAGGATTCTTTTATTCCCTTTAATAAATAATAGTCCTGCTCCTCGAAAAGGAATTATTAATCGAGCACAGCAGCATCGGTTTATATCTTTGGGTGGGCGGGGGTGGGGGGGAACTGGAAGACAAAGTTAATTTTTGTATGGATTCCAATACAACAAAAAGGTGGGGGGGAATTAAAAGCAAGCAAACACCCACACCCACATACCCACAACAATTGTAGGGTTTTTTTTTTTGCAAGACAGTCTGACTCACATTTTTAAAACCTGTTGTTGTTTGTCTTAGCAAACAGGAGGCTAACTGTGTTATCCTTTTGGATATTTGGGTCAAAAATTCCTGCCCTTTCATTTGGGCTACGGGTAAATCTACAGTATGTAGTCTAAATTTAAATTTAAAAATGGAATAGACGGGTGGGGAGAGATAGGGTGAGATGCTACTTTCAAGGTTAAAATGACCTTTTCACAAGTGGGTAGAATTTAAAAAAAAAAAAAAACCTATTCTGCAGCTAAGCCAACTGGCCAGATTGACACCTTAATGATACCCAGTTCTCTGGAAATAGCTCTGAATGGCCACCATATCAGAAAACTTCCAGGAAGGAAAATAATAATAATAATAACAACAACAATAATAATTTTGCATGCTCATTTTCGACCACTTTTTCAGCCTTATGATCCCACCAGTTCTTTGCTACAGGCAGATGGTAGTTGTGACACAAGTTCCAGTAGACCATCTGAGCAACTGTGTTGTGACGTTGTTTGTAGTCAGCCTGAGCTATTGTCTTGCAACAGCTCGGAGTGTGATCAATGGTTTCATCCTGCTTCTTTGCAGAGTCTGCAAAGAAGCGGATGAAACTTTTGCATGCAAAACTAGTGTGGGACTTCCGAATACAGACTGACAAAGTTCTGGAACACAATACCCTGGATATCATGATTGTGGAGAAGAAAAAAGTGTGGATCGTCGACATTGCCATACCTGGTGACAGCAGAATCGACGAGAAACAACTTGAAAAAATCATCAGATATCAGGACTTGAGAATCGAACTGCAGAGACTCTGGCATAATAAATCAGTGCAGGTGGTTCCAGTGGTAATTGGCACACTGGGCGCTGTGCCTAAAGACCTAGGCAAGCACTTAAAAACAATTGGCATTGACAAGATCACCCTCGGTCAGCTGCAGGCCACCTTACTGGGATCTGCTCGCATAATCTGCTGATACATCACGCAGCCCTAAACACTTGGGAAGGGTTCGACTAGTGATTGGTGATACGGAACCCAGCATGGTTATCTCGTTTGCTGTGTATACTGTCATTTTTGTGTATAATAATAATAACAACAACTTGGGATGGAAGCGGAAACCCCAAAGGAAGAAGAGCCCTAGACTTACCAAGGGGTAAAGCCATGGGCCCCAGTGGGACCTCAACACAGCCCCATCCTCAGAATCGGTCTGGGATGAGCAGCCTAGCAGAGGATTAAATATTTTTTTAAGGTTTCCGTAAGAAATCATGGACAAGGCGTGCAGAACAAATAAGTTTGGGAATAAAATCCCTGGCAAATTTCAGTTCTGCTTTAAGGGTGGGGGAGGCCTGGATTTGAATGGAATTATCCTGGGATGGAGAGAGAAGGGAAATGAATTAGTACAGTTGAAATAACAAGATTTATTGGGGTGGGCGAATAAAAGCTTTCCATATCCAGAAAGATTAATTTGCCCTATTCTCACATACAAACATATAAAAAAAATCTATATTTCTATGTATTTATCTATATATCTTTCTATGTGTCTATCTCTCTGGTTCTCTCTCTCTCTCATCTATCTATCTATCTATCTATCTATCTATCTATCTATCTATCTATCTATCTATCTATCTATCTACTCTTTCTGGTTCTCTCTCATCTCTGGTTTTCTCTCTCTCTCTCTCATCTCTGGTTCTCTCTCTCTCATTTATCTATCAATCATTTTCTGGTTCTCTCTCTCTCTCTCTCTTTCTGGTACTCTGTCTCTCTCATCTCTGATTCTCTCTCCCTATCTATCTATCATTTTCTCGTTCCCTCTCTCATCTATCTATCTATCTATCTATCTATCTATCTATCTATCTATCTATCTATCTATCTATCTATCTATCTATCATCTCCCTCCTTCTCTCTACTCCCTCCTCTACACACACACACACACAGAGTTACAAAGCAACCTTTAGCCCCTATTTTCTCAGAAATCCTGCCTGCCCTGCTCTCAAGTAACTATAAATAGGAGGGAGCCTTATTTAAAAAAAGCTTTCCCCGCCACTTTGGGATGAATATTTTATTTTGCCCGTCTCCTTAACGAGCCAAGCACATTCTTCCACCCAGGTCGTATAGATAAAATCGGACAGTTCCACCTTTGCACACAAAACGCGCGGAGATGTGTGTATGTGTAATAAATGGAAGGGAGATCAAAACAGAATAAAAAAGCAGTGAAAAAAATTAGAAAGCTAGAAAACAGAGGAAGAAAGTACAGGGGGGGAAGGGAAAAAAATTCGAAAGGCAGAGAAAATTATTACGTTCTGGGCCCCGCGCCGCATTCAATGGCCCGGAGGCTAATGAGACAAGCCGAGATTTACAATTTATTTTAGCTCCCAACCTGGGAAACAGCTGATTGCAAATTTAGTTGCTATTTACTAACACGAATCGCGACGCACAAACGCAGGGCAAATATAGAGCCCAGAGAGGTTGCGGGGAGGAGGGGAAGGGAAGGGAAAGGATCCCCTTTCCAAAATTCTCATTTTTCTTTCTCTCTCTCCCCCGCCCCCCGCCCCAGAAAGGCCGCCTTCCCTTTTAGCTCCCCACCCAGCCTCAGTTCACAAGATGGCTTCCAGCCGTCCTCGCCCCCCGGACCTCCCCCTCCTCTCGGTGGGTTCGCTTCGGCTCCGAAAGGCAAAGACAACCCCCTTCCCCAGCAACCCTCCCCCCCCTCTCTCATTCCTCCCGATCCCTCTTACCCAACCGAGGGAAAGCTTCTTCGTAGCTCGAGCTTCGTGGCTCTTAAAATGGTGTTTTGTTTTTTTTGGTTTTTAATTTAAATTTATTTTTCCTCCTCTCGCGTGGAAAGCGACCCCTCCCCTTTGGATCTTGGCTTCCAGAGGGTGGGGGAGAGAGAGAGAGAGAGAGAGAGAGAGAGTTAGTAGGCTCATTTCCAATCGCTCTCTCTCTCCGGAGAAGAGGGGAAAGTTGGGGTGCTGCGGGAGAGAGAGGGGCGCAACGAGACGTGGCAAAACAGCCGTCCCCGTCCTCTTGGCGTTGTTGTTTACTAGGAACAAGCTCGGGGCGAGGAAAAGCTTGTTCCACTCTCCCTCCCCTTCTTCTCCCTCGGTCCCCCCTCCCTCCCTCCATTTCCCCTTCTTGGCAGGCTCCCACGGAGGCGCCGCGAGCCGTGGGAATCCGGGCACCCTCTTTCCCAAGGCGCGCGTAAAAGGAACGGGATGTAAAGAAATTCCAACCTCCCCCCCCCTCTTCTAATTCTCCCCAAACCTGATCGGGGAAGATGGGGGGTGGGCAGGGAAAACTACAGTGGCGGGGAGGGAGGGGGAAAAGGAAGAAGAAAGGTCTCTAGAAGGACAGAGCGACGTTAATGCAAGACAGTTCGGCTCGGACAAGAACGCGCCGCTTGGATAGAATCGGGATTTCTATATTTGGTGTTTTTACGAGGAGGGCGCGGTTCTCCAACAGCTTTCTTTTTTTTGGGGGGGGGGGGGGGGAACTGTCATTAATGAGAGGTTGGGGCAGAGGGGTTGGATATACACTCCCCTCCTCTTAAACCTCCCCCCCCCCCCATAACCCTAAGTTTCCGGGAAATGAAACGCTGAAAAATCAGGATTTGGCGAGCGCCTTTTCCGACGGACGTGGTGTTACGTTCTGATTTTTAATTCCAAACTGCTTTGCTTTTTCGCCACTCGTGGGCTCTTCAAGGCGGCTCTCCGCCCGCAGGGTCCGACCGCTGTTCCGGGTTGAAAAGATTTAGGTGGGTGGTGTGGAATGTTTTCAAGTCCCACCCACCGTCGTACCCAGAGGTGCAAGTGTGTTTCTGTGCGTTTGGGTGAAAAAAAAAAAAACCCAAAACCCTGTGTCCAGAATTGGGTGTTTCTTCCTTCCTTGGGAGATTTTGTTTTTATAGGTGCGGGAAGGGGAGAAAAAAAAAAAATACGGTCCGGGAGGGTCTGAGAACTGCAGGCGGGGGAAGGGGGCGCGACTGGATGGCCTCCACGCTCTTTGCCAACCCGAAGATTTTTAGGGCGTCTTTGCGCGGGTGGAAGGAAGGCAGGCTCCCTCTCTGGGCGCGAAATCCAGGAAGAATCGCGTAGCCCGGGGAGTGGGGGGTGGGGAGAGAGAGAGAGAAGAAAGGGAAACCTTTGGAAAAACAGCATTTCAAACACACACAAACACACCCAACAATAACACACGCGAGCGAAATCCCCGGCCGGCTGAGCCAGCTCCGAGCCGCCGCGGGCGAGGGTGGCAAGCTATTTTGTTTTTTCCCTCCGGGTGGGGGCAATTGAACAGGGAAGGGGGGGGGGGGTTGCTTGTGACCGGGTGGGGAAACCCCACCCCGTCTTAACACCTCCCTCTCGTTAATCCTCGCTAATTTGGAGCCCGGCCATCACCCGCTTGCCAATTCCTCAGCCTTTCCTCCTCCCGGGGCGGAGGGGGTGGGTGGGTGGGTGAAGGGCGTGGGGAGGGGGGCACGTTTAAAACACACACACACGGTTGCAAAAATTAGCGGCCTTTTTCTTTGGAGCCTCGCCTGTTTCCCCCCCCCTTCCCCTTTTTTTCCCCTTCCTTTTCAGCTTACACTATTTTCTATTTTTTTTCTCTCACCTTTCTCTCCCTCGCCGTCCCTCCCCCCCCCCCTTCGTGTTTTCCTCCTCTTCCTCCTCCTCTTGTCTGCTTCCCGACGAGGGCTGCCTCGAAACCGCCTTCAGGAAAGAGCTCGGGGGGGTAATTGGAAAAGGGCTCCATTCCGAAGAAAAGAAAGAAAGAGACAAAAGAGGAAAAAAAAAATAGAGAGAAAGAAAATAGAGAGAGCCCGTCCCACCCCCAACTAAACCCATTTTAGCCAGAAATTCTAAGTCGGCTTCATTCTCCGGTTCTTCTTGGCCCTTTCCCCCACACACTCCACACCCCAAAGCTGTAGCTTTTAATTCTGCTCCAGTTCCCCCCGAAAGACGCCGATTATGGGGGAAAAAAGTAAGCCCGAGACGCATTTTTCTCCATCGACTTTTATTTTATATTTTATTTATTTGCAAGGAGGGCATCCACACAAGCCCCATGGGCGAACAAGGGGACAAAGCGAGGATTTTCCGCCCGAGAAACCCGCCACTCCACGGACTGAAAATGGGTCCTGAAACCGGAGACGGGCCAGCCCGAAGTGGGGCCTGTGTAGGAAGGGGCGGGGTGAGTGGGTAGGTGTCCTTAACCCCAAAGGGGATCGTTTTTCTTCTCTCCTCTCCCCTTCCCCCCCCCGGGGGAAACCGCGGGGAGCCTGTATGCAAATACAGGCGGATTACGAGCGATCTTTGGTATGCTATAAAAGAGAGAAAGAGAGAGAGAGAGAGAAACCGAGGCTAGGCGAAAGGAAAAAATGAATCATTCGCCTATCCCCAAGTCCAAGCTTGTTTTCCTGAAGCATTAAACTGCCACAGTGTGTTTTTAAAGCCAAAAGCGATTCCGACAGATTTTATTTAAACACACACACACACGTCTCTTCATTTATGATTTTTTGCCGTGCAAACAAACGAATTTAAGGAGCCTCGCCTTACTTAGCCTTCTCCCTCTCTCCCCTTTCCTTTTTCGGGGGGGAAAAAAGCGAAAAAGAACCCTAATTACATTCCCGCAGGGAAAACGGATGATGTCCCAGAATTACAAAAAAAAGCGGGGCCCCCTCCCCCTTTTTTTTGGCCTCGCTTTTCCTCCTTCCAGCCTTTCTGGAGGGAAACAGAAAAAAGGTGAAAAAGAATTTTTTTTTGCAAAAAAGAAAAAAAAAGAGGAAAAGATTTTTTCTGCCTTAGCAGCTAAACTGATCTCTCTCTCTGTATGTGTGTGTGTATATATATGATAGATTGATAGATAGATAGATAGATAGATAGATAGATAGATAGATAGATAGATAGATAGATAGATAGATAGATAGATAGATAAATAAGATAGATAGAGTATATGTATGTATGGAGAAACTATGGAGATACATACATATATGCATACACATATATGCACACACACATTTTATATATATATGAATTTTGAGAATCCGGAGCTTTGTCGCTGACGGCTCGAGAAGAAACTAGAACAGGGAGACGAGGTTTGGGGAGGGTGGGGTCCCATAAATGCAATCCAGGAGAGAAAATAGACACCTCCGTCCCACCCACCCCCAATTTCTGAGCTCACACGCGTACAAAGACCGCTGGATTTTAATCCACTTTGTTTAAAAGAAGGGAAGCGGCCGTGGCGGATGGGAGTTATTTGTTTTACTCACAATAAATTATTGGCTCGGGTCCAACGCCCCCCCTCCTTTCGCCGCTCCCCCCCCCAAAGCCCCTCCCGAAGTAACGTCTGTACAGTAGATCTATTTTGGCTACAAATTCTTGGTCAATGGCAGCCCCGCTTCGGCTGAAACTTGGAAAGGATGGAGACAGAAAGAGAGGGGAAAAAAAAAACCCCAAATAAAGCGATTATTTACTCCGCTCAAAGTCTCTCCGGTTCTCTCTTTTGGCGGCGGCTGGGATTCCGGCTTACGAATAAGGCTCGGCGGCTTCCACGGAAGGCTGCGGGTCGCCTCTTTCGCCGGCTGGAAATCGGTTGGGACCCCTTTACAAAGGAGGGATCGGGCCTCCACCCCCAACCCGAGGCTGCTTACCTGGCAGTCTAACCCCCACGGGGGTCGCCGCGCGCTTTCCTCCCGCGGGAAGCTGTCCGGCTGGAAACATCAAATCCACGCACTCCGCAGCCAACCCCACGCGCGGCCGGCCCTAAGCCCAGGAGGCGAGAAACCCTTTCCCCCCATCTTTCCCCGCCGATGCAAAACCTCCCAGCGCCCCCCTCCAAATTCCTCTTTTTTAAAAAAGAAAGAAAAGAAAGAAGAATGCCTCGAAAAGTCCTTTTTTTACCAAGAAAGAAAGAAAGAAAGAAAGAAAGAAAGAAAGAAAGAAGACAAAAATAGAGAAAGCGAAGGGCATTTTAAAAAAATAAAAGCTGGGCGGCGCGCTGTGAAAAGGCCACGCAATCCAATCGCCACCATGTTTTTCTCTCTCTTTCTCTCTCTCTCCTCCCTCCCTCTCTGTTTTGATCAACCGGACCAGGAAAAAAAAAAGAACCAGAAAAAGAAAGAAAAGGAAGGGAAAAGGAAGAAAGAGTTCTTGGGGTGGGGTGGGGGGGGGAAGGAGAGAGAGAGAAAGAAAGAGAAAAGATTGAATCGGAGCGGAGGGAATTGGAAAAGGGGGGCGCCTGGAAACGGCCCTTTCAAAAGTTCTCACCATCCCTCCTTGTTCATTCAAGCCAAGCCGGCTAGGGGAGGCTAGAAACTGCTCGCCTCCTCCTCCTCCTCCTCTTCCTCCCCCCCCCCCAGCTCCATAATTGGTTTGATAAGGTTGGCGGCCAGCCAAAGTATTTCCACGAACGGGAGTGGCAGGCGGGGAGGCCAATGGGGAAGGCCAGAAGGACATTCCGAGTGTGCGGAGAGGCGGGCTGGCCGAAACAATGCGCGTTTCATTGCTTAGTTTCTTTCTTCCTCGTCCTCCCCCCCCCCTCCCTTTTCTCCTCGCCCTCCCCGCTCTTTTTTTTTTTTTTACCATCCTCGGAGAGAAACTTGGAAAGGGGAGGGTGGGGGGAGTTTGAGTAATGTACCTTTTCCGACGCTGAGTTGTATATGGAGATCGCCAAGGATTACCAGCGGGAGCCAGGGCGCGCTTTGCAGGGGAAACTCAGGCAGCGAAAGAAGCCAGGAATCGTGGTTTTTTCCCCCCAGCAGCTCGGATCCCCTCCGCCTTCCTGGGCTTGCTTTCGTGCCGGAGGGGGCCACCCTTGCGAGACCCCCACCCACCACCCCAAAGAGCCAAGGGACGGCCAGGAACGAAGGAAAGAACCGACCCCGGCCAGGCATCTAGGGCGCAATTTCAGTGGCTTTTTTTACGCGCCGAGGCGAAAATCAGAAAGGGAATTTTTTTTGGGGGGGTGGGAAGGGAAGGAAGAAGAGGAGGGGGGTTTCTTTGGCCCCCTTGTACTGATGGTAGTGGAGGCAACGGATCTGAGCAAGCCAGAGACCCCCCCTCAAAAAATGCCCAAGAGAATCGGGCAAGGAAGCCAGTGAGGGCATCTCCGGAGCGAAGGTAAGGGCGGCGCGGCCAACTTTCCAACTTGCGAGGGTTGGGGGGTTTTTTTTGGGGGGGGGGAAGGGGGGGGGAAAAAGAGGAGAGGGAAAATCTTGGCCGTGGGGGCAGCTTTTCGCCCCCTCCCTATAGGTCTTCAGAAAGGGGTCGGATGGGGGTTTGCATCACCCCCCTTTTCTCTCCTCAACCTCTGTCTTCCAACGGAGACGATCTAAGCTCATTCTTCCCCCCAGTTACTTCTTGCGTTTTTTTCGCCCGTTCTTGGAAAGAAAGCAGAAGCAAAACAGGCATTTCTCTCTTCCCCCCCCCCCCCCGCCCCTGCCCCACTTCGGGTGGGCTGTTTTTAATTAAAATCGGGAATTCAGCCATTTTGGGAGAGGGAGCCGTGATTACCGAGGCAAAGGGGAAAAAAGGAGAGAGGGACAGAGAGAGAGAGAGAAGAAAAAAAATCTCTCTTCATATTTTGGCCCAAAGTCCAGACACAGTTTCAAAGGAAGTTTATTTTCGCCCCAGAAAGAGAGAGAGAGAAAGAGAGAGAGAGAAGCCTCGGCGTCTGGCGGTGTGTGGATCCACCCGCACCGACACACACACACACTCGATCCCGTAAGAATCCTGTGGCCAGCGGGACTCCAACCAAGAGGATTTATGGCGATTTTTTTTTTACACGCGTGGAGCCTTTCCGGAGAAACCCAAAACTTTCCCTTTTACATTGAAAGCAAAAGTCCTTTTACAGAGTCCCCCCCCACCCCCACAATTCGACCTTCCCCTCCTTCCTTAGCCCCTTGAATGCAAACCCTGATTCGGCATAAAATGAAAGCTTAGGCATTTTTTTTTTTTTAAAAAGATATTTATTTTGCTTCCTGCTCTCTGCGTGCCTTGATCAATGGCAACCTTGAGGCTGCAGGATTAGAACATATTTTTTCCAGGAAAGGTAGAAAATAGCCTTGGGTGGGGGGAGAGGAAGAGGAGGGGGGAGGCGAAAGGAATCAAAGCCAGCTGGCCAATGGGGAGGGCGCAGAAAGACCCTGTTTCCCCCCCCCCCCTCCCCAAAAAGGATTCCAGCGTCTTGGAGCGATCCAGTCCTGCGTTTTTGGAATCCTTGGCCCAGGGAAGGGAAGGCGCGGGCGGGCGGAAAGCCAGAGGCCGATTCCTTTCGGGTAAAATAGGACGCGGTAACCGAACCCCGCTGGTTAAAACCGTGAACGCTTTAGGGGTGCTTCGTCCGGCTCCCTCCGGCCCTGGGAGACCCCGCGGCTTTCCCAGACGCCGAATTGGGGGATTGTAATTGCACGCCGGCTTCGCACATTCTCCACCGGGGCGGAAACTCACGTCTGAATCTGGGCAGCTTTGCAAGCCAGCGTCCTTGAAATAAACGGGCGGAATTGGGTATCCCCTTTTTTAAGGAATACGTAAAAAATGGACCTGGGTCTCTATTTGTCTGTCTTGCCACTCTTTCTCTCTCCCTCTTTCTCGTTCTCTCGTTTTCTCTCTCGCTCTCTTGTTCTCTCTCTCTCCCTCGTTCTTTCTCGTTCTCTCCTTTCTCGTTCTCTTTCACTTGTTCTCTTTCTCTCTCTCGTTCTTTCTCGTTCTCTCCTTCGCTTTCTTGTTCTCTCTCGTTCTTTCCTTTCTCTCTCGTTCCTTTTCTCTTTCTCTCTCCTTTTCTCCCTCGTTCTCTTTCTCGTTCTCATTCCCTTCTTGTTCTCTCTCGTTCTCGTTATTTTTTTCTTTCTCGTTCTCTCTCCCTCATTCTTTCTCTCTCGTTCTCTCCTTTTTTCTCTCATTCTCTTTCACTTGTTCTCTTTCTCTCATTTTCTCTCTCGTTCTTTCACTTGTTCTCTTTCTCTCCTTTTCTCTCTCGTTCTCTTTCACTTATTCTCTTTCTCTCTCTTTCGTTCTTTCTCATTCTCTCCTTCGCTTTCTTGTCCTCTCTCGTTCTCTTTCTCGTTCTCTCTTTCCTTTCTCTCTTGTTCCTTTTCTCTCTCTTTCTCTCTCTCATTCTCATTCCCTTCTTCTCGTTCTCTCTCTCCCTCCCTTTCCCAGCCTAGATTTCTTAAGCAGCAAATACTCGTGTCCACGGCGGGGCTTCTGAGTTGAATTACCTCAGACTGCAGAGTTAGAAGGCTGGGAGGAAAAGGATTTAATGGGGGGGAGAGGGAAGAAGAGAGAAGTCGGTTTTCCATTGAATTATCAAAGCCAACCGAAGCTTTCTTTAAAAAAAAAAAAAAAAAACCAAACCATAGCTCTTTATCTGAGCTATGTTGCTTACGAAGCAAAGAAGGTTAAACATTAAATACGCAGCTATTCCCACCTTTATTTTTAAAGCTGGGAACAACCTTGAAACCTTTTTACATGCCCCCCACCCCACCCGGGAAGGGGAGGTTAAGTCACGTTTGGTAGAGAGAAGCGGGAAAAAAATGAATGTTAGAAAGAGATAAAATATAAGGAAGAATCGAGGTTTTAGGAAGGCCGGGTCACCACTTAAATTGTCTTTAAATTATTATAGTTTAGTCAAAACAAAACAGAACAAGCTAACAGGGTGGGATCAAACCGGGCGGGCTAATTTTTCCTCCACAGCCGCCCCTCTACACGCCATTAAATGAGGTTCAAGGGCAGCAGCATCGTTGCTTAATGCGGGTTTCCGACGGAGCTGCTCGTTCACCGCCCTTGCTCGGCGGTTTGAGTCGCCTTGCAGCCGCCCGTAAAGCTCCTCTCGTTAACCTCCCGCCGCCTCCTCCTCGCGAGGAAATATCCGCCAAGGTGAGTGGGGGGCCGGAGCGACCCCCGGGGGGGGGGGGAAGGGGGAGAAATGCAAAAGCCCTCCCAGCCTTTAAAAAAAAAAATCGGGGAAAAAAAGCGCATTTCCCCCCCCCCCTCTCCTTTTTGTCCGTAAAAACTTCCAAACGGGTTTAAAAAAAGAAAGAAAACACCACCACCCGAGAGCGGCTTGCAAGCCCCGGGCCGCGCGTTGCCTTCCATTGGAAGAGGAAGGGGGTGAAGGAGCCTCAGTTTCCCCGGTGGGCTTCGGGGTATCCATTTATTCCTTTCCCTCCCGACTTTCCTTCCTTCCTTCATTTCAAGCCCGGTCTTTCTGAATGTCTCTTTAGAAAGGAAAAAAGCGAGTCCCTCGCCCCCCGGACAGGGCAGCTGGGGAAGGGGAGGGGTCTCCCGGCAAGGCTAGGTTTTGGGGAGGGGGCTCTTTGCCCTCCCTTCCCCAGTAAAACCCCCACCTTCCCCCTTTCCCAGGGTGTGTCTGTCTGTCTGTCTCTGTCCGTTTCTCTTGTTTTAAGACCCTCTCTGCGCCCTCTTCATTCCCCCCCCCTCCCCGCTTTCTCAGGCTCCTTGGCTGGAAGAGGCTTCGCAACCCCCCCAGGATGATGGGTCCCCGATCCCCGCTGGCGCGCTCCGGACTCCGCCACCTTTAAGGCTGGGGCCGGCCCGAGGAAGAGGAGGAGGAGGAGGAGGAGGGCGGCGGCGGGGCCGGCAGCCGGCCAGCGGAGGATGGATGGAAGAGATCTGGGGGCTCCCCGCGCTGTCCGCGTCCCCCCGCCGCTGCTCTCCGGGCTGTCTATGGAGAGCCACGTCGCCGCCGCCGCCGGAGCTGCGCGCTTGGCTCCTCTGGCGACGCCGCTGCCGCCCGGCAAATACCTCGCTGCTCCGGGCCTCAACCTCCATTCCCACCCGGGTGAGTTTTGGCTGGGCTTCTGGCGCTGGAAAAATTGGGGGGGGGCTGTGGGGGATGGTCAGCCTTCAATCCCCCCTTTTTAAAACGGGGTGCACCCCTTTCCTTTCAATCCTCCCCTTTTAATGTGGGGTCCCCCCTTTCCCTTCAATTCACCCCTTTTAAAGTGGGGTACACCCCTTTCCTTTCAATCCTCCCTTTTTAAAATGGGGGTGCACCCCTTTCCCTTCAATCCACCCACCCCTTTAAGGGGCAATTCTGCTCCTACCTCACCACCAGAGGTAGACCTCATTTTCCCTGCCCGTTTTCTGCAGCTGCCTTCCCCACCCCTCCCTGACACAAAACAGCCCTGCAGGCACCCCAGGAAAGCCTAACTGCCCCCCCCCCCCCTTTTGGCTGCCAGCAAGGTTGAAGTCCCTTGGGGCTGAGGGCATCCAGGAAAATGTGGAGAGCTGGGTCAGAAAATGCCCGAGGGAGAGTCCATTCTAATGGTTTAGGGCTGGCATATTCTTCCCTTTTCTGTTTAGCCATCTGGGGCCACCTTAACCCTTTTTGGAAGGAGGGAGAGTGCTAAACTTTAAAACAAAAAGGAGATAAAAAAGAAGGGAAATGAGCCAGTTTTCTCTTGAGAAACAGTTCTGTTTCCTTCTGAAATCCTTCTGAATCCATGAAGGACAAACCCAGTTCCATGTAAACCATGTTCTCCTGGATGGGATAAAGTTATTGTCAGTAGATCTCTGGCTGGAGGTAGAATAAATAAATAAATCTGTTATTAATTGGGCAGATAGAAAATATATATATATATATATATATATATATATATATATATATATATATATATATATATATATATATATATATATATATATATATATATATATATATATATATATATATATATATATATATATATATATATATATATATATATATATATATATATATATGCAGGGGGCAAATATATATAGAGGGCAGGGGGAAGAAATAAATTTGTTTTTAAGATTTAAGGGAAGCGAGAACTAAAAATGTTGTTTTGGTGCCTATTTTGAGAAGCTGACACATGCTACTCAACTCTAAAGCCATCGCATTCTAGCTTGAGCTAAATGCCAGGGCTGAAACACCTGGTTTTTGTGGGCTTGTCTTTCCTGCATTTTTATATTTTTCCCTGGATTTTTCTATCTTTGGCACAGTCTGTGGCTTGCTTTCTTCTGTCGTTTGGAACTGGAATGAGTTCTGGAGAACCCCGAAGCCCTTGTTGTCTCTTCTGTTAGTTTGATTTTGTAAAATAATGGTGTTCCTGTCTTTCTCTGAGGATTTTAGATTCCTTCCCTCCATTCTTCTTTGTGGACTAAAAGGCCTGGTTTTTATCCTCTTATTAAGTATGCTTTGAGAGTCCATGTCTCTTGCCAGTAGCTGGTATTTATTTCTGCAAATGGTTCTCCCAAATTTGCTTTATGGGTCTTGTAGATTCTCGTCACGGTCCAAGATCATCTTTGCCTAGTGAAACCTTTTGATTTATTGTAAAAAAATGGACTGTTTTGTCATTCTTGTGATTTGCTCTCCTAACCAAGATGATAGAAAACACGGGGAAAGGAGATATAGATCGTCTCAACTTACCACAGTTTATGGAGTGACCGTCTGAAGTTACAACAACCGCTGAAAAAAAATGACTTATGACCGTTTTCTCACACTTACGGCCGCTGCAGCATCCCCATGGCCACGTGATCCAAATTCAGACCCTTGGCCACTGACTCCTATTTATGACGGTTGCAGGGTCCCAAGGTCACGTGGTGGCAAAGGAGGTCGTAAAATGGAACAAAACTCGCTTAGCCACATAAATTCTGGGCTCAAGGGTGGTCGTAAGTCAAGCATTCCCTGTACTTAAAAAAAACCCCAAAAAATCAGGGATGTGTTGGAATGAAAATAGCTTTTGTCGCTCTATTTTTGGTGGGGTTTCCAAAGTTTTTAATGCCTACGTCAGAATTGCACAAAATCGCCAACTGGATGGTTGAGCACAATTTTTTTTCAAAGATGGTTTCTTTCGCTTGTCTCATTTTTTGGGTCTTCTTCCTATCCACCCTCTGAAAGAAGTCTTTTTCGTAGCAAAACTTGTTGTTGTTTAATCCGCAAGTTTGAGAGAATTGTATCTTAGGCTGGAAGGACAACCATGGTCGGCTTTTAAAACAGTCAAACATTCCTTTGTCTTTCAAATTGTTTTATCTCTTGCTGGGCCCAAAGTTTCCAACTGAATCTCTTGTAAAGAAATAGCTGGATTGGTTTTGGCTGAGTTCCTCACCAGTTAAAATTAGCTTCTTTTTGAGGGAGAGGTTGGGAGGAAAAAACTCTGGGCTTTGTCCAAATCAAAGCTTTTTTTAAAAAATTCAGTTACAGAGCCCTTGTGATTTTAATTTTTTTAATGCCTTGCCGTTGTGTGTGTATGTGGTAGGGACACGATTGAGGAAGAAATGTACATGTGGAGGTTATTCCTGCACCTATTTTCTTCTTTCTTCTGCTCTCCTTTTTTCTTTCTCTCCTGCAATTCATCGACAGAATAAATGAATTGCCCTTTAATAAAGTTTAAAATAGCAGCCGTTGGGGTTTTGTTTTTTTTCCCTGGGTCTGCGTGTCGATACATGCAATTCAGAACAGATGACAAGCTCTCAGCTTCAGAGAAGTCCCTTCTCTTTCTGAATTGAAAAAGGGAGGGCAGGGGTGTTTTTTTTGGGGGGGGGGAGGGGAAGTGGGGGTTATGAAATAATGCACAGGTTAAGAGATTGGAGCCTCTCCGCTGGAATGCATGCATTTTAGCATGCATTTAGCAGTGGCATGTTTATAATTAGGCCTGCTTTAAGAAGCAGGGTATAAAAGCCAGACACAGTCAGAAGTGTGGTGTTTAAAGTAGGTGGGTGTGTATTTTTTTTTTCTTAAGCAACTGCAGATGTTTAAAATCCTGCTATGCAGGTAAGAACAAAACACTCTTTTTAGATGACAAGTATGATCGTTTTTTTTCTTTCTTTCTTCTGCTCGAGGTGGAGGCTGGATTAATTTCCCCCCAGCTTAACTGAAATAGCATTTCTGAAGCTGCTTAATTCTCTTCAAATTTGATTCTTTCTTTAAAAAAAAAAAAAATTCTCAGCTCTCCCACCCTTACCTGAAATGCCAGGTGTGCCATCCTGGAAGAGGAAAAATAAATCAATATTATTATTTTTTTTGCATCAGCCGGTGTGGTTGGCAGGTCTTGTGACTTTCGAGCCTTTTTCAAATCAGTCAAGAATCTTTAGGTACATTAAAAAAAAAAAAATACAGTCTTGTGAATAGGTGTGATTTTCTCTCCCCCGCCCCCCAAGATTGGCAGGTGGTGTGGGGAGAGAAAGCTAAATCCTGGGTGAGAGAGAAGTGATGCAGAATTGACTTTAGGAGACAAGGTTTTTGCAATCGTGAAAAACTGGCTTTGAAATTTTTTGCAAAACCCGATGGCCAACCAAGACGACAACAGAGGAAATTTGCAAGGAAGATTTATTGGATTTCTGGATAGGTGCTTTTTCCAGGTGCTAAAAAAACCCAGAGGTGCCAAATGCAGAGTGCTAAACTAAGCTCAAGAGCAAACATCATTTTATTTACACATACACACTACCCTCTTAGTACTGCCACTACTCTATTTTTTTTTTTAAAAGAGGTGACATCATTGTGCAGACTAGCTCAAAACTGAGCCAGAATGGGGCTGTTTTAGCATTTAGGGATTATATATATATATATATAATAAAAGCCTAGAAAGGTTTAGGAATATAATTGTCTTACAGGCCCACTGTAAATCAATGCTCCTGCTGCATTTTAGCACTGTTGCCGTGTTTTGGTGGGAAATTATATTATCGATGCTTGGAAAATCCACCATATCTCTGCAGTGTCCAGAAACAGAGAAAAGAAAACTCCTTCTTTCCAGAGTTGTCTCAAAGGTACCACTTTGGAGAAGGGTGCAGACTCTCTCCATGGTGGAAAGATGCACCCTTTATTGGTGGGGTTATTACATGCCCTGGATCGATGGGTTTACCTGCTAGTGCAAATCCTGGCCAGTGTTAGCCTTGGTTAGAGTCGTGGGCTGTGAAAATATTTACATACCCCCTCACATCCTGGACATAAATTGTTTCAACTCCTACCCTCAAAACGAGGCTATAGAGCACTGCACACCAGAACAAGGAGATACAAGGAGAGATTTTTCCTGAACGCCATTACTCTGCTAAACAAATAATTCCCTCAACACTGTTCAGCTATTACAAAGTCTGCACTATTATTACTATTAATCTTCTCATCACTCCTTATCGCCCATCTCCTCCCATTTGTGACTGTAAGACTGTAATTTTGTCGCTTGTATCCTTATGATTTATACTGTTTCCTGGTACGATTTGATTGCTTATTGTACCCTATGACTATTATTAAGTGTTGTACCTGATGATTCTTGACGAATGTGTCTTTTCTTTTATGTACACTGAGAGCATTTGCACCAAGACAAATTCCTTGTGTGTCCAGTCACACTTGGCCAATAAAGAATTCTATTCTATTCTATTCTATTCTATTCTATTCTATTCTGTTCTGTTCTATTCTATTCTATTCTATTCTATTCTATTATGGGTGGAACGGATAAACCCCATCTGTTAGATGGGACTCAGAGCACGATGCAATTCCAGAAAGGCAGAGTCATTTACGGAAAGGGTCTCTAACCTTGGCAACTTTAAGACTGTTTAAGTCCTCAAGTCTTAGAATTGCCAAGGTTGGAGACTCCTAAATCAGGGACGGCATCCAGTGAAGGAATTGGGTGGGTGGGTAGCTGGACATGCAGGGATCCCTCAACCTTAAGACCACAATGGAACCCAAAATGTGTGTCACTAAGCGAGACATTTGTTCCTGGGAAATTTCCCCCATTTTGCAATCTTTCCTGCTGTTGTCCATTAAGTGAATCACTGCCATTGTTAAGTTAGTGAATCTGGCTTCCCCGTTGACTTCACTCATCGGTAGGTCGCAAAAGGGGATCAGGTGACATGCAACCATCGTAAATATGAACCGATTGCCAAGTATCTGAATTTTGATACTGTGGCCCAGGGGAATGATGCAACGGTCGTTAAGTATGAAACACAGTCACAAGTTCCTTTTGGGTGGGGGGGGCGTTGTGACTTGAGGTGGTCACTAAGGGAACTGTTGTAAGTTGAGGACAACCTTTATTGAGTCCTGTGAATTGTTCCGCCATATTTTCTGTCTCTTACCAATCGCTGTGGTCCATCTGCTAGCTGTGGCTGGCTGGGGTCCCTTGTGGCTCAAGTGTCAGTTTTGGAAACCACATTGAGACCAGACGCTCCTACTCTGCCCCATTTTGAGCCTGGGAAAATGGGAAGTGGAATTTCTTGGAGTGTATGTAGTTAGACATAATAGCATTCTTTTTCTAATTCAAGGTCATGTTATTTCTGCAACTGGGTGAGAGGAAGTCTCAAGCTGAGGCAAATGGTGATTGGGGCATGTGATGCAATGAGGGGTGCAGGGGATGGATTTGTAGTTTTTAACTTATTGCAAGGAAGCAATAAGTTAAAAGATTCGGGGTTCCCCAGATGTACCAGTTTGGTATCCAAATAAAAACAGAACTATTGAGGAGATGCCTGTCTTGGAGTTATTGGTTGGAGTGGAAGTTTTCTGGAATGCTGACATCAAGCTGGAAAGTTAGAAGGACTGGCCAAGAGAAATGGGACATTCCTTAACAGCTAAATCGCAGGATTATAACAGATAATCAGAGTTGGAAGGGATCTTGTAGGCCATCTAGTCCAACCCCCCTGCCCAAGCGGGAGACCCTACATCATTTCTGACAGATGGCAGTCCAATCTCTTCTTGAAAGTCTCAAGTGATGAAGCTCCCACAACTTCCGAGGGCAATTTCTGTTCCATGGGTTGATTGTTCTCCCTGTCAGGAAATTCCTTCTTCTTTCCAGGTTGAATCTCTCCTTGTTCAGTTTTCATCCATTGTTCCTTGTCTGGCCTTCAGGCACTTTAGAAAATAGCTTGACACCCTTCTCCTCCCTGTGGCAGTCCCTCAAGTATTGGAATCCTGCTCTCCTGTCTCCCCTGGTCCTTCTCTTCCCTAGACTAGCCAAGCCCAGTTCCTGCAACCATTCGTTGTATGTTTTAGCCTCCAGTCCCCTCATCATCCTGGTTGCTCTTTTCTGCACTTTTTCTACAGTCTCAACATCTTTTTTATAATGTGGTGAACAAAACTGGATGCAGGACTCTGCTCTAATTGTAGAGAGAAACCTTCTCTTTCTTAAGGCTATTCTGTCCTCGCGTAGAAAGGAGCATCCTTTGAGTCGAAGGGAATTTGTGTCGGATTGCAAACTGTGCGGAAGGAGCGTTTCCACGGGAGATTTCCCTCTAGAATGCAACCAGTGGCTCTCTGGGGTTGTTTGTTGCAGTGTGTCACGCAGTCCTCCAGATGTTGGAGCTGGCATTTTCATCTACCTATCCCGAGTCCTTCCCAAGGATAGGCGGATGTGGTTGTTGGATGCTGTTCAAGGTATTGCAGGATGGAAGCTGGTCTGAGTAAAGCTGCCTTCTGCAATTGACCGATGAAGGTTTTGTCAATGTCAGACGGTGTTCAAGGGCTGCTCCAGATGTTTTTGGGGGTTGCACCCAAGACACCTATTGCTATTAGCCTTTGCTTTCTCTTGCCATAGTTGTTCTGTTTCTACTTGTACTTTGTATTTTGTTAACTCCTCCAGGTCTTTCTCTTCTCTTCTGCTGTCTCCAGGTATTGCCACATCCACTGTCCAGACTTTTTAAAAATCTTTTTAATGACAATTGCCAAGGCTGGGGTGTTTTGTGGCAGGTGCCTGCCAGTTTGAATTCTATTATTATCATTTCTATCATCCTAGTACTGATGGTGTTATTACCTAGCTGGGTTATGAAATGTCTGCAAGAAAACAACCCAGCTTAGAGAGCACCAGGGACCTTACTACTACAACTACTAATACTACTACTATTATTATTCATTACATAGTCAGCCAGATGTTCAGACTGGGTGTAGCATTTTTGTCTATCTATCAAGGACCTGGGATAGGCAAATCTGGATGTTTGATGGTGTTACAGATATTGCCACAGGATGGAAGCTGTTCTAAGTCAAGCTGCCTTCTGCAATTGACTGGTGGCGAATGTGTCAATGCCAATGATGGTGTTCAAATGGTGCTTCGGTTGTTTTAGGATTGCACCCAAGGCACCTGTGACTATTGGTACCACCTTTGCTTAACTTTGCCATAGTTTATTTTTTATTTATTTATTTATTTATTTATTTATTTTTGTCAATCGCTTACAAGATAATAGGCATAAGTAAAAACATAGTTATGAATACATGGATACATATAAGAAAAATAAAATAAACAATAGGACAGGGACGGTAGGCACGTTGGTGCACTTATGCATGCCCCCTACAGACCTCTTAGGAAAGGGGTGAGGTCAATAGTAAACAGTCTAAGGTTAAAGTTTTTGGGGCTTGGGGAAGAGACCACAGAGTCAGGTAGAGTATTCCAGACACTGACCACTCTGTTGCTGAAGTCGTATTATTATTATTATTGATGATGATGATGATGTTGGCTTCCTTCTTATCACCCTATTTCCTGCAACTTCCTTGGTATTTTTCAAAAGTTAAAATATGCAGAATGGCGCCCTTTCCTAACAAACGACGCTGCATGTTTCTTGCCCTCATTGTGTTGGGTTGAAACTGGGAGAGAGTATAATCCAATCTTGTTTCTCAACCTTGGCCACTTTAAAGCTGGTTAGGGAATTCTTCCAGACGTTGGAAGCCCACCCATCTTCTAATGGCCAAGGTTTGGGAAAACACTCAGTAATCTGTGCTTTGGTCTGCCTAATCTGCTTCTTAAAACAAGGGAAAGAAAACTAGGTTTCTGGTCCTTATGGGGCCAGAGGACTTAAATCAGTTGTGCTTCAAAGCAGTGTTGTTGTTTTTTTTAAAAAAGAGTCACTTTTGCAGCCCTGCAGAATTTCAGCAGTGTGTTAGTATGTATATCCTTGGATATTTAGACCGTCGGAGAATTTGGATCTATTTGTCTCAAACTTCCTCTCCTGCCAATTGTTCTCCGGTCTGTGTTTCCTGGTTTTTAATTGCAGGCCAGGGTTATAAATATTGCACTTTTAAGGTGGACCTTTTTTTTTTTTTGCATTTGAAACGATCGAATGCTTTTAAAAAAATCATGCCTTGGTTTCTGCTCGTCTTGTCTTGATGGTGTATGTGCTATTTATACAGCACACCTCGCTGGAGAAAATATACTTTCTCTTGGATCAGCCTATCAAAGCTAACAGACGCCTTTTTTAAAAAAAAAACAATGTCCCTGCTTGTGAGGACTGAATTATTTTAAACCACGGCTTGCAAACAGCTTGGCCGAGTGAACCTTGTTGCTAAACTTGGCAGCCGGATTATTTCATTTGAAGGGGGATGGAGGTGGAGTAAAAAAAATGGCTGTGTTACTCAGGGGCTCTGCTAAGGCAGTATTTATTTTTAATGTTAACTTTTCAAGAAATGAAAAACGGCCACGAAAAAAACAGGCAATGCTTTATGTCAGAAGAACTTGAGCTGGCTGTTGGAATTTCCTTTCAGAGGGAGAGGGAGGGAGGGAGAGAGAGAGAGAACAAGAGAGAGTAAGAAATAGAACGAGAACAAGAGAGAGAACAAGAAAGAGAAAGAGAGAGAGAGAGAAAGAAAAAGAGAGAACAAGAGAAAAAGAGAAGAGAGAGATAAGAAAGAGAATGAGAAAAAGAGAACAAGAGAATGAGAAAGAAGAGAGAGAGAGAAGAGAGATTTTATTTTATATTTTATTTTTCTTATATGTATCCATGTATTCATAACTATGTTTTACTTATACCTATTATCTTGTAAGCAATTGACAAATAAATAAATAAAAATAAAAACAAGAGAGGGAGAAGAAAGAGAAAGAACAAGAGAGAGAAGAAAGAGAAGGAGGACGAGAGACAGAAGAGAGAAAGAGAATGAGAAAGAAAGAGAATGAGAAAAAGAAAGAACAAGAAAAAGAATAAGAGAGAGCAAGAGAACAAGAGAGAGAGAAGAAAGAGAATTAGAAAGAAAGAAGAGAGAGAAAGAGAGATCTATCTTAGCTTGTAGAAGGGCATGAATTAGATCCTGCTCCTGGCCCCAGCTTTATGGAAATGATTAAACAAGGTGCTAGTCCACATGTTTGGGGTTTGCTTTGTGCTTTGCCCCGTCATAATATGGTTTGGGCTTGGCAGGATGTGGTTTGCTAACCGAGATAAGAAAGCCGGAGTGAAGGTGTGAGGCCAAATATATCCACCTGCATATCCTCTTCCCATTTAGACCTCATGCAAATTCACGAGGGTGAAATTGGGCAGGGTGCGGGAAAACAGGTTTGGATTGTAAGTAAATTGCAAACTGCGTTAAAATAAATGGTGACCGTTTTTACAAGGATTCGTAGGCAGAAACTGAAATGTATACATTATTTCCCAATGCAGAAAAGAAAAGGAAAGATAAAGAAGTAGAGAGTGAATTTGATTGCTTTATCCACAGAACAGAACACACAGGGTGTTCTCGAGTTATGGTCAGGAATTGAACCCAAACTTTGAGTTGCTAAGTGAAACCTTTGTTTAAATGAGTTTGGCCCCACGTTGTGAGCTTTCTTGCCATGTTGTTAAGTGAATCATTGCGTTTGTTAAATCGGTAACACGGTTGTTAAATGAATCTGGCTTCCTCATTGACTTGGGCTTGTCAGAAGGTCTCAAAAAGTGACCCTACTACAATTGTCATAAATATGAAGCAGTTGCCAAAGTGTCCAAATTTTGATCACGTGACTCTGGGAAAGGCTGCAGCGGTTGTTACGTGTGAAAAAGGGTCGTAAGTCAGATTTTTTTTCCGTGCCATTGTAACTTCGATCGGCCACTAAATGGAACCGTTGAAAGCCAAGGATTACCTGTACGGGGATCCCAAGTGTGAATTTTTGTAGATGGCAAACATGAAAAGATAAAAAGCAAATTGCTCGTTGCTGCTCTTGAAGAATTTGGACCAAGGTAGTAGGGAGAATTTTCTGCTGGAACTGGAGAGCATGGAATTATTTCTTCTTCCACGAGAAAGAACCCAAATCTGTATTTTTCCAGCTAAATATATATATATATTTCCAGCTGCAACCTGAAATGGTGCAGCTGGTTCTTTTGTCTCTTTCAGCTAGACTGTCCTTGGCCTTGATGATTAGATGATGGGACTTGCCTTCTCTGCCAAGGTCCCAGAATCAAATCCTGACAAGGCACTGGAGCAGAAAAACCTTTGCATATTTTGTCTGAAGGCCTCTGCTATTCCTCCACTCATTTGTGGAATCATCCTGGAGCATTAATCGGGGGCAGAGGAGAAGGTTTAAACTCTATGAGCTGCCGTTAGTTGCAGGATGCTGTCTGAATTATTTTCAAGCATGCAAACAGGAAAACAATGTGGGGTTTTGTTAAGTTTTGAGAGACTGCAAAAAAGAATTCTGTTGTGCAGCCTCTGGTAGGAAGTTTGCAGTCAAGAGTTTTCCTTTCTCGTTTATTTAATTTGAATGTGTCCGTTTTTTTAAAAAAATGTTTTTAGTAGGGGAATGCAAACAGCTACCAGACAGACACACAAACACGTTGCGGTTAGACAGAAAAAGGTCTGCCTATGTTGGTAGGGATTAAAATGGAAAGGAGGAAGGAAAAGAGAAGGAAGGAAGGAAAAGTGTAGAGAGGGAAGAAGGAGAAGAATAGGAAGGAAGGAAAAGAGTAGGGAGGGAGGGAGGGAGGGAGGGAGGAAGGAAAAGAATAAGAAGGAAGAAAGGAAAAGAGTAGGGAGAAAGGAAGGAAAAGAATAAGAAGGAAAAGAAAAGGAAGGAAAAGAGGAGGGAGGGAGGGAGGAAGGAAGGAAAAGAATAAGAAGGAAGAAAAGAAAAGAGAAGGAAGGAAGGAAAAGAGAAGAAAGGAAAAGAATAAGAAGGAAAGGAGGAAAAGAGGGAGGGAGGAAGGAAGGAAGGAAGGAAAAGAGGAGGGAGGGAGAAAGGAAGGAAAAGAATAAGAACGAAGGAAGGAAAAGAGTAGGGAAGGTGGGAGAGAGGAAGGAAGGAAGGAAAAGGTATTGGAGGAAGGGAGAAAGGAAGGAAGGAAGGAAAATGTTCACTTCATGTAATATCAGTCTAGAATTAATTCCATCCTTAAATCTTATCTAGACCAGTTTGTCTCAACCTTGGCAACTTGAAGCTTGCGGAATTCAACTCCCAGAAAAATTCCCTAGCCAACCAAACCGGCTGGGGAAATTCTGGAAGTTTTAAGTCCACCCCTCTTCCAAGAGGCCAAGGTTCTCCCGAGGGAAACACGTGTCTTCCGCGTCTCATTGGAAGAAGGTTTCCAACCAAGAGAACCGACCCGTGATCCGAATCCATTCCTCGGTCCCAGGAGGAGAAGTTTGAAGAGGACTGTTGGAAAGGATCCCAACGTCTTCTCTCTCGGCGTCTTCCGAGGTTGCTCGCTTTCTGCTTCGGGAGCAAGGAAGTGTTGCCTAGGGGTTGCCTTCCCAATCTCCTGGAGAAGGCAGCGAGGCGGTTGGGGAAGGTCTCCTGGTTTTTTTGTGCTGATTGTGGACGTTTGTGGAAGATAAATTTGGCAAGCTGGGCCTGTTGAGAGCAGATGGATCCGGCTGCTGGTGTTTCAGAGCCCTCCGGATTTGCAAATGGGGAATTTCCCATTGCATCACTTCTTGCTCAACCTTCCCGGAATAACGAAGACGGGCTTGTCTCCCATTGCAACTTGTGTTTAATTAAAGCGGGGACACCTTCAGAGGTGGGTGTGGTTGTTTTGTCGCTCACCCAGGCTCTGTTTGGCTGGGTTCCCACCTTGAATGCAAAGGAGGAGTGTGGCTCGCCGTGGAAAGTCAGCCATGGGTGAACTGGAGAGAGAAATCTTGGCAAATGGCTTGACATGCGGCGTGAAACCGTGCCAGTTCCATAAAACAGAGCTTTGAGGGGGGTTGGAATAGCTGAATGGAAGATCCGGTGGGTTCCTGGAGATCTTGTCTAGATCAAGGGTCTTCAAACTTGGAAAGTTTAAGACTTGTGGACTTCAACTCTGGGAGTTGAAGTCCAGAAGTCTTAAGGTTGCCAAGGTTGGAGACCCCTGATCTAGAGGAGGCCTGAAGAAGACATGTTGGCTAAGTTCCACCATCTTCTCCTGCAACCTAACTCTCTAGCTCAAGGGCCTTCAAACTTGGCCAAGTTTAAGACTTGTGGACTTCAACTCCCAGAATTCTTGAGCTAACAGGACTGGAGGAGGAATTCTGGGAGTTGAAGTCCACAAGTCTTAAAGCGGTCAAGTTTGAAGACTCCTGGTCTAGATGGTAATCATAGCTGAAGGTGATGAAGACCAAATTTGCAGTGGGGAGGAGAACAGTTCTGAGATCACAGGAAACTGAGGGCTTTATCAGATGGACTGAAGTTACAAGTCAGAAGGTCCCTTGTGTGAATCTCACCATGGTTCTTTATCGGCCATGAAGGATGGCTTTTAAGAGGACTTTCTCTTAGGACCTCTTCCTTTGCAGGGGAGGTTCTTAGGATGCCAGGATAACCTTCTCCAAGCTCAGAATGTAGGATTGTTTGCATGAAGAAATGACAGGTTGTGGCTCCCCAGATGTTCCCAGCGTCCTTGACTCTTAGTCATCCTGGGCCAAGGTGCCTACTCTTTATAGTAAGTTGCGTGGACTATGTCACGCATTGCGACGTGCAAGAGTCATCGTCAACCGAGACAGATTTATAGGCTAACACACTTTTGGGGACCTGGTTGAGACTATCCCAAGTTTGGGATGGAGACGTGGATTTGGTGGTTGTAGGGGGAGGAAGAGAAAGCTAGAAACTTGGCAACCTGGAGGTGATAGTTACATGACCCTTGTATTGTTTTGCAGCCTTACATAACCAAGGCGAAGAAGGGACAGGTGGATGGAAGGGTTGAAGGAAACCACCTGCCCTGGCTGCAATTGCATGCATGGTAGTTCAGGCTGATGTCATGCTCAGCTTTTGTTTCATGAGCCCAACCGTCTTCCATTAATGTAGATCACCCGTGTGCTTCTTAATACCTTAATTTAAAAAAATGTAAATGATTTGAGTTACAGCTCGACACAGGGAACCATTTACAACCACTGTTTTGTAAAAAAAAAAAAAAAAACCTCGGTCAGTTTCCCTAAACTCCTTCTAAAAGTTCTCCTAAGGGGTTGCAGCCCACCTGTCTGGCCCCCCTTTCATGCACCCCTTTGGGGCCCAACAATTCCCAGCTGTTGCACCGGCCTTCTGTCCTGCCCCAGCCATGTGCCGTGCATGGCCTGTTTTTTTTTGCACACTGCATCCCCTTCTGATGACTGCAGGCTTTTTCAGCATCATCACTGCCCCATAAGCAGGATTTCTCTCTCTCTCTTTCTCGTTCTCTCTCCGTCTCTCTCTCTCTCTTTCTTGTTCTTTTTCTTGTTCTCTCTCTCTCTCTCTCTCGTTCTTTTCTTTCTTGTTCTCTTCTCTTTCTCTTTCTTATTCTCTCTCTCTTTCCCATCCTTTCTTTCTCATTCTCTTTCTTGTTCTCTCTCTCTCTCATTCTCTTTCTTATTTTTTTTCTCTCTCTCTTTCCCATCCTTTTTTTCTCATTCTCTTTTTGTTATCTCTCTCTTTCTCATTCTCTTTCTTGTTCTCTCTCTCTCTTTCTTTCTCTCACTCTTTCTTGTTCTCTTACTTGTTCTCTCTCTCTCTCTCTCTCCTTTTCTTTCTTGTTCTCTTCTCTTTCTCTTTCTTATTCTCTCTCTCTTTCCCATCCTTTTTTCTCATTCTCTTTCTTGTTCTCTCTCTCTCTTTCTTTCTTGTTCTCTTACTTGTTCTCTCTCTCATTCTCTTTCTTGTTCTCTCTCTCTCTCTCTCATTCTTTTCTTTCTTGTTCTCTTCTCTTTCTCTGTCTTGTTCTCTCTCCCATCCTTTCTTTCTCATTCTTTTTCTTGTTATCTCTCTCTTTCTCATTCTTTCTCTCTCTCTCTCTTGTTCTCTTTCTTGTTCTCTCTCTCTCATTCTTTTCTTTCTTGTTCTCTTCTCTTTCTCTGTCTTGTTCTCTCTCCCATCCTTTCTTTCTCATTCTTTTTCTTGTTATCTCTCTCTTTCTCATTCTCTCTCTCTCTCTCTCTTGTTCTCTTTCTTGTTCTCTCTCTCTCTCTCTCTCTCTCATTCTTTTCTTTCTTGTTCTCTTCTCTTTCTCTGTCTTGTTCTCTCTCCCATCCTTTCTTTCTCATTCTTTTTCTTGTTATCTCTCTCTTTCTCATTCTTTCTCTCTCTCTCTTGTTCTCTTTCTTGTTCTCCCTCTCTCTCTCTCTCATTCTCTTTCTTGTTCTCTCTCTCTCTCTCATTCTTTTCTTTCTTGTTCTCTTCTCTTTCTCTGTCTTGTTCTCTCTCCCATCCTTTCTTTCTCATTCTTTTTCTTGTTATCTCTCTCTTTCTCATTCTTTCTCTCTCTCTCTCTTGTTCTCTTTCTTGTTCTCTCTCTCTCTCTCTCTCATTCTTTTCTTTCTTGTTCTCTTCTCTTTCTCTGTCTTGTTCTCTCTCCCATCCTTTCTTTCTCATTCTTTTTCTTGTTATCTCTCTCTTTCTCATTCTTTCTCTCTCTCTCTCTTGTTCTCTTTCTTGTTCTCCCTCTCTCTCTCTCTCTCCCTTCTCACACTCCAGTCTCCACCCGTTCACCAGCCTTGCCAACTGCTTAAAGACGTCTTTTAGCCGATTAACTCTTCTGGGTTTAAAATGATTAAGCAATTAAGCAATTACCTTTATTGTGTTTACATCTTGCCCTTTCTCCAAAGAGCAGCACAGGGGAGCATATTATATGTGAAGGCGGTAATTGCTTACCTAGATCTTGCGAGGTAGACCAGGTGGAGGTGGAGGCACTGTGGGGGGAGGGGGGGGGAAGGGACATGGATTGGCCAAGCTGGCGATGGGGGGGCTTAAACTTGGCATCATGAAGCACTCAGCTTAGAGATAGTCCAGGAGGGGCTTTAAAAAATTTGGGGTAGGGGAAAAAAAAAACCTCTTGGTTATCCTTAACCTGAAATCTAGCTTGTCCCGTTATTGGTTTGGTGGGCGAATTAATTAGTGGATGTATTACTGCGATGTAAAAAATACATATTTTCTTAACTGTATTTCATTTCTGGTTGACTTCCTTCCTGCATCGGGTGTATTTAAATTAATTTAATTTTTCTGAGAAGATTTCAGCAGGTGTGCAACGAGGTTGGTGGCCCCAAAGCTTAAGACCTTCTGTGCCTATGTGTGACTGTTTACCTCTTATATTATTTTTATTTTTCTCTAAGAAGTTTTTGTTTAACGGTGAGCTGGCTGATTAGTCATAATCATCATAACCCCGGGACATTTCATGTTATTAAACAACATCTGCTTATCTCACAGCCTTGGAAAGGGCTGGAGAGGTAGACAAAAATGCCAGATCTAGTCTAAATAGCTGGCTGACTGTGCAAATCAACCCTAATAATAGATTAAATGTATATGCCACCCAACTCCCAGTGACTCTGATTAGTCAGGACGCTGTGTGGAATCTTCACTTTATAGGCTGGCCAATGAGGACTAGAAGCTTACTTTTTCCTTTAGAGGAGGGGCTAAACTTTCTTTTCTTTTTTTCCTTACAAAATATTTTAATAGATATACAAAGAGGATATACTTCTAACAGCAGCCACATTTCAAATACTGTATAATCTTGTATGATTTTTTTTTTTAAGTTACTCATTGCCATTTTACTTTAAATGGACATTTTGATTTGAAACCACTGTAGATTGTTTCTTCTAAAAACTTTAATGTCATCCTCTCTGCTGCATATTTTCACCAGTACTATGTGACATAGGGTTTCACATTCACTTCCAAAATCTTATTGGAAAAAGGACCTATATCCCTTTGTGTGACTTTTTCTTGTTGTTGTTATTTAAAATGCCGATGCCACCCGACTCTCAGCGCCTCTGGGTGGTTTTCAGATTATTCAAAACATGAAAAACCAGATGTGAAAATTAAAAATAAAAGACTAGAAATAAAAGGAAGGGCAGAGACCAGAGGTGGTATTCATCCAGTTCTGACCGGTAGCAGAAACTTTGAGTAATTTGGAGAACCAGCAAATCTCACCTCTGACTAGCTCCACCCCCATCTATTCTCCATCTCCCATCGAGTCCCAGCTGATTGGCTGGGTTTTCTTTGGTTGCCCTACACAGGAGAACGGAGCTGCAAAGCAGGTTAGGCGGATGGGGGGGGGGAATGGGGATTTTATAGTATCCTTCCCCTGCCATGCCCACCAAGCCACGTCACGCCCACCATGCCATGCCCACTGTATTATACGTGGGCGCAGGGTTGCCCAGGGAGAAGATCTGAACATTGGCCTCCAATTAGACAAGGATGGAGAGAGCTCTTTCGTAGACAAGAGAGGCAGGTGATGGTTGCCCATGAACGAGATGCGTTTCTCTCTTCTTTTCGTTGCTGTTGTTCGGTCATTAAGATGTGTCCTGCTCTTCGCTACCCCATGGACCATAGTATGTCAGGACCCTGTGCCTCTGTCCACCACTGTCTGGGCTTTCCCTGATATGGTCAGAGGACACATGTACCACAATATGTCACCCTGTCTGCTTTGGGGCATCATGGCTGCATTCTAAAGAGGAGACTTTGCCCCATTTTTGGAGGGTTCTAGAGCACTTGTCCTGTTGAGGATTGACCAGGAGTTTTGGGGTAGGCTGAATCCTTTTGCTTCAGCTGGAGGAGCAGAAGAACAGACTTGGAAGGACTTCTAGTGGTTTGGGTGAGAAGTTGCTGGTTACTTTTTACCGGTCTACCATTGAGAGCATTTTGACATACTGTGTAACAGTGTGGTATAATGGATGCTCTGCAGTGGATAAGAAGATGCTCCAGAGAGTATAAACACAGCACAAAAAAATCATTGGTTGCTCTGTTTCTTCTTCGGAAGAGATTGCGAAGACCAGTCTCCTCTCTAGAGTAGTAAAAATATCCACAGACCGTTCTCATCGTTGGGATGCTGGACTTGAATTTACCTTTAAGAGAAGACTTTGCAAGGAGACTTTGGAAGTTGGGGAGCAGTGGATTGGAACCGTTGCTCCCCAATTGGTCCCCCAGGAACCCTAACAAGGCTTACTCTTGAACAGCTCAGCTCCTGGAGTGACCTCAATGAGTTTAACCCATTTCCATCAAGAGAGTTTCAAAAGCTGTTTACTGCAAGCACTTGGCCCAGCCTTTTGAGCCCAACCCAAGAAAAACATCCAAAGCTCGCCTCTTCGTTTCCTAAATCTCAAAAGGCTGGGCTTTATTTTCATTTTTCTTTATTCTTTTTTTTTTCTTAATTGTTGAGTCATTATCAAGAGAGGAAGCATCGTGGGGTCATGAGATTGTCCCTCAAGCCACCGCAGAACCCAGCAGGAGGAAGGACAGTGAAAGAAAGAAAGCCCAGCACAGTGGCAGATAGGAGACCAGAAGGTTAACATCATTGCCCAGAGGGTCATGGGTTGCCCTCTCCCCTCTTTGGAAGAGCTTTAGAGCTCCTGCTCCCTTAAGAAAGTTCAAAACATCCTCAAAGATCCCTCTCATCCTGGGAACCCTTCTTTTTAAACTATTACCCTCTGGCAGACGGTACTGGAGAATAATAAAAACAAGGACAAATAGGCTGAAAAACCAGCTTCTATCTCAAGGCAGTAACTCTATTGAATTCTACTGTCTAGTGCAATATTAATGCAATATCAGAGGTTTTCAGTTCAATGTGTGGAGTGTGAAGGACGTGTGTTTGTGTTTATTTTCATGGTCATGATGTGCACTGAAGATGGCGTTTGATTCCGTACAATGACAATAAAGAAAGCTAAAAAAAAGCGGTAGGGTCAGCTACAGTGAGGAAGATGGGGAGGGAAGTGGACAGTGGTGGGATTCAAATTTCTTTTACTACCGGTTCTGTGGGCGTGGCTTGGTGGGCGTGTCAGGGGAGGGATATTGCAAAATCCCCCTTCCCTCCCCAGCCCACTGACCTGCTTTCTAGCTCCGTTCTCCTGCGCAGGGCAACCGAAGGAGACCCAGCCGTTCAGCAGGGACTCAATGGGAGGCAGAGAAGAGATAAGGGCGGGGCCAGTATTTGCCGGTTCTCTGAACTACTCAAAATTTCCACTACTGGTTCTTTAGAACTGGTCCAAACCGGCTGAATGCCATCTTTGGAAGTGGGCTCCTGAGACATCACTGAATCCTGGTCCCGATTCTGAGACACCTTGGAGACAAAATTAAGGGTAGTCCTCATCTTACGACAACCACGGAGCCCCAAATTTCTGTGGCTAAGCAAGACAGGTTGTTGAAATGAGGTTTGCCTCAATTTACGACCTTTCTTGCCACCGTGATGACAGAAGCTTCTTGGGGTGAGAAGCGAAAGGTCTTCAAAGAAAAACCAAAATGTCCGGTTGCCTTTTGCAAAAAGCCCCCTTTGGGTCTTCACGGAATGCTTGAGAATTCCTTCCAGATTTCTCTGATGGATGGTTTTGAGTTGGAGGGATGATTGGAAGTGAACCGAGGAAGCGCAGCTGGTGGTCAGGTTGTGTGTCTATCCTCCATTTGTTCATCCTGGGAAGCCACCCTCATTCCTGACGTTTCTGGGTCTGGAATAATTGTTTCCTGGTTCCTCCCTTGGGGTGGGTGTCCTATGAGCACGGAAAGCCAGATCTGTTCCTCTAGAGAAGAGGGGAGGATACAACTGGAGTAGGCATGTCACTTTTGTCCCTTGAGAGAAGGAGGGTTCGTTGTGGTGTTTGCACAGCCCGGATGAAATTTGGGGACGCTGTTTTTTCAGCTACAGCAATCTTGGCCACTTTTAAGATCTGTGGATTTCAACTCCCAGAATTCCCTGGCTGAATACCTCTGATCTTACAAACATGCTTTTGCATCCTTGTTGTTTGCAGAAGAAAAGTTGAATTTTCTTTTCTTTCATTTTTGGCCGGAGGAAGACCTTCAACCATATTTAGACCATATTCTAAATCTGATCTGCGGAGAATTTGGCCAGCTGGTTTGATAACTCTGTTTGGTAGTTCACAAAGTCTTGTGTTTTAGCTTATTTTTTATAAAACAGTTTATTGTTGTAAATGACGGAAGATAGAGGACATCCCTGAAACTCTTTCCTCTTCCTATTTTTTTTACCCACAACAACTCTGAGGTGGGCTGGAGAGAGAGGGAGGGAGAAAGAAAGAGAGGGAGAGAGAGGGAGGGAGGGAAAAGAGGGAAGGAGAGAGGGAGAAGGAGAGGGGGGAGAGGGAGGAGAAGGAAGGGTGGGAGAGGAAGGGGGGAGAGAGGGGAGGGAGAGAAGGAGAAGGGTGGAGAGAGGGGAGAGAGAGGGAGAGAGAGAGGGAGGGGAGAGGGGAGAGGGAAGGGGGAGAGGGAGAAGAGACGGAGGGAGAGAAGGGGGAGGGAGGGAGGACGAGAGAGGGAGAAGGAGAGAGGGAGGGAGGCGGGAGTAGAGAGGGAGAGGAGAGAGAGGGGAGAGGGGCGGGAGGGAGGAGGAGAGCAAGGGAGAGGAGAGGCTCGAGAACAGAAAGGGGGAGAGGGAGAAGACAGGGGAAGGGGGAAGAGGGGAGAGAGCGAGAGGAGGAGGGATAGGGAGATTGGAGAAGCGTGAAGACGGGAGAGAGGGAGAGGGGGAGAGGGGATAGCCTGGAGGGGAGAGGGAGAGGGAGGAGGAAGGGAGGCGAGGGAGGAAGAGAGGGAGGGAGAGAGAGGAGAGAGAAGAGAAGGGAGAATAAGAGAGGAAGATGGGAGGAGAGACGGAGAGGGAGGAGATAGGCGAGAGTACGGAGAGAGGGGAGGGGAGGAAGGGGAATAGGAAGAGAGAGAAAAATGATGGGAAGAGAAGGAGAGGGAGGAAGAAGGGAAAGCAGAAAGAGGAGAGAGGGAAGAGGGGATAGGAGGGGAAGAAGGAAGGATGAGGGGGGAGGGCGGGAGGGGGAGGGATGTTGGAGGAGAGGGAGGAAGGGGGGGAAGCGAGGAGAGAGTGGAGGAGAGGGAGGAAAAGGAGGGAGCGGGAAGGGAAGGAGAGGGGAGTGAGAGAAGGAGGGAGAGGGGGAGGGAGCGAGAGGGAAGAAGAGAGGGAGGGAGAGAGAGGCGAGAGTAGGGAGGAAGGAAGGGAGGAGAGGAGGGAGAGAAGGGAAGCGGGGAGGCAAGGGAAGAGAGCGAGAGAGAGAATGGGCAAAGTCGCCCTTCATCTTTATGTTAAGGTGAGACTAGAAACTCACCATCTCGGTACCAGATTAAAAAGTCAGCCCCCCCCCCACCACCCAGTGTTATAGGCAGAGCAGTAACCGGTGATGGACTTTAATTTTGTGTTTTGTGCTGTTGGAATAATTTACTTTGTTTCCGTTTATTTTTTCAGTGGGTTTTACATCCTCCAACATTTGTGCTCTCTTCCCTAGCAATTTTTAGCAAAAAAGAAAATCAAAAAAATGAATTTGTATTAGAACATGCCGGAACTAAATAAAACAAAAAATTTTGTTTTTTCAGGGTGGATTGGTGTTTGAAACGGTGCCTCCCTTCCCCTCGTGAGGTTTTCCCCCTTTTATCCTGAATTGCACAAATTCAAGACAATTTTGTCTTCCTGACCACCACCACCCCCCGCCCCCCACTGCGTGCGGTTGAGTCGACTTGCCGACCACAAATCAGGCCGGAGTTGAAAGTCTTCTCTTATACACGGACCCAAAGGTTTCCTCTCCTGGTTGAATTCCTCGCCCGTGACCTGACCGCCAAGTTGCAGAGTCTGTCTCCAAGGCTTCAAGGATTCCCGAGCCCTAATGCCACCGCCCAGGATGGAACACACCGAGCACCCGCACGAACCCGTTGCCCAACCCGGGGGAGGGGCTCTGGGGGGGGGGGGGATGGGAAGTTGGGTATCGGCATAGCTCTTCTCTGCGCTGGGTGCGCTGTGGAGTGACCAGTAGTATTTATTGAAGAGCAAGGGAAGTTGGTGGGGGTTGGGAAGTCCCTCGGAGGGTGCTCCCAGTATTGTCTTTGTGGTCCAAGTAGAGGGCAAAGGGAATTGAGGAAATGTCAGGATATTGCGGTGTCTTGTTCCTACGCCTAGCTTTCAGAACTTGTGGTGGTGCGTGGTTTAGACGGAATGACTGTTGTAACTGCCAACTCGTTCATTATAGTCTTGTGTTTTATTCACTTATTATTTTGGCCCCTTCTTCTTTTTCTTCCCCAC
>CM042842.1:4002385-4021777 GCA_023653725.1 Bungarus multicinctus | reverse complement strand
GGGGGAGGCTGTTGAATCTTCAACTAATCTGTGAATTTATCTTCTGTTTCAGGTTTCTCCCACCTGCCAAGTGGTCTCTACCCCTCATACATTCCTTTGAGTCACCTGGAACCCCACAGCAGTGGGAATCCCTTACTTGCTCAGTTGAGTCAGCACAGCCTCTTCGAGACCCCAAAAGGTTAGCCTGTTGTTCCTTCCTTCCTTCTTTTCTTCCTTCCTTCCTTCCTTCCTTCCTTCCTTCCTTCCTTCCTTCCTTCTCTTCCTCCCTCCCTCTTCTTATTTCCATCTCCTTCCTTCCTTCCCTCCTCATTTCCATCTCCTTCCTTCCTTCTCTTCCTTCTTCCCTCCCTTCCTCCCTCCCTCCCTCTTCTCATTTCTATCTCCTTCCTTCCTTCCTTCCTTCCTTCCTTCCTTCCTTCCTTCCTTCCTTCCTTCCTTCCTTCCTTCCCTCTTCTCATTTCCATCTCCTTCCTTCCTTCCCTCCCTCCCTCTTCCCATTTCCATCTCCTTCCTTCCTTCTCTTCCTCCCTCCCTCTTCCCATTTCCATCTCCTTCCTTCCTTCTCTTCCTTCGTCCCTCTTCCCATTTCCATCTCCTTCCTTCCTTCTCTTCCTCCTTCCCTCCCTCCCTCTTCTCATTTCCATCTCCTTCCTTCCTTCCCTCCCTCCCTCTTCCCATTTCCATCTCCTTCCTTCCTTCTCTTCCTCCCTCCCTCTTCCCATTTCCATCTCCTTCCTTCCTTCTCTTCCTTCGTCCCTCTTCCCATTTCCATCTCCTTCCTTCCTTCCTTCCTTCCTTCCTTCCTTCCTTCCTTCCTTCCTTGCCATTTTAGCTGCAAATTAGTGGTTGAAACCATCTGTTCCAAGGTCAAAAAACACCTGGTAGGTTGATAAAGTAGGAATGGTTCCTTCCAACCTGAGTTGGGGTATTTTAGGGTTAATACACGTCCTCCTTGAAATGTTTCCTAGGCTTGGATTTGTGTGACCAAAGAGAATTGACCTCAATCTGCTATTTCCACCCCCTCCCCTTTGATTTTACAGATGGATTTTATCTTGCTGGGCACGCAGGACAAGCTGCCTTGCATGCCCAGGCCACCCCATCCAGGGCAGCCCCCAACCCTGCCTCGAGCGCCCTGCTCCATGAAAAGGACTTTGGGCACCCACACAGGACCTCCAAGGACGGCCCCAAAGACCTTCGGCGGGAAGGACCGCTCTTACCGAAGCGACCTCTCCTTGTCCCTGGCCAAGAAGGAGGCCAAGCTGCGCGAGGAGTCCCGGCCTCACAGCGTGGTAGACCTCACCCAGGACACCAAGCCGGAGAGCGAGAGGAAAACGAACGGATTCGAAAAGGCCGCGAAAGTTGGGGAACGCTTGTCTCCCTACCTGGCAGAACACTTGTCCAACCGGGGGGTCTTCAGCGGAGAACCAAAGTCCAAACACCCACTTCAGACCTCTTCCCTCAGCAACTGCAACATGGCCGGAAGCGCCCAGGGCTCCGAGCTGGATCGCTGCCCCAAGGATCCTCAGCCGACACGACGAGAATGTGAGGCCTTCTCCTTACGTCTACTCCGATCGAATAAAGAAAGTCGACTCCACGATGAGTTCGGTGGCCGCCCTGCACGTGGCCTGCAGCTGCCCTTCTCCGGCTCAACCAGGGAAGCTCCCGCCGCCCTCGGCCTTCCCTCCCCAGCCTATCCATCCCAACATGTACACCATCTTCCCCTTGACCAAGGAGTCCGGGAGGGAGCACAAGGTCATCGCGCCCACCTTCGTGCCTTCCCTCGAGGCCTATGACGAGAGAAACGGCCCCATTCAGATTGCCTCCCAAGCCCGGGACAATACCAAGCTGAAGGAGAAGGAGGTCCCGGCGGCCGCCCGAGTAGGGGTCCTGCAGGCGGTCCCCGAGAGGTGCCTGACGGATGCTTCTCGCAACCTTTTAGCCCAGGAGTTCTCCATCCATGCGGATGCCAAGCGGATGGAGATCCTGCGGGAGAAAAATTCAGGTAATCCGGGCCAACTCCATGGTCTTGAAGAAACAGGCGGCTTCGGAAACCTTCTTGAACAGGCCAAGATTGAACTCCCCCGAAAGCAGGGAGTACCTCCCTTTGAAGGACTTGCCCAAAGCTGGCTTGGAAGCGGAACATCGCTCCTGCGAGCGGGATCGTTTTCAGAGACCCGGCTGCAAAGAAGCGGGGAAGATCTACAGCACTTTGGACACCTCTTCCTCCTCCTCCTCCTCTTCTTCCTTATCCTCTTCCTCCCGGCCTCATTTAGATGCCAGCCAACAACTGAAGCCCCCTGAACAAAAATGGAAGCCGTTTGAAATGGGCAACTTTGCCACCACCCAGATGGCTGTTCTGGCTGCCCAACACAACCATGCCAACCGGGTGGAGGAGGAAGCCAAGAAAAGCTACCTGGAGCCCAGCAGCCTACAGAGGTCCTCCGTGGTGGGAGCCCGGAGCGTGGCGGAGAGCCTGCACCCTCCCTCACACGGTGAAGGTTCTGCCATGCAAAGCCTCATCAAGTACAGTGGGAGCTTTGCTAAGGAGGCATCAGCACGGCAGGGGGGTGGCAAGAAAAGTCCCTTTGGGGGTCTGGGCAACATGAAGCTGGACCCTGGTCAACAGCCTTCCCCCAAGCTCCAGCAGCTGCTGCCCCACCAAGCTGGCAAGCAGCTGAAGAAGGAACCGGAACGACCTGAAAGTGCCAAGTCTTTTGGACGAGAGAGCATTGGATCTCAAGGAGAGGTGGAAGTGAGACATCTCCCGGTTGGCATCGCAGTGGCGGTGGCCCGTCAGAAGGACAACAACAGTGGCAGCAAGCTGGGGCTTGTGGACCGCGACCGCTCCCTCTCCTTGAGTAATGTTAAAGGTAGGCTGTGGGCAGGGAAGTGTCCAGCTGGGGACACTTGGGGACAGTTGCAACTCCTGGTTCAGCCGTATTGATTGGGGAATTCTGGGAAATGAATTTCTTGTTTAGATGAAGCTTCACTCTGGAGCTGAGAAGGTTGGCTAAGATACAGGTGTGGAGGTAGGAGATCTAGGGATCAGCGACGGGAGTTCTCCAAATTGTTAGTATTTGGGGGGAAAGTTTGGACAAGAAAGTTGGAGTGGGCAGCCCAGGAGGGTGACTTTTGAGCAAAACAGTTGTTGTGGTGTCAATTGTTATGATAATGCTGTTCCTAAAAGGAGAGACTTGAAGTTTGAAAAAAGATCTTTGTTAAAATTAGATCATGGTTAGAGGAAATTACGAAACAGAGAGTGAAATTTAAACCAGAAATCTTTTTATTAGGAATGTTAGAACCCAACATGTACAGAAAATATCAATATTTGATGCTTCATATCATAACGGCGGCCAGAATTTCTTTCGCCCAAAACTGGAAGCAGGCTACAACTTCCCCAGAAGCCACAATTATTAATAAACTATATCAATGCGCAGAGATAGATAGATTAACAAAGTTATTGAAGGATAAAGGAGGAGAATATTATAAAATATGGGATGTTTGGTACAAATTGATAAAAATAAGGTGCCAAGGTGCCAAATGATCTATGGAATGCTGTAAAACCATAAAACAATAAGGCTTTCGTGTAAATAAATGTAAATAAAAAATATATATTTATAAAATGCCTAGAATGACGAAGAATCAAATACAGAGATGTATAACATGCTAGTAGAAGATATTTACAATGTGAACACTGCTACAGTAACATTGTAAAGTACGGAAATAAACATTTAATAAATAAATTTATTTTTTAAAAAATAAGGATCCAGTCTGAATCGATCACTGGGACCAGAGGTTTAGTTTAGCAGAATGTGTGCTGTGGGATATTCTATGCATATTATTTATGTGATGCCTGGTTGTGTGTGGCTTTTTATTTGTTGATTGGGGGCTGTTGATGGCTAACTAGAATAGAATATAGAATAACGCACAGCAAACATTCTGGTGGAGAGAAGTTTGGGCTCCAGCAAGAGTCCAAAAACTCGGAAGGCTAACTATCTGGTCCCAGTGATCGACTGGGATTGGATCCTGCAACATTATCCTGGGACATGTAGATTTGCCTTCATTCGCAGAAAAACTTTGTGGTTAGTGAATTCTCTAGGTTAGCCTTGTTTTCTTGGTCAAAGGAAGGATGTGGTTCCAGGGTCTTCATAACTCAGTTTGCCATCAGGTTTCAGGGTCAACAATCTTGGTAGGGTTGAAGGAGCTTCATGGTTTCATGCAAGCTTCAATTTTTTTCCGAAGGAACCACATCTACAAGGAAATGCATTGGCTATGCCATAGAGTGCCATTGTTGCACTGCTGTGTATTGTGCACAGAATTAATGTACGGGTATAAAATAAAACAGCCCCAACATGCAAACACATCAAGTGGATGGATAATAACCTTGAATCTGGTGGAGAATTCTAGTCTGGTGTTTATGGAGGACACCTCTGAGCGAAGTTCATTTTGAGAGCGGATTTCCTCAAACCACTCAATCTATTCCAGTCACTGTTGGGCAGATTTTATTGTTCATTTATTTTTTTAAAAAAAGCACTTTATACCACGCTTTTGCTAAAATGGCTTTAAATCAATGGAAACTGGGTGGGTGAGTGGGAATAATTATTAAAAAAATAATTTGGTCTGTAGGATTTACAGTTGACCAGAAGGTGGAAAAACGTGAATGAGGAAGGAGAGGGGGGAAAATGGTAGACAGTTTCTTCTGTTGCTTTTAGGGATAAATGTTGCTCTGTTTTTGGACTTGGGTGTATGTGACATACCTTCATCCCAAAGTAAACTACTTGCACTTAATTCTCAGCTTTGTTTGTGCAAGATGCTAAGGGCTCCTTTTCAACTAAGCTGCTTTTGATTTGAAAGAGAATCTAAGCTGCCTTCCATTTTTAAAAACAAAACAACACCCAATGTCAGCGTTTTGAGCCACATCCCAGCATTTTGTGTGGCATGAATGCAAGGGGAGATGGGTGTAGCTGTGTACAAGGGACACACTGTAATTAAAATTTGGGAATGCAATTAAATGAAAAAGGAAGAAATGGCCATTTGAATGAAGTATAGAGATCGGCAGCTGTTTGGGATGGAGAACGTTGTGGTTCTGGATCATCCCTGATGTGAAATCTAGCAGATCTCTCGGTTGGTTTTCAGAGTAATCCTGGAAAGACAAAGTTAAGCTCCAGACTTGATCTGGTTAGTGAAAATTAAACGGGAAGACTACTGATTGTGGAGATAAGCCAAAGTCAGCCTGTTGAGTGATCTCTTCTGTTTCTGCCACAATTTGGTGGCCAAACGAAAATTGCAGGACTTCTGTGAGATTGTGGTAGCCTGCTCCAAAGGCTCTTACACAACTTGGGTTGAGATTTCAGCTGAGCATTCTCTGAAATTGTCAAATACTGTTGATTAAAGATGAAGGAAAGAGTTTGGAAGGTTGGCTTGTCTTTCCTAATCCCCAAATTATAGCAACCGGTAGTCTGGAGCCCTCCAATTATTTGGACTACAGTTCCCATAGGGCCAGGGGGCTGTGGTAGAGAGCATCTGGAGGAGGTGGGTGGAGGAAACAGAAAGGGGAACATATAGAAAGGAGTGGCGAAGGAATGATAAACAAAGGTCTTGTCTTAGGTGTCCCAAAGGTGCTTTTGCAAGAGGTTTAACTTTATTTTTCCTTGAAGAGGTTTCGCTTCTCGTCCAGGAAGCTTCTTCAGTTCTGAGTGAATGGTGAAGAATGGAAGGATTTATATTTATATATTTGGTCGTTAGCTCTCTGAACTGAAGAAACTTTCTCGGGATGGGAAGCAAACCATCTTCAAAGAAAAACCAGGAAAATCCAGTTGCATCTTGAAAAAAGTTATTGACCTTGGATGGATTGAAATATTTCCATAGACCTCTTGTTTTAGGCTATGAATTCTCCCTCTGTCTTTCATTTTGCTAGTTGGTCATTTCGGAGTGCCAAACCCTGACTTCTAAGCTTGGCCTCTCGGTATGTATTTTCCAAGCCCCGCCCCCCCCTTTAAAAAATAAAACACAAGATAAAGATAAATAAATCAAGTCTTGTCTCTAAAAACTCACAGACACCACTTAGCTCTGTGGGAATAACTTGGGGAACATTTTGTTAGAGTGAGTCACTGAAAAGGCCATCCAAGTTCCCTCTTTTTTCCTATCAGCGGGTCATGTGTGGTTCTGCGAATGTCTGCAGTATACTTCCATCTACAGTTTTATTGCAATTTGCTTTTTTTAAAAAAAAACATTGCTTCACTCCAGTCAGTCTGTTTTTCAACCGATTTGGCATTTCAAGAGCGTGTCGTGGGTACTCCCACAAAATGGCAGAGAGGGTTGGCCTTTTTCAGAGAGCATAGATCGATCCATTGGTCAGAAGGTGAGATGGGGCCTCATTATATTGTCTGTACCTCACTCCCAAAAGTTACCAGTTCTCCTACATTACCCCTGCCTTTATTTCTAGGAGGGTCAATAAATCATTTTAGAAGTCCATTTTTAATTTTCTATCAAAACTGATTGGAGGTGGGGGGGGGAGAGAGAAAGAGAGAGAGAGGGAAAGAAAGAAAGAAAGAAAGAAAGAAAGAATATTAGAAATTAAGATGATTTTGTTTTACAGACCCCATTCCCTATTTTTAATCTGGTATAATCTATTAGGAAAGCTAGAAATGTATTGGAGTCCCTGGACATGGCATTTAGCACCCCTAAAATAAGGAGACGAATGGAGAAAATGGCAGAGAAAGCTTAACTTCAACCTTGGATGAAAAATAACAATATTTCTTTATCCAAGGGTAGCTCTTGAAAAGGTTCCATACCGAACCTGGGAACTAATATTTACTTTATTGATTTATCACATTTTAAATACTGACCATCTTGCTCACATATCCACCTTGTGTTCCCCGGTTGAATTATGCCTAGGAACTCAGCTCAGCTTTATTCTCAAAAGATGTACAAGAAGTCCTGAACTTACAACCAAAATTTATTCAGGCAATTAAGTTTGAGGACTACCGGCAGTTGTACTGTTGTAAAAAACCCAATTCGATTTCTCTCAAATGTTTCACTGAGTCATGTAAAGGCTGGCTTGGGATAGATAGATAGATAGATAGATAGATAGATAGATAGATAGATAGATAGATGACAGAGAGAATGATAGAAAGATAGATAGATAGATAGATAGATAGATAGATAGATAGATAGATAGATAGATAGATAGATAGATAGATAGAATTCTTTATTGGCCAAGTGTGACTGGACATACAAGGAATTTTTGTCTTGGGGGCAAATCCTGGTATGTTTTGTTGATTTGGCAGCTTATGGTGATGGAGGCATTGACCCATTTGCCAAATTTGTGGCAGTGTGGCATGTGGGCAAATCAAACCAAGGCTTAAGTCAATAATTAGGTTCTGAGTTTTCTAATTGATGCATTTGGTTAATCACGAGATTACCTTTTGGCGAACGGCGCCAGGAAGAGAACATCCGGGGGGAGATTGAACAAAAGTAACCGAAATGTTTACAATTCTGGATAATTGTGGGATGTTTGAAGGGTTAGAGGCATCTTTAAAAAAAATATGGATGGAGATTAAATCGCACGATGGAGTTGACTTTCCTGATTATCCTTCCTTACGGGCGCTGGCCGGTAGGTCTGCCAATTGGAATCAAAAATGGTGTCCGTCTCATGGCGAGATCGCCATTGGAGACGCCCAGCGAGGACCAACGTCCAAGTGAAGTCGCGGACAATGGCCTTTTCGCTCTGGTTTCTCTATTCTTAGAGTAAGAGTAATTCAGTTGGCCGCGGGCCAAACATTCCCCAGATTTTGAGACGGCGGAGAACATATTCTCAAGTCCCTCGCCCCAACATGCTGCTTTGAAATGACCCTTGAATGGGGAGGAGAGGGGTGCATGGAGGCAGAACGTGGCTGAAATTTGCAAAGTGGGAGCCTTGGATTGGTGTGGGTGTGTGTGGGTGTGCAGAAGGTAGCTTAAATGTTGCCAATGGGGACCCCATGCTTTTCCTCTGCCAACTGACAAGCTGTGCGTCTTTTCCAAGCTGCGTCGTTGCCCACCTCTCTTGTTTTGGGTGGGTGGGGCACCCAGCAGCAGTGGGGCAAACCCACTCCGATGCCTTCCCACTGGGTCCTGCAGAGAAGGAGCAAGCCTGGCTTCTGTCAATCTGTCTGTCCATCCGCCAAGACCCTGGACTCTCCCGGTTTAGCCCTTTTGTGGCCAACCTGACTTCATTTTTCCCATCTGGGTTCCCACAGCCTCTTTGCTTCTGGAGCCAAGAGCTAAGATTGGTAGCCAACAAAGATGTGTTTGTTTGAGCTGGTCTGAAAGCTTCCACCGCTCCCCCCACCCTCAGCTCCCCCCTCTCAGCCATCCCCTGCTCCCCCCCCCCCCCCCCCGTTAAATGTAATTTACTGAACAGAAATAAGAGCTTGTGAACAAGGACTGTACTTTGTCTGGTTGCTAAGCAATAGAATTGGCACACAAGGCTCCCCTTTTTTTGCCCGTCTCGTGCCCCACTCCCCAATTCTCCCTCGCCCCTCCACCCTTTTCTCTGTCCTTGCATGCCAAGAGACTTTCTTCTCTCCTTCCTTTCTCTTTCTTTCTTTCTTTCTTTCTTTCTTTCTTTCTTTCTTTCTTTCTTTCTTTCTTTCTTTCTTTCTTTCTTTCTTTCTTTCTTTCTTTCTTTCTTTCTTTCTTTCTTTCTTTCTTCCTTCCTTCCTTCCTTCCTTCCTTCCTTCCTTCCTTTCTTTTTTTTAAAAAATTAATAATATCGAGTTGGTCTGCACCAAGTGCAGGGTGCCTTGAAGGGGGCAAACCCTTTTATAAGAGAGAGAAAAGCAAAAGGAGAGGAGGGGGTTTAACTCAGCTAATCTAGTAGGATTTTGGCGGGGCCAAACCGCACATTGAACAGGGGCATCGGTCTCCAAGGAAACGGCCCCCCTCCCTTCTTCCCTCCCTCCCTCCCAGCTCTGTGCATAACCGATTGAATTTCGCACGCGGGGGGGATGAACGTTGCACCAGCGGATTTTGTACGTCATGTCAGGAAATTTATAAAGACAAGCTTGCCTATTGTGGGGTTTGTTGTTGTTTTTTTGGTCTGTGTGTGTGTGTGTGTGTGTGAATTGGCAGTTTGTCAGCTGTGTTTGGGCCATTAAGGGGTGTGCAGCACATTCCTAGTACAGCCATGGGACGCCCCCACCCCCTGGTTAAAAGGCTGATGCGCCATTATTCTTAGGCTAGTAAGGAAATACGGAATGTAGGCTGTTTTATGGTTGTTAGGCCCTTAGGGTTACGGCCGAGGTCCCTGGATTGGGGTGCTAGTGGTTCTTGTGAAGGCATGCAAGAAAAATAAATAGGATTGGAAACAAGCCTTTGCAAGAACGAGGTTGGTTCTTGATGAGGAATGTAGCTACAACCATCAGCCCGTGGTTATTCGATATGCCTTATATTTTATTTTATTTTTTAGAAGTAGGCAAAGGGGTGATGGAGAAAAGACAGACAAACCCCAAATGTCAGGACCTTAAATAAAGGGGAGGGGGAGAGGAACTCTACTAACTGTGATGGAAGGAAGGGAGGTTATAGTAGTCCTCATCTTATGGCATCAATTGAGTCTGGGCCTCAATGAGACCTTTGTTAAAGGCATTCCCTCCTCCCCCCGCCCTCCCATTTTGCGACCTTCCTTCCCACAGTTGGCTGAGTGGATCACTGCAGTTGTTTTAAGGTAGTAACAACATGGTTGTTAAAGTGAATTCCGGTTTTTCCCTTTGACGTGGTTTGTCAGAAGGTCGCAAAAGGGGATCACGTGGATGCTGCAACCGTCGTACATGTGAGCCAGTTGCCAAGCGTCCGAATTTGGATCAGGTGACTGTGGGGAGGCTGTAATGGTCCTAAGTGTGAAAAATGGTCATAAGTCTGTTCCTCTGTTCCTCTTCCCTGTTCTCTCCTTTCCTCTCCCTCTCCCTGTCTCTCCTCTCCTCTCCTCTATCCCCTCCCCTCTCCTCTCTATCTTCTCTCCCCTCTCTCCTCTCCTCTCTGTCTTCTCCTCTTTCCTCTCCCCTGCCCTCTCCTCTCTATCTTCTATCCTCTCTCCCCTCCCCACTCCTCTCTCCTCTCCTTTCCTCTCTTATCTTCTCCTCTCCTCTCCCCTCTCTCCTCTCCTCTCTCTTCTCTCTCCTAATCTCTCCTCTCTATCTTCGCCTCTCATCTCCCCTCTCCTCTCTATCTACTCTCCCCTCCCCTCCCCTCTCCTCTCCTCTCTATCTTCTCCTCTCCTCTCCCCTCTCCTCTCTATCTTCTCTCCCCTCCCCACTCCTCTCTCCTCTCCTTTCCTCTCTTATCTTCTCCTCCCCTCTCTCCTCTCCTCTCTATCTTCTCTCTCCTCCCCTCCCCTCTCTATCTTCTCCTCCCCTCTCCTCTCCTCTCTATCTTCTCTCCCCTCCACTCTCCTCTCTACCTTCTCCTCCCCTCTCCCCTCTCCTCTCTATCTCCTCTCCCCTCCACTCTCCTCTCTACCTTCTCCTCCCCTCTCTCCTCTCCTCTCTATCTTCTCCTCTCCCCTCTCCTCTCTATCTCCCCTCCCCTCCCCTCTCCTCTCTTATCTTCTCCTCTCCCCTCTCCTCTCTATCTTCTCCTCTTTCCTCTCCTCTCCCCTCCCCTCTCCTCTCTATCTTCTACCTTCTATCTTCTATCCTCTCTCCCCTCCCCACTCCTCTCTCCTCTCCTTTCCTCTCTTATCTTCTCCTCTCTACTCTACTCCTAACCTCTCCCCTCTCCTCTCTATCTTCTCTTCTCCCCTCCCCTCCTTCTCCTCTCTATCTTCTTCTCTCCACTCATCTCCTTCTCCTCTCTATCTTCTCCCCTCCCCCTCCTCCCCTCTCCTCTCACTATTCTGAACAACAAACTGTTGTAAGTCAAGGACTCCCTATATTTGGGAGCAGAAGTAGGAATTCATCTGTAGGCATCTAAAGCTTCCTGAATAAGCAGAGACTCGACCCGTCCTTCTGATTCCACTTGTCCTCTTAATCACGACTGTCTCTTCAGGCTTCTCCATCAAGGATCTTGGGGTCCTTGGAGAGATGTCTAGAACTTCAACCGCTGGTTGGAGAACTCTCAATGTTTGATTATATTTACAGGAGGCTGAGCTTGCTTTGTTTCGGTTGCCCCTTAGGACACGGACGGTTGGATGAGGACTGTGGGGACGACCGTCCACGCCTTCGAGAAAACCACCTCCTGGCAAGTCGTCTGGAACGAGACCAGGAGAAACTACTCAGGTACTCCTGATACTTTTCCTGCTCCCTTTTAGCTCTAAAATTAGACGGTTTCTGCCCACAGTTTTGCAATCTGAAAGGGGCAACTACCTGTAATGTGGGGAATATATTTTAGCCACAGATGTAATGAAAGCAAATAAACCTGCTGTGAAAAATTGCTAAGCAAAAAAGCAGATAAATTCAACAAGCTGACTATCTAGTCTAAACAAAAACATTCTTGCTGGCTGATGGAAGGGCAACTGAGAAGGGTTTGAGTAAACTTCTTAGGAAGTTCAGACGTTATCTGGATTCCTCCTCCTCCTCCCACTGTAACCTAGTTAGGCTATGAAACATCTACAAGAAAACAACACAGTTCACAGAACATCAAGGACTACACAGTCCTAGTCGTCATCGTCTTCTTCTTCTTCTTCTCCTCCTCCTTCTCCTCCTCCCTCTTCTTCATCCTCCTTCCTCCTTCCTTCCTCCTCCTTTTCCCTTCTTCTTCTTCTTCTTCTTCTTCTTCTTCTTCTTCTTCTTCTTCTTCTTCTTCTTCTTCTTCTTCTTCTTCTTCTTCTTCTTCTTCTTCTTCTTCTTCTTCTTCTTCTCCTTCTCCTTCTCCTCCTCCCTCTTCTTCCTCCTCCTTCCTTCTTCCTTCCTCCTCCTCCTCCGCTGCCACTTTTGAACCTCTTCCGCAAATGTCTTCCACCAGCCATGGAAGTGTTGTCATTCCATGAAGAATGGGAAGGACCATGCTTGAAACCTATCAAGACTTGGGTCCCTAAGTCCTCCTCCTCTTTTCATTTTCCCCAGAGAAAGCAAAGAATTGGCTGATTTTGCTCGGATCCATCCGGCTACTTGTGCTACCAGTGGCTTAAACTCTAACCTCATGGTGACTGGGGGACCACCCCTGAGCAGTTCAGGACGGTGGACAGGTGACCCCACACCACACCTGGCGGCTCATCCTTGGTTACCCAGAAGCAGCAGTTCGTCCATGTGGCTTACCGGCCATCCCTATGGTAAGGTGATCAAAAGCACGCAGGGTTGGCCTCTTATTTAGACCATCGGGGTGTGCGAATATTTCGTTCTAAAGGGTTTTCGGTGCAAAATTTCATGAGAGGCCCTGTTTCAAACCCCTTGGCAGTATTTCAAGTTTGCAAAAAGCCCGTTCATTTCATGCTTTATAGCAGGGTTTCCCAACGAGCAATCTCATGTGTGTTTTTATGTGCTCTTAGCAAATGAATTCTTTCAGCTTGGCTGTTGTTGCTTAACACAGTGGGCAACCTCTGATGATTCTAGACACCCCAGGTGACTGGAATAAAAAACGATGCAGCAATTGCTTTATTATCCATGCATATCTCAATGGTGATTTTTCAAAACTTTCAAGACTTGTTTTTTCCTTGGGGTGGAGGGAACAATAAAACTATCGAAGAAACAAAAAAAAAAACTTATTTTTTCCATGAAAAAGAGTGCTTTTTGAAAGGTACCCTTGATCTGACTATGATCTGGATGACTGAGAACCTTCACAGGCATTTATCCATGCCTAGCTCTGCATCCCTGGGTGACCAGTGGTACATTCCTAAAGTATCTTTGTTTGGGCACAATCTCACCTAGTCTCATGTGACCTTTTCACTTAACAGAATTTCTCTTCTGATCCTATATTCTTTGCAGGGCACCCTTCTTTGCACCAAGGCATGGCCCCTGGCTTTCCTTCCGGCATGGGGGGAGCGCTCCCCTCTGCATACCAATTTGCCAGAGATCCTCAATCCGGCCAGCTTGTCATGATCCCCAGCGAACACCTGACCCACTTTGGTAAGTACTCAAAGAGAATTGGTGTCAAGCTTTGGAAGCCATATTAGCACCAGAAGCTTCCACACTGCCACATTCTTGAGCCTGGGAAGATGGGAGGGGGGAATTGCATGGAGCATATGTGTTTAGACATAATAGCATTCTTCTTTAGAGTCAAGGTCATGTTATTCCTACATCTGGTAGAGAGGACGTGTCAAGTTGGAATGGATGGTGATTGGGGCCTGTGATGGAATGATGGGGGCAAAGGTGCATTTGTAATATTTTACTTATTGGAGGGAAACCCAGAACTTTCAGATTTGGGATTTCCCAGATGTGCCAGTATACCTACTCTAATAAAAGGAACTTTGAGAAAATGCCTGTCTTGGAGTTTTTAATTGAAGTTGGGTTTTTCTGGAACCCTGACATTATCCCAAAGTTGAGTTCCAGATTTCCCTCCAATAAGTAAAATATTACAAGTCCACCCCTTGCCCCCATCATTCCATCACATGCCCCAATCACCATCTGTCCCAACTTGAGACATTCCCTCTACTACTCCTCAACCAGGTGCAGGAACAACATGACCTTGACTCTAAAGAAGAATGCTATTATATCTAAACACATACGCTCCATGCAATTCCCCCCTTCCCATTTTCCCAGACTCAAGAACCTGGCAGTGTGGAAGCTTCTGGTGCTAACATGGCTTCCAAAGCTGGCAGGGTTGATAGTTGGACCTTCAGATGTGCAAGTTATTCTTCATGTAGACTTTCAATAAGGTAGAATTAGATGATCTGGTCATTTCTTGTCTGGTCTACCAGAAATGGTTGACAAGAGAGATTTGTTGGGAAGTACCAGCCTGGCAGGGAGGAAGGATGAAGCATGGCATTATCCTGGAGTCACTGCGCAATCACAAAAGGGTTACAAACGGACTCAGTTCCTTGGAGCCTTGTCTAATTGTTCCCAAGATTTACAAACTGGGGAGATTGCTGTATTATAGGCAGAACGTAATGAAGTAGTTAGCTTGAACTCTACACATTTACCCCTGATTGTTCGCATCTGACCTGCTTTGGGTAAAGTTCATATGTAGGCAACTGGGTGGCACATGGGCCTACCTCCAGGATATCCACATTGCTTAGACCTTAAAGTCTGGCTTTGATTGAGGTGGGGTTTTCAGGTCAATCCCTCTCTTCATTCCAGCAGAACTGATGGACCGTGCACCTCCTCTCTGGCCTGCCATATATTCTCCTACCAGGGGCTCCCTCCAGCACGCTCACCAGCTCCAGCTCTTATCTCACCAGCAGCTGATTCGTCAGCATGAGCTATACCTCCTGCAGCAACAGGCTGCACATGCCCAGTTGGTGGTAAGTCCTACTCCTTGGCTTCAACTCTTGCAACCGCCTTTGGAAAACCAACCTTATCGGTCTCTCCTTTCTGAAAGTAGGTGTCCAGATATGATGAATAGAGAAGGCCTGGCTAGATCCTAGTTAGCATTAATTAAACCCAGTAGACTGATGTGGTGGAATGTATGCACTAAGGGGATGGTTTCCCAGGAGGGAGGGGCTGCATTCCGGAGGAGTAAGAGGCAACATAGCTCAGATATCATGTGTGAGAGAAAGTGATTGAGGATAGCCCCTCCTCAATAGTTCTCAGAATATATTGTAGATGCAGGTAGTAAAGTCTTCATTCTGGCAAGATTTTGTCTATAGGTGTGAAGCAATAAGGAACTCCACTTTGAAGAATCACCATGTATCATTCTTGGTTTTGGGCCTTTCCACATCATTATTATGCCTGGATTTTTACCAGATGATTTTTTTTAAATGCAAGGCAAGGTAGGACAATTGGTGGAAAACCAAGCTGACTATGAGAAACTCTAACCCAACCAGTTATTCTGTCCAACAGTCTGCTCCCATGATTGTAGAAAGGGGAATCACCTGTGTTTACAGGAATTTATCAGTTCTGATAAGTTGTGAAAGCTTCCATGTTCTGCATGGTTGTTCTTATGTCCTACCGAGTTTATTCCCAAGTCCCTTTGAGGTCCATGTAGCATCAGTGAAGAACCATTAACACCAATATTTAACAGATTAGCCAGAGATGGAAGGGACTTTGTAGGTCATCTAGTCCAATGCCCTGCCCAAGCAGGAGACCCTAGACCATTTCTGACAGAGGGTAGTCCAATCTCTTCTTGAAGGTCTCAAGTGATGACGCTCCCACAACTTCCGAGGGCAACTTTTGTTCCATCGATTGATCGTTCTCACTGTCAGAAAATATCTCCTTATTTCCAGGTTAAATCTCTCTTGTTCAGTTTCCATCCATTGTTCTTTGTCCGGCCTTCAGGTGCCTTGGAAAATAGCTTGACCCCCCCTTTCTCCTCTCTGTGGCAGCCCCTCAAATATTGGAAGATGCTCTCCTGTCTCCCCTGGTCCTTCTCTTCCCTAGACAAGCCAGGCCCAGTTCCTGCAACCGTTCTTCACCTGTTCCAGTCCATTACTATTTGAGATCTCCTTTCTCTCAACAGGAGAGGCTAAAAGCCACCGAACAGCGGGCAGAGATGGAAGAGAAGATAACTAAGCGCAACCTGGACAATGCCAAACCAGGTTTGCCAACTTCGCACCGGAAGCCGCCAGTTTTGTCTCCAAGCACTTCTGCGCCCTACAATAAGGTGGTCAGCCCCCCTCCGCTATCCCCCAGGTCCTCCTCCGTGTCGGTGCTCAAAGCTGAGGTCATCCAAAAGTTGGAGGAACCGCCAAGCCAGCCAACCTATTCCTACCCCACGACTCCCATCACTCACCCATCTAGCCCACCTCCTGCATCTCCACCGCCTGCCCCTAACCTCCCTCCAAAAGAAGAGGAAGAAAGCGAGAACATGGAGAAGAAAGAGCTGGAACTGGGAAAAGAGACCGCTGCTTCATACCAGACGTTGTTTCCAGGTAGAAAGCCCCACTGTTTTTTAATTCACTTTCTTTCTTTAATTTCCTGTTTTGTCCTTTCTTTATTCTGACTTTTCCCAAAGCTCCTCTTCCTCTCTCTCTTTCTTTCTTTCTCTTTCTCTCTCTCACTTTCTCTCTCTTTTTTTCCACTTTCTCTCATTTCTCTTTTTTTTCTCTCCCTCTCCCTCTCTCTCTTTCTCTCTTTCTCTTTCTTTCTCTTTCTTTTTCTCTCTTTCTCTTTCACTTTCTCGCTTTTTCTTTCTCTCTCTTTTTCTCTCTTTCTCTTCCTTTCTCTTTCTCTCTCACTTTCTCTCTCTCTTCCACTTTCTCTCATTTCTCTCTCTTTCTTTTTCTCTCCCTCTTTCTCTTTCTTTTTCTCTCTTTCTCTTTCACTTTCTCGCTTTTTCTTTCTCTCTTTCTCTCTCTTTCCTTTTCTTTCTCTCTCTCTCTCTTTCTTTCTCTTCCACTTTCTCTCATTCTCACTTTCTCTCTCTCTCTCTCCCCCCCCCACTTTCTCCCACTTTCTCACTTTCTCTCTTTTCTTTCTCTTCCACTTTCTCTCATTTCTCTCTCTTTCTTTTTCTCTCCCTCTTTCTCTCTTTCTTTTTCTCTCTCTTTCTCTTTCACTTTCTCGCTTTTTCTTTCTCTCTTTCTCTCTCTTTCTCTTTCTCTCTCTCTCTCTCTTTCTCTTCCACTTTCTCTCATTCTCACTTTCTCTCTCTCTCTCTCTCTCCCTCCCCCCCACTTTCTCCCACTTTCTCTCTCTTTCTCTCCTTCACTTGTGTGAGCGGTGGGGGGAACCACTTGCACAAATGGAGTTTGCACACTTGTGCGTGGTCCTGTTATTCACACAGAAACATCCTCTCTCCCCCCCCCTCCACTTGACAAAGCTGGAAAGGTTGGAGGCTCTTGTTGTTAGAGACTCTTCTCACAATACATGGGACATGTCTTCCAAGTTTTCATATATACATTTTTCTGCAGAGATTCCATCCGGCTATCCATTCCAGTCCCTCCCAGACTCCTTCAGAAGACACTACCCATACCTTCTCCAGCCAACAGCCGCATCGGAGGCAGATGAGTTGGGCTCCAGTGTCCCTCTGACTACCGGCAGCCCCGAGCGCTTGACACTTTCTCCAGAGGTGAAACCCATTCATCTTTCCCCATCCAAGATGGTCAAACCCATCCAGACGGTGGAAGAAGAAGAATCCTTGGAAGAACGGGTGAAAACGGAGCTGGAGCTAGACAATAGCCAAGAAGAAGGTATCTGCGAACAAGATATGGAGGCCCTGGATATGACACCCTCGGTTGCCCTCCCTGTTGAGGACACCAACGATTGCGATCTTCCGTTACACAACGGCAAAGCCCTCAGGAGTTCAGTCCATGAGGAAGTTCTTGAGGATTGCCAAACTGTCTATCCAGGGATGTCCTGCTCGGTGGAAATGGAAGCCCAAGCAGAAGAGACCAATGACGGTGAAACCTGCCTCATTCATGACTACGGTGGGAGTTTGTTACAGAGAGATACTGAACAGTCTGAGATGGGATTGGTTCCTCAGCCCAAGAAGTCACCCTTGGCTGTAGAAATGCCCCATATCAGATCTCCCCCAAACAGAGAATTTCCCAGCATGCTTCAGGAAGAGGAGGAACCCATGGTAGAAGGCCCCATCTACAGGAATGAGATCTATTCCTGTCCAGTCCCATCGCTGGACATCAAAATCGATGACCCCTTGGCTGGTATGAATGCCTTAGCCGCAGCAGCTGAATTACCCCAAGCGTGTTCCTTGCTCACAAACAGCGATAGTGTCCCTCAGGAGGCAGTAGTGAACTTAGAAGTGTCTTCCAGCCTATCCCCAGAACACACTTTTCTGCACGGAATTACCCTCTTGAGCGAAATTGCAGAACTGGAGTTGGAGAAACGGCGGCAGGAAACCGAAGGTGAGTAGATATATGGACCTCGTTTCAAGAAATGTTCAAGGCTTAGCTTTGAGTTTCAAGCTCTTCTGTTCCTGTGTGAAAGACCAGGTCCACACGTGAAGGTCCAATTAAACTGATTTATGGCTAGAATCCAATCTGGGTTGGTCACCGAGACCAGAGATTTTGTCTTCTGAGCTTGTGGACTTGTCCTGGAGCCCATCTTCTGGGGACTTTTCTTAAAGCTAGAAGAGCTGTGGTGGCGCAGTGGTTAGAGTGCAGTACTGCAGGTCTAACGCACTGCTCACTCCAGGAGTTCGATTCTGAGCTGCTCCAGGTTGACTCAGCCTTCCCTCCTTCCGAGGTTGGTAAAACAAGGACCCAGATTGTTGGGGGCAAGAGGCTGACTCTGTAAACTGCTTAGAGAGGGCTGTGAAGCCTTGTGAAGCGGTATATAAGTCTAAGGGCTATGGATATTGGAGGCTGACTCTGCCTACTGCTTGGAGTTCAATTCTGAACAGCTCCAAGATGACTCAGCCTTCCATCCTTCTGAAATTTGTAAAATGAGGACCCAGATTGTTGGAAGCAAAAGGCTGACTCTGTAAACCTTCTTAGAGAGGGCTGTAAAGCACTGAGAAGCGGTATATAAGTCTGCTATTGCTTGGGAAGGAAGGAAGGAAGGAAGGAAGGAAGGAAGGAAGGAAGGAAGGAAGGAAGGAAGGAAGGAAGGAAGGAAGGAAGGAAGGAAGGAAGGAACAATGGCATATTTGTTATAATGCAGTGACGCAGGCTAACTGCCCACTGCCTGGAGTTCGATCCTGACCAGTTCAAGGTTGACTCAGGTTGGTAAAATGAGGACCCCTGACCCAGGGGTCATGAATGTTGGAGGCAAGAGGCTGACTCTGTACACCTGCTTAGAGATGGCTGTAAAGCACAACGAAATGGTACATACGTCTAAGGGCTATTGCTACTCATGATTTATTGGTACAGGATTATGCACAGGAGACTTCTCAACTCATGCTTAGCCCCTGCTAGGAATTAGATAAGAGTCATCCAAATACAGTATAGAACCTCCGGTCACAACCATAATTTGTTCCATAACTTTGGCGATTTCTTGGTCTTCTAAAGTTTCGTCTTCAGGAATTTCCGGGTCAGGGGTCATGATTGATCGCCACCCGAGTATGGGTCAGTGACCAGATTTAAAAAAATGTTGTGAGTGTTTTGGTCGGAACCCGATTCGGTCGTGGTCAGAAGTGTTTCGTGACCAGACGTTCTACTGTACAAGGAAGGTTGGAACGTTTAAGTTTGGTCCTTATCTGTCGGATGTCCTTCCTGTTCCTTATCACTCACTCATCCTATCTCATGCAGGTCCTGAGAATTTCTCGGCTCATCCAGCCTTGGAAAGCCTCTTAGCTGCTGGTACCCAGATGCTGATGGAAGTTCTCTCCACCCCCTTCATGGATAGCCTGAAGAACATCCGTCTGCCTCGGGAACTGAACCCCAATAAGAAATACAGCTGGATGCAGAAGAAGGATGAGACGGTG
>CM042842.1:3947385-3997385 GCA_023653725.1 Bungarus multicinctus | reverse complement strand
GTTTTTGGTGGACTGTATTTAACAGAATAACCAAGTTGGAAGGGACCTTGCAGCCCCTCTAGTCCAGCTTAAGCTTATAAATGGTTGTCCAATCTCTTCTTGAAAGCCTCCGTTGATGGAGAACCCACAACTTCTGGAGATAAGCTGCTCCACCACTTAATTGTTCTTCCTGTCAGGAAATTCTTCCTTAGTTCTAGGTTGATTCTCTCCTTGATTAGTTTCCACCCATAGCTTCTTGTCCTGCCCTCAGATGCTTCGGACCCCTTCCTCTTCTTTGGGGCAACCCTTTAAATATTGGAACACTGCTAACATTTAGTCTGATTTAAGAAGAGGAATGGTGCACATTCCAGTTGTTTTTCTTGGATTTGGCAAAGACTGGTTTGGATTATTATTAGTATATTACATTAATAAAGATTCTGATTGCAGGATTTCCAAGCCTTTCCCATAATTTGCATCCTGATCCTTCAGATTCAGAGATACCTCTTCCTCGGTCCTTTTTCTGACATATACACCCCTGAGTTGTTACTTTTAGTATGGTAGAATGTGGGAGGGAAGCATTGAGATACATGGGAAATAATCATAATCATTGCATTGAATGCGTTGAATATTAATGTAATTTTAATGGAGTCAGTTTAATTCTTAGTCTGGCCTCAGGTGTCTTTTAGAGTAGGATTGACATGTCCCTCAAATACTTAAGGGTGACCCTTGACCAAAAAAAATGAATAATGGACAACCACACTTGAATTGGATGTGAATAATGGATAACCAGGTTTGAATTGGAGATGTTGGGTGTTGAACATGGAAATCAGTGTGCCAAACCACCATTTTGAATCCTCTTCCATATTCTGATGTCTGATGCAGTGCTTAAAGTTGTCTCAAAGGTGCTTTTTCAAAAGGCAACTGGACTTGATTCTTCCTTGAAGACATTCCACTTCTCATCCAAGAATCTTCCTCAGTTCCGACTGAATGATGGAGGATGGAAGGATTTATATCCCTTGCAGTCATCTGGTCATTAATACTCTGTCTGAGAGTCATTGAGGCCATTTGGAGGTTTATCTAGGCCCTCAGGGTCACCTTCCATCCTCCACCATTCAGTCAGAACTGGAGAAGCGCCTTGGATGAGAAGCGAAACATCTTAGAATAAGAATAGAATTCTTTATTGGCCAAATGTGGTTGGACACACAAGGAATTTGTCTTTGGTGCAAATGCTCTCAGTATACATCAAAGAAAAGATACATTCATCAGAATAGAATAGAATAGAAAAATATAGGAGTAGGATTTAAATAGAATGGAATGGGATGGGATAGAACAGGATAGAGAATAGAATAGAAATTAGAATAGAAATTAGAATAGAATAGAAAATAGAATAGAATTATTTATTGGCCATGTATGATTGGACACACAAGGAATTTGTCTTGGTGCAAATGGTCTCAGTGTATATAAAAAGAAAAGAGACATTTGTCAAGAATCATCAGGTACAACACTTAATGATAGTCATAGGGTACAATAAGCAATCAAATCATACTAGGAAACAGTCAATATAAATTGTAAGGATACAAACGACAAATTTACAGTCATACAGTCACAAGTAGGAGGGAATGGGCGATAAGGAGTGATGAGAAGATTTATAGTAATAGTAGTGCAGACTTTGTAAATAGTTGGACAGTGTTGAGGGAATTATTTGTTTAGCAGAGTGATGGTGTTTGGGGGGAAAACCATCCTTGTGTCTAGTTGTTCTGGTGTGCAGGGCTCTATAGCGTCGTTTTGTGGGAAGGAGTTGAAATAGTTTATGTCCAGGATGTGAGGGGTCTGTAGATATTACACAGCCCTCTTTTTGACTCATGCAGTATACAGGTCCTCGATGGAAGGCAGGTGGGTAGTAATTGTTTTTCCTCCAGTCCTAATTACTCTCTGAAGTCTGTGTCTGTCCCATTGAAGGAGAAACGAAGTCCGGTTGCCTTTTGAAAAAAAAATGCACCTGGATGACTCAGAATCTCCACAGGCAGTGCTTAAAAGTTGGCAATGATGTTTGTTTCTTCTTTCTTTCTTTAAAAAAACAAACAATAACTAATTGACCCCAGATACAGATTCTGAGGAAGATGAGGAATCCCTGAAGGATGAGTGGCCTTCTCATTCCCCAACCCGTGGCAGGATGAGGCCCTCCGGCCTCTATAGCGTAATGACCCCTAAATGCAGCCGGATCGCCGACATCTTCAAAGCCAGGAAGAAGAATGTCACCTCAACTAGGACTCTCAAATCTAAACTGGCTGCAAATAGAAAGCGGGAATTTTGTTTACTGTCCAGAGAGGCCAAAGCCGGGTCGTCATACAGTGAATCTTCGGAGGACTCATTCGATCAAGGTTACTAGCTTATAACACAAAACCCAACCCCCAAATGTCTAGGTTGTGAGTGAATGGGAAGAAGGAGGAAGGGATGGGGGTGGTTGATTGGCCGCTTGAAATGGTGCTATGGATGGTCAACGTCAACATCTATGGATGCCATAGAAGAATTTTTTTGGGGGTAGCTTATGATTGACCATTAGTCTTAACCTACACCAACAAATCTTTGTGTCACGCGATCGTTTTGTTCCCGATCAGCTCTTTCCAGAGCGTTCCAAGTCTCTTTTCTGCACACATGTACACTTTTTCTCCTTTCTTTCTTTTTCTTTCTTTCTTTCTTTTTCTTTCTTTCTTTCTTTCTTTCTTTCTTTCTTTCTTTCTTTCTTTCTTTCTTTCTTTCTTTCTTTCTTTCTTTCTTTCTTTCTTTCTTTCTTTCTTTCTTTCTTTCTTTCTTTCTTTCTTTCTTTCTTTCTTAGAAAAGACAATACGTCATTTCTTGTTGCCATCACTGTTGTTATACGTGGCTTATTCCCCCTACCCCTTTCCAAATTTACTTTCAGCATGTGTTAGAGGGCATGGGAGAGGAACTGTGTAAATTAGAATATCTGTTGTGTGGGTGTGTGCCCTTCCCCTCCCCCAGCCCTGAACCCCTGAGATGTTTGTACTACGATTTTGGTACCAAGCTTTTTATTAAAAATATCCAGTTTGTTTTTAACTAAACCCGTCTGCCTTGTCTCTCTTGCTGTGTCTCTTTAGGTAGCTTGATGCTTCACTCCATCTCGCTGTCTCACTTCATTCCCAAAAGATTTAGGGGGAAACAAAAGAACAACCACCACCACCACCACCCAAAAAAAAAAAAAAGCAATTAACAAAATTGTGATGCGTTTCCTATTATCCAAATATCCCTGGCTTCAATTCTCTACTTTTGCAGGAAGAAACAGACAAACGAATCTTATCCGCTGATCTTGCTTTTCCTTTAAACCGAGCGCAGCTTTGTAGGTTGTGCGTAAATTATTGTAGGCTGGGTTGGTCCCTTGTATACATGCTGTTGCATTCTCATATATATTACATTATTTTTTACAAATGGTTTTTTATTTTGCCAAAGACATACACACACACACATACACACACACACAAACTCATCACGCTTCGAAACCTTAATGGCTTTCAATTCCATCCATGAAACGCCCATATCTTGGTCAATGAGGGTCTAAGAAAAGGCCCAGCCTTTTTCATCTCTCCTTTTGAAAAGAAATGAATGATGATTTCAGACAACCAGCTTACGAAGAGCAATAGCAATGACTATAACAGGATCTAACGTTACAGAGAGAATATATCTGCTGAATATATAACTCCGCATTGGTGACAGGAAGGGCATCCGGCCACTAAACACTCAGCTCCATTCAGTTGCTCAGACTCCACCCCGCAAGGGATTATGAGGTCCCCAAAAGTTGATGATGGAGAATGCAATTCTTTTCTTTTCCTTTCTTTTCTTTTGCTAGATCTGCTCTTCAGGTTTGGGAAACTCAAGAAAGAAGGCCAAGTTTCTAAAAAGGTCCCAGTGGGCCACGACTCTCCATCCTCCTCCCCAACTTCCTTTTAACCACTTTGATCCTGATAGAAAAGATGAAATAAGGTGCCCTTTAGGCTTAAGGCAGGCTGAGTTTTGTTCTCCTATCTGTAGGCTAAACAAAAAGATGGGTTCCTTATCAGCTAAGTATCCTTGTTGTGGTCAAAGCTTGTAGCCTCTTTTTGCTCTTTTCTCTTTCTCTAAATGTGTAACCTTCAGTTGGTTATGGTAGATGAAGGATATAGTAGTAATTAATAATAATTCCCGCCGACCCCCAAAATTGAATTATTTCCATCCTGGAGCTCAAAAACTCCTGATTTGATAGACCTAGCCTTGCTGTTTTCTTGGCAGCTCCAAATTACTCTTTGCATTCTTCAAGAATGGGTGTTTTGTTTTGTTTTTTGGCATTATCATCATTATTACGTTTAATTTTACTCATGAGGGTGGGTGGGTGGTAGCTCTGTTAAGGCTTGGAAGCTAAAAGTCTCTTCACTTTGAGTAGACCAACCATCATAAGATATCCTGGACTTTTGTTAAATATTACATCAACTGCTCTTTGTCTAAATGGATATAAATAACCTGGGAGAATTTCTCTGATGGAAGAAAGAAAGAAAACTACATAAACCCCAGAAGCCTTTTTCTTAAAGAGAGGGATGGAGGGAGAGAAAAGGATAGATCTCAATAAAAGCCTTCCTAGCTTATTGATTGATGGATTGACTGACTGATTTGAATTTGTTGGCCACCCAACTCCTGACTAACTCCCTTTAAAGGCTGGGATACAATATAGGCTTAGCTGAATACAAGCCCCATTGGATTCTATAGGATTGCTTTCTAAGTAACTGACTCATCTGGACTCTATGATGCTATTATTTTGATTCTTGGAGCCCCAAAATTGAGTGTATGTGTACTTGTGTGCATAGACACACATACACACCCAAACAAACAAACAAACACATATACACACACCCAAACACACATGCACACATATCCCAGGTTGCTATTTTTGCCTTTTTGACTCCATTTGGATAGCACATTCCCCTTTTTTGGGACATCTTCAAATTTTGTTTCCTTTGAAGCATCAACCCATTTCAATTTGCGGGAGCCAAATCGATAAAATTTTCCAATCCTACGTGCCCCCAAAAAAAGGGGGCCTTGGTTTGTGGGGAGGGGGTGGAATAGGAGGGAAGGAGGGTGGGAGAAATTGAATCTTTTTTGTCAAAAAAACCAAAAGTCTGTGCAGAACTATATAAACATATATATATATATATACATATACATATTATATATATATACATGTTTTCTTTGGAGGTTCGTTTTAAGGGATATTTGTGTAATAGCTTTGCTAATGGCTTTCCCTGATTTTACTAAAACCATTAATAACCTCAGCTTTCCAAGCTTGCTTTCGCTCTCCTTGCAGCTGCTTGACCCAACCTTCCACCCCTGGTCCCTTCTCATGGTGCTTTGAGTGTCTTTGTCGCTCTCTTGCATTTGATCTCCCGCCTCCACAGTGCAGCGAAAAAAAAAAATAAATCTTTGAATCTTATCACGTAGGTAGGCCAAATTAGCTTTTTCTCTTTCTCTCTTCTCTGTAAAAGCTTGGCACTCTTGCAATGATGGAACTGGGGAGGGGGTGGGGTGGGGGGGTGGGGTCTCCTCCACTCCAAATGCTGGAGTTCCACCTGGGTTTGAAGGACCAAAGAGGAGGGTGGGACATTGGGAGAAGACATTTTGATAACCTTTCCGGGAGTTTCAAAACAATGACGATGGGGACCAAGGGATGGCCAGGTGCCACACGGGAGTGTTCATCAAACAAACTGGGTTTGTCCATTCAGGGCACTTTCTTCTTTATCTTCCCAATCTATTTTGGAGGATTCTGAGATGGGAGACATTCGGGTTGGGTGGGTTCCTTGTTCCTCCCATTTCTACTTTTGGAACTCCTGAACAGGAATGGCTGTTGGCTCTTGACTGCAGAAGAGTGTTTGCTATTTCCTGCTACCTACATGGCAGATGTTTTACATCACAAGCTAAAATGGCCATTGCACATTATTTTGTACGTTGGTATTAAGAGCCGTGGTGGCGCAGTGGTTAGAAAGCAGTATTGCAAGCTATCTCTGCCCACTGTCAAGAGGTTGATCCTGACCGGCTCAAGGTTGATTCAGCCCTTCCATCCTTCCGAGGTCAGTAAAAGAAGGACCCCGATTTTGGGTGGGGCAAGAGGCTGACTCTGTAAACTGCTTAGAGAGGGCTGGGAAGCAGTATATAAGTGTTATTTTCTGGAAAAACACACTATAATTTTTTCCCCTTCCTTGCGGTTCTCCTATTTTTTCCTGGAGAAGGCCATTTGCAAACTTGTCCCCACCCCGCCATTGCAAAGTTCTGTAGAATGGATCCAAGAAGAGACCCATATTGAATGATCGTTTTAAAAAAAGGTGTAACCCTGAGGGATAAGTAGCAGGGATTGAGTAAACTCTCTTCTGGAGTCAGCGCTGTGAAAATGCACCCGAGAAAAAAAACAAAGCCACACAAATGTCTTTGCTTTTTTGCAAAACGCCTATCCAATTCGGCAATAAAGGTAACAGTGGGAATTTGGACTGACCGAGGCGAACCAGATGTGGAGGTCAACAGCTGTCTCAAAATCTGCCTGCCTCTCAGCTTTCTGGGTTTGTTTGCAACATTTATGATAACTGTGCTGTGTTTGGTCTCATGTATAAGTGTTAAATATATATATACGCGTATATATTTAACGATGCCGAATTAATCTTCAATGTGCTTTTTTTTTGCTACCTGCTATTCTCCTGTCATTGCTGAGCCATGCTTTTTCCAGTCATCTTGTTGCCTTATGTAGTAATTTAACAAATGTCTGTCTGCTGTTTAACCAAAGTATTATTTTCCTCATTTTTTTTTTTTTACTGCTGAGTTTTGAAGCCTGAATTGAAAGTACCGCAAGAAAATCTGACCTTCTGTACCAACCGGGGCAATTTATCCATGGCTACCTGTAACAGATTGCATGCCAAACTACCTTGCTGGAATCTTGATCCATGTTCCAAGTTTTCAATCCTTTAAACCAATAGGTTACTAGTCCTCCTGGTTCAAGGGTGAGAAATCATTCATTTCTGGCTCAGAGGGAAATTTTGGCAGTCAATCTCTCTTCCAATGAAACCAAAAATGGCTTGTGTGAACGATGCAATTCAATCAGGAAAAAGGCATAGCTAATTTTGGTTTTTTTTCCCCTGGATAGGTTCCTTTCCAACGGAAAAAAAAATACGATTTCTGCACAAATCTTAAACTGCCAAGAGAGAATTGTAGCATGTGATTTATGAATGTCTGTTTTTTTTTTTTAAATGCCCGTTCTTTAATTTTTAAAAAAATGCATTTGTATAGCTTAGCAAAAGATGTCCTAGAGAGAGAAGGAAGATGTTAAAATGTGCAGCCAAGTGCATTCCTTTCATTCAATGCATAGAGCTGTAAACTGACCCAAATACATTTATGGAAATGTTAGCTGTGTCTTTAAAAAAATGCAATAAATATCATGCTGCAGATGCAAAGGGTTGGGAAATCCCAGAAGAATCTGGCAGGTCAGTTTCATTGTATTGCCTAAAGCTGATGTATTATGGTGTATTTTGCTAGTAGTGTTAAAATTCCCCTAGTTCAGAGTAGCTAATTTCTGTTACCACAATAAGAGAGTATTTATAACACAGAGTTGAACTGTTAGGTCCTTAATGCTCTTTGAGTTTGGTGGTTTTCTTGCAGACATTTCATTACTCAACTGGGCACCTGTATAGTAAACCAGAGCCTAATCAAGTAACCATCCAGGACTTCCTTGCTAGGGTAGGCAAACTCCCCTCCCTTACAGCATTGATGATATTACCTAGTTGGGTAATGAAACGTCTGCAAGAAAATAACCAAGCTCAGAGAGCATCAAGAACCCCACAGTTGTTTGCCACAGTCCCAATTAGGTATGAGTTCATTTCAATCCCTATGCTGTGTAATTTCACTTTCCTGTTGGATTCTGGTTATTTTTTTTAAGCCGCTATTCATAAATGTCATCCTTCCTTGATTAGTTTGGTTCAGAATTAACCACAGAATTAACCTGGCCGTTTTGTGTATGTATGTGTGTGTTGTTGTTGTTGTTGTTGGCCTGGAGAAAAAAGTTTCCAAGAGTTCACTACTGACTTAGAGATTATGGGACTTGAAGTCCAGAACATCAAAGAGGTCCCAGTTTGGAGAAGATGATCCTAGATTATCTCTGGCTAAAAAAAGAGAAAAGAATTCTGTGCTATTCAAGGAAAGCCATTCTTCTCCGTTGGGAAACAAAATTTTTATCTGTATTTTGAAAGCTGAGTTTGGTATCAATTGTATCATTTGGCATTGTGTTCCTCATTTTGTTCCTCCCTACTCCTTGTACTCAGTAGCGATAACTTGGTGAGTAGATACAAAGTTTTATTTCATGGACATTTTCTGGGAGACCTCTTTGTCTAAGGTTTCCTCAGGTCCAAAGAACTTCTCCCTTCTTTTTGCAACTGTTAAGAAGTTGCCCCTTATGTTCTGATCTTCTAAAAAGCAAAGCAGAGGAGAACTTCTCAATATAACTGCTTTTCTGCATTTGTTTGAAATCTTGGAAGATTACAGATCTGTGCCTAACAAGCCTTTGTAGAATTGTGTTCTTGAGAACTGAGATAGCCTCCAACGTAGATGGAAAGATCTTACCTCTGTATCATCCATGGGTTTTGAAGTCCAGTGATAGGTTTTGTTGCAATGGATCCCTGGGAAGGAAGGAAAACTGGAAGGAAGTCTCTTTTGTTCCCATCGTCTATTGCAAGACCTCTTCCTTTTGCTGAGAATCTTCTCATGGCAAAATTTGGGAGTCTGGAGTGCAAAAATTGTAGGGCCTTTTGTAGTCAGAAAAGGGGTGCGTGAAACGGTCTTGAGATCCATCGGGGCAAAAGATGGTCTGGTTTGAAACCTGGTTGCAGATGCATGAGAGTTTCCCATCTTGTCACCTTCAGATTCTAGCTCGGAAGAAGAGGACGAGGAAGAGGAGGAAGATGATGACGACGATGAAGAAATGGAAGGCTATGGGGCAGTGGTCAATGAGAGGCTTTCCCCATCAGCTTTGGATGAAAGTGGCTTGGGACTCCTGGCCAGGTTTGCAGCCAGCGCCATCCCAAGTCCCATCATTGCGCCTTCAGTATCCCTCGTCCAACTGGAAGCCAAACAGAAAGCCAAGAAGAAGGAAGAAAGACAAAATCTGTTGGGTATGTTGGCCATTGTGCCGTGGGAAGTGACCTGATTGACGTAGGATTAGTTGAGGGTGGAAATGTTGGTAGGCCCCAACTAGATTTTCAATAAGCAAAGATTGAAGAAATGGAGTTGGACCAGATAATAGGCCACCATTCAAACTGTCTATCCTACTTTGGGGCAAAGACTAATCTTAAGCCCAAACCAAGACCAAAAGATGGATGTCCACCTCCATGCATTGATGTTCAGAAAACCATCAATTTTTCCCCCCACCCATTGATGCCCAATCCCAGCTTTGATAGCTTTTTGTACCTTCACCCACTAGCATCCATAACACTGCAGCACTCATATTTCTAGCTCTCTTTCATCCAAGCACCAGACCGGATTAATCCTGCTTAGCTTCTGAGAAGTAAAGAGTCTTGAGAATGGGGCCCTCTGGAGAGAATTAAGAGAGAAAGGGGTGATTTTCTTTATTAATCGGGATGAGAGAGAGAAAAATCCAACTATGGCTGAAACACCTTCACTGCTTCAAATTAAATCAGAAGAGTTTCAATCAACTCCATTAATTAACCTGAGAGTTTGCATATTTCAACAAGGGAGGGACCCAAGCAACTCACTCCAGAGAACATCTGCAGAAATCTCTCTGGTTCTCTCCCACTCCTACCCATTTTGCCTTTCCCCCTCGCCCTGGGTCTTGTTGATGTGAATAATTAAAATGTCACTTTTTAATCCCTTTGTGCTTCTCCAATAGAAAAACTGCCCTGAAGGCAGCATTCTTCCAAATTAGATAGATCTGTTCTAAATCACCAGAAACAACTTATCTTATCTTGCAACTGTATGTTAGGATGATTCCTCCTCCTCCTCCTCCTTCTCCATCTCCTTCTCTTTCTCTTTCTTCCTCCTCCTTCCTTCTTCCTTCCTCTTCTTCCTCCTCCTCCCTCCTCCTCCTCCTCCTCCTCCTTCTTCTTCCTCTTCCTTTCTTCTTCTTCTTCTTCTTCTTCTTCTTCTTCTTCTTCTTCTTCTTCTTCTTCTTCTTCTTCTTCTTCTTCTTCTTCTTCTTCTTCTTCTTCTTCTTCTTCTTCTTCTTCTTCTTCTTCTTCTTCTTCTTCTTCTTCTTCTTCTTCCTCCTCCTCTATGACCATCAAGTGTTGTACCTTATGATACTTGATGAATGTATCTGTTCTTTTTATGTACACTGAGAGCATATTTACCAAAGACAAATTCCTTGTGTGTCTAAGCACACTTGACCAATAAAGAATTCCTTCCTTCCTTCCTTCCTTCCTTCCTTCCTTCCTTCCTTCCTTCCTTCCTTCCTTCCTTCCTTCCTTCCTTCCTTCCTTCCTTCCTTCCTTCCTTCCTTCCTTCCCTCCTCCTTTCCTCCTCTTCTCCTCCTCCTCTCTGTCTGGTTTTGGAATGGGAGGGGCTGTTTCCCATGGGAAGATGGATGACTTGACGCCTGCAGCCCTTTCCCCAAATCACTCTTTTGAAGAAAGAGCAATCTCTCCCATCCTTCCCTCTCCTGGCTCCCTCCCAGAATTGCCAACAACCCCATGGAAGTTGTAGTCCAGACACCTTTGGAAAGGAACTGAAGTATGCGCTTTGGAAGAGAAGGGAAAAGCCATAGTGATAAGCAGGGGAGTTTCCAAGAGGTGGAACTGTGGACGGAGAGAGTTTCAGGGATCGGAAGGGGATTTCCATGGTTTTGTGTCCTCCCAGGTGGCTGGGGAAACTGAGGCACAGCCAAACCTCTCGAAAAGAAGGTGGGGGAAAATCCTTAACTCTCACGCCTGGTTCTTACAGGTTCTGCTCCTCATAGCAAATTTTTACAGCGTTTCCGAAGTTGCCATCGCCAGCCTAAATCCAAATCCATTCCTTTCTGTGATTTTTGGAGGCGCGGAAACCAGGAGCTGAGTCCTCCCAACTTTCATGCGGTGATTCCTCTGGCTTGACCGATCCTTTGTCTTCCGCCTCTAGGGACCGAGTTTGAATATACGGACTCCGAAAGCGATGTGAAGATCCGGAAGAAATCTCCAGCGGGGTTACTCCATGGGAAGAAAGGAGCGTTAGATCAAGGTCCTTCTGCCAGCACCACGGAGACCTCCACGGGCAACACTTTGGACAAGACCAAGATGGCGTCCGAGAAGAGCCGGAAGCTGAAGAGATTCCGGTCGCCCAAAGACCTGAGTTTCGAGTTCGGGCTGGAGGTCAGCGACGACGATCCTTGGAATCGGCGACGGAGCGAACGGATTTTCCTTCACGACGCAACCACCTCGGCTGGCTTGGCCTCCAACGCCCCAGTCAGCTCCATTCCGGTTTCCAAAAGTGGCCGCTGCCTGAAGGGAGCTCTTTTGAGCCCCAAGAAGGAAGGCAACAAGGGGAAGGAGAGGAAGGAACTGAGCAAGGTAGGAAAGGGAGGCGTGGGGGGGAGGAAGGAAAGGGGGGTTTTTTGAGAAGGGTGTGAGAGGAACGTTGGTAGGAGGAGTGAATTTCTGGCCCTTCTGGCCCTTCTTTTTTTAACTTGAAAAAGGTGACACACACACACAAAATGGGAAGCATTTAAAAAATAATAATAATAAGGCAGGAAAAATTAAAAGAACATTTTTTCCCATGAAAGAACAAGTTGGAGACAGATGGTCATGGATGGAGCAAAAATCCTTCCTGCCGGCCTGCATGCCTGCCTTTCTACCTTTTTTCTTCCTTTCTTCCCTCCTTCCTTCCTTCCTTCCTTCCTTCCTTCCTTCCTTCCTTCCTTCCTTCCTTTCTTTCTTTCTCTCTTTCTTTCTTTCTCTCTCTCTCTTTTTCTTTCTCTTCTTCCCCTCTTCCTTCCTTTCTTTCCTTTCTTTCTTTCCTTCCTTCCTTCCTTTCTCCCTTTCCCTTTCCCTTCCTTCCCTTTTTCTGTCTCTCTTCTTTCTTTCTCTTTCTTTCTTTCTCTCTTTCTTTTTCTTTCTTTTTCTTCCTCCCTTCCCTTCCCTTTCTTTCTTTCTTTTTTTCTTTCCTTCCTTCCTTTCTCCCTTTCTCTTTTCCTTCCTTCCCTTTCTCTGTCTCTCTTCTTTCTTTCTCTCTTCTTTCTTTCTCTCTTTCTTTCTCTCTTTCTCACTCTCTTCCTTCCTTCCTTCCTTCCTTCCTTCCTTCCTTTCTCTCTCTCTCTCTCTCTCTCTCTCTCTCTCTCTCTTTCTTTCTTTCTTTCTTTCTTTCTTTCTTTCTTTCTTTCTTTCTTTCTTTTTCTTTCTTTCTTTCTCTCTCTCTCTCTTTCTTTCTCTCCTTTCTTTTCCTTCCTCCTCCTGTTTCTCTCTCTCTCTCCAAGCCAGCAGTCTTTTAACCATTGCCCTATCTTTCTCCTTTTGTCTTGCAGAAGAAGAAGAATAAAGAAGGGACCGCCTGCTCTTCCTCCAGCTCATCCTCTTCTTCCTCCTCTTTGCTTTCTCCGCTGGGCATTGCCAGCTCCCTGCCGGATCTGCGTGCTGGCTTGGCCAACTCTTTGACCTCCAACAAGAAGAACAAGGGCAAAGCCAAGACTAAAGAGGCAAAGAAGGAGGTGAGAATCAGAGCCACTAAGACAAGAGGCCTGACTCCCTGTCTGCCCTCTGCCTGTTGTGCCCAATGAAACAGGAACTTTGGGCCAGATCTGAATCCCAGGCGGATACTGCTAACCATTAGGCCACATGGTCAATCTAGCCTTTCTATGCAGAATGAAGGTTTGCTCATTCTAATAATCTTATTCTATTCTTATTCTATTCTTATTCTATTCTTATTCTTATTCTATTCTTGTTCTATTCTATTCTATTCTATTCTTATTCTATTCTTGTTCTATTCTATTCTATTCTATTCTTATTCTATTCTTATTCTATTATATTCTAATTCTATTCTATTCTTATTGTATCCTATGACTATTATTAAGTGTTGTACCTGATGATTCTTGACTCTTGACGAATGTATCTTTTCTTTTATGTACACTGAGAGCATTTGCACCAAGACAAATTCCTTATGTGTCCAATCACACTTGGCCAATAAAGAATTCTGTTCTGTTCTGTGGGCACCAGGAGGTGGCTGAGGCTTCGGTTCCACCCAGTTGATGGATTTCAAAGCAGGCAAGTAGAATAATAAATCTGGTTTCCTTGTAGACACGAGGGAAAGGCGGAGCTGTGAGCAAACTTATGGAAAGCATGGCCGCTGAGGAAGACTTTGAACCCAACCAGGACAGCAGCTTCTCCGAGGATGAGAACATACCCTTGAACCTCCTTCTGGAAAGACCTCTGACTCCAGGTGGGTAGATGTGACAGTGTCTGAGAAAGACCTTGGGCAGAGGAGAGGGAAGAAACATGGGTTACTTGACAGACCGACTCATCCCAATGGGATTGGCCTACCCCACCAGAGGAAATATGCTATGGACCCGATTGGCCAGGATATTCCAGCCGGTGGGGTCCAGGAGAAGAATATTCCCCTGGAATATATATGGCTTCAACCCTCCTGGATCTTCTGCAATAGCTTAAAGACTTGGTTTCGTCAGTTGCCTTGGGGCTCCAATGGGAAGGAGGGGCTTCCCATGGGGGTGGGGTCATTTAATAACAGATCTCATCTCTCCCACTCCTCCTCCCCCCATTCCTCCTCCTCCCTTCCTTTGGTTCATGTGACCATGGGGATGCTACGGCGGTCGCAAGCGTGAAAAATAGTCCCAAGTCACATTTTCCAGTGCCGTTCTAACTTTGAACAGTCGCTGAATGAACTGTTGTCAATCCAGGGCTACATTGTAAGCTCTCTGGTAAAAGGTGGGCTGCCAATAAATTCAATAACAATAAATAAATGTATTTATTTATTAAAAATAAATAAAAAGAGGAGAACATAACCCAGAACCTCCTCCTGGAAAGGCTCATGACTTCAGGTGGATAGATACAATGGTATGTGAGAAAGACCTTGGGAGAGGGAAGGAAGGAAGAAATTCTGCCTAGCAACAGTCAGACGAGAGCGCGCAGCCCGCAGCGAGCCCGCACTCTTAGCTCTGGTTCTCTTACAGCGCCTCGTTCTTGCATCATCGACAAAGACGAACTGAAGGACGGCTTGAAGGTCCTTATCCCCATGGACGACAAGTTACTCTACGCCGGGCACGTCAAAACCGTTCATTCTCCTGATATGTAAGCATAGGAGTTTCTCCATCCTGGTTCTTGTGGGCCTACTTTGATATTTTTGATATCTTTGATTTTTTTTTAAATTGGAAATAATTTTTTTGTTTTATTATGTGGGCTTTAAAAAGGGCTGTTGTATTTATTTCAGATACCGGGTTGTTGTGGAAGGCGAGCGAGGAAACCGGCCTCACATTTACTGCTTGGAACAGTTGCTGCAGGAAGCGGTAAGTTGGTTGTCTTGGTGGTTAATTGTACGTGGGAATGAATGTGGGAGATGGAGAGGGAAGAGATGTTGCTTCGGGAAGGAGTAGATAAGAGATGGTGTGATGACCCAGGGTGGGATACAAAACAAACAAAGTCACAGAAAACAGGTGAAGCCCCTTTTATTCCTTCACTTTGCTTCCAAGCTCTGAATATTCTTGATGGAAGACAAAAAACTCCCCCACAAACAGTTACAAGAAGGAGGAAAAAAGCAACACAAACCAGACAAGATAAGGGCAGGAGGATGTCCACAGATAACACACACTGGGAAGGAGGCCAAATTCAGAGAGTAACTATAAACTAGAGATATTTCCATGCTTTGTTTCCAGCATTCACCCGTACACAACTGGTCTTCCTTAGAGAATATCCTAGTGCAGGTCGTGGCTGATGTGGTGCCTCTTTTACTTCAATTGTCCCCGATTCTCCAGCTCTTGAATCTTCTTCCCATTCAGATCATCGATGTGAAACCCCCTTCCGTGAGGTTCTTACCAGAAGGAGCACGAATAGCTGCCTATTGGAGCCAACAGTACCGATGCCTCTACCCTGGGACAGTTGTCCGAGGTAGGTCCAACGCTGCCTCAATAGAATAGAATAGAATAGAATAGAATAGAATATAGAATATAATAGAATAGAATAGAATTCTTTTTTGGCCAAGTGTGATTGGACACACAAGGAATTTGTCTTTGTGTAAATACTCTCAGTATACATAAAGAAAATATCTATCTATCTATCTATCTATCTATCTATCTATCTATCTATCTATCTATCTATCTATCTACCTACCTACCTATCTATCTATCTATCTATCATAGAATGGAATAGAATAGAATTCTTTATTGGCCAAGTGTGATTGGATACACAAGGAATTTGTCTAGGTGTAAATACTCTCAGTATACATAAAGAAAATATCTATCTATCTATCTATCTATCTATCTATCTATCTATCTATCTATCTATCTATCTATCTATCTATCTATGTATCTATCTATCTATCATAGAATGGAATAGAATAGAATAGAATACTTTATTGGCCAAGTGTGATTGGACACACAAGGAATTTGTCTTGGTGTAAATACTCTCAGTATACATAAAGAAAAGGTTCATTTGTTAAGAATCAAGAATCCATTTCTGGGACAGGATGAAGGTGGAAGCATGGAATGCAGGGTCCCCAAAGGTGGGTTTTTTTTTTCCCAGAAGGCAATTGGACTTTGTTCTTCCTTGAAGACCTTTCGCTTCTTGTCCAAGAAGCTTCTTCAGTTCTTGAATGAGAAGAGAAACATTTTCAAGGAAACAAATAACAAAACTCAGTTGTGTTTTGGAGAGGCACCTTTGGAACAACTATGACCTGGATGATTGAGGGTCTCCATAGATATTTAGATTGAAATGGGTTTTGTTCTTTTGCTCTCCACCATAATTCTCCCAAGCTTGGGAGGAGTAAAACCAATTACAGACACGGGCCCTACATTCGGGATGGACAGAACTGACCTCTTCAAGCAGCAGGTCAGGTGAGGCTGACACAGCGTGTACCTCCTTGATGGAATTTGCTGCCCTCAGGTGTCCTCAGGTGCCTTAAAAGAGATTTGAAAAATTAATATCAGTTTTCCATCGTTACCATGCAGCAGATTCCTACAAGAGGAGGATTACTGGTCTCTCCCCAACTTATTCCTCTTTCCTCCAGTTGCAACTCTTCCCTCTTTGGTCTACAGGTGTCCACGATCAAGAGGAAGATGTCAATTTGATCACTGTGGAATTTGACGATGGGGACACCGGAAGGATTCCTATATCTCACATCCGGCTTCTTCCCCCTGATTACAAGATCCAATGTGAGTTGGGATTTTTTTTTGCAACATCCCTAGAGAATAGTCTCCTTGGGTATCTCAAGATGAGGTGGGCTCCCATGTTCCTTCCTTCCCCTCCCTCCTTCCTTCCTTCCCTTCCTCCCTGTCTCCTTCCCTTTTCCTTCCTTCCTTCCTTCCTTCCTTCCTTCCTTCCTTCCTTCCTTCCTTCCTTCCTTCCTTCCTTCCATCTTTCCCTCCCTCCTTCCTCTCCCTCCTTCGCTTTTCCTTCCTTCCCTCCCCTTCCTTCCCTCTGCTCCCCTCCTTTCCTCCCTCCCTCCTTCCCTTTTCCTTCTTTCCCTCCCTCTCCTTCCTCCCTCCCCTTTTCCTTCCTTCCTTCCCTCCCCCTTTGCTCCTTCCCTCCCCTCCCTCCTTCCTTCCCTTCCTCCCCTTCCTGCTTCCTTCCTTCCTTCCCTCCCCCTTCGCTCCTCCCCTCCCCTCCTTCCTTCCTTTTTCCTTCCCTCCCTCTCCTTCCTCCTTCCTTCCTTCCTTCCCTCCCCCTTCGCTCCTCCCTCCCCTCCCTCCTTCCTTCCCTTTTCCTACCCTCCCTCTCCCTTCCTTCCTTCCTTCCTTCCTTCCTTCCTTCCTTCCTTCCTTCCTTCCTTCCTTCCTTCCTTCCTTCCTTCCTTCCTTCCTTCCTTCCTCCCTCCCTCCCTATCTACGTACCTACCTACCTACCTACCTTCCCTTGTCTTTCCTTCCCTCCTTCCTTCCTTTTGAAGGCTAACTTCTGAGAACCCAACAGGATGGAGATCCACTTCTCATTCTTGGGAAGCGGGGGGATGGGGGTGTGTGTTCAGCACTCAACTCAAACTGGCAACTGACCTTTGCAGGTGCTGAGCCTTCTCCTGCCCTCCTGGTGCCCAGCATGAGACGCCGCAGCCGTAAATCCAGTAAGGACCTGGGCGAAGGCAATGGGGCGGAATTGGAGGAAGCCGGGGCCAAAAGCAAAGGGCGTGGAAGGAAGCCCAATAAGAAGCAGAAAACAGGTACGGCTTGCCCATCTCTGTTGGGGGGAGGGGAACAGCCCAAGCCATTTGCAGCTTTCCTACTGCTTTAAAAGAAAAACAGAATTGCAAATGTGTGGGTTTTTTTTAATGATGGATGATTTCAATGTTTTTATGTCATAAGTGTCAACTCATAAAATATTTCTATGGTCTTTTTAGAGTTGCCAACAGAAAGGGAGGGGGGAAAGGGGTTTGAAAGAGCAGTGCGGCAAGCTTGGAAATCGAAAGTGCATTCCATAAATAGTTCGTCAAAGATAGTAACCAGGTGACTGAAGTTTCTGCTGTGCAAAATTCTAACCAGAGAGTATGATTGATGACTCTGGGCTATGGATGCGTCTCATTGGAGAATATGAATTACGATACGCCCAGGAGGTGAGGGGAAACCAGGGTCAAGGGTGATAATGAATGAGTTGTCTCAGAGTTGGCTACACCCAGGTAGCACTGGCATGTTTACTCTTAATAAATCCTTTTGAAGTTTGAGTTTGAGATTCATGATTTAATTGGGGTAATACTGCTTCAGTTTCCAGACAGCCCTCAACTCTCTCACATACTGACAGGACACTAGCCAGGTGAATACCAATGGATGCTGGTAGGCAGAGGCAGAATCCCCCCCCTTCTTTTCCTCCCTAAAAATTAAGGTGCGTCTTATACTCCGAAAAATACGGTATCATATTGGCACCTATCTGGTGAAAACCAACTCTGAAGTTTCCCGCGGTTTTCGCGTAATTAAAAGTAAACGGTTTTCTATTTTTTCAAAATAGTCACATGGTCCAATCACAGTGCGGGGCTGACAGCCAGATGGCATCCCTCCAACCAGCTTCAGGGTTGACATTTTGCACTTTCTGTGTCTTTTCTAGAAGAATCCGTTTTGGCAGATCAGACTGTCCCGGGGGAGATGCTGGCTACCTCTTCTCTTGGCTCAGAACTTCCAATTTCCAAACAAGCTACCAAAAACTCACCGAAGGTCCCGACGGATCCTTGCAGGACTTCTTCGGCTCCGGCAGAAGACAAGCATCACAGCAAAGCAAGCAAGGGGAAGATTTCTGCCAAGCTCCATAATTCGGTTCCTGCCACTTTCCAGACGCCGGTGTATGGCAACGTCCGTGGGAATAATGAACCCTACCCTGGACCGTTTGGCCCTTCCGGTAGTTCCTCGGGAAAAGTCAAATCGAAGAAAGGAAAATCCACGGAGGAGGGACAAGAATTTGGGTCTGCTGCCAAAGCTCAGCGGAAGATCCCAGACAATGAGATCTTGATCAAGCTGGACCACGAGGGGGTCATGTCTCCCAAGACCAAGAAGACCAAAGAGGCCATGAGGATGTTGGGGGAGTCAAACCTGGCCAGCAGGAGAGAAGCCAAGAACATCCTAGGGCTCAGTTACACTGCCATGGCTTGTCCAAACCCTAAGCAGAAATCGTCCCGGAGCAAAGTTGCGGATGGAGAACCTCCTCCTAATTTTGGAGGCAAGCTTGAGAATCCTGGAGATCCTCCATCTTCTTCTAAGGCTCAAGAAGACAGCAGTGAAGCGGCCCCGGCAAGGGACGAGTCAGAAAGTAGCGGTAGCAGCTCGGATTCAGAAGGAGAAGAAGAAACGGAGAAGAACGGAGGTGGTGCTCAAGATAGCAGCTCGGCCAGTTCGAGAGCCTCCACCCCAATTTCCTCCTCGAACTCCTCCTCCTCTTCTTCCTCCAGCAGCAGTAGCTCCTCCTCCTCTTCTTCTTCCTCCTCTTCCTCCTCCTCGTCTTCTTCCTCCTCCACCTCCTCCTCCAGCTCCAGCTCCTCTTCCTCCTCCTCTTCCACCACCGACGAAGACTCTTCCTGCAGCTCCGAAGATGAGGCGGCAGAGACCCAACCCAGCGCCTCTTCTGCGCAGCCCACCATCCCGGCTAAGCCCACCAAGGCCTCAGGGAAGTCTCCGTCCTCTTCACATTCCCGAAACCCGAAGCAACCCCAGCAACAGGCAGCGCAAAAGCAGCAACAGAGCGGGAACAAAAACCGAAGCAAAAAACGGGAAGGAATCCATTTGCCCACCACGAAAGAACTAGCCAAGCGCCAGAGGCTGCCCTCGGTGGAGAACCGGCCCAAAATTGCTGCCTTCCTGCCTGCACGACAACTTTGGAAGTGGTTTGGGAACCCCACCCAGGTAAGTGCGCCATCTTATTTATTTATTTATTAGATTTTTATACCGCCCCCCTCTCCCAAAAAAGGGACTCGGGGCGGTGTGCAGCCAGATAAAAATAGAAACAACATATAAAAATTGTACAGTTAAAAACAATTTAAAATGATTAAATTATAATGGCCGAGTTATAAAATTATCAAAATGTATAAAAACAGATAAAAGTTTAAAATACCAAATTTAAAACCCCCACAATTATTACTGGGCCAGGCCGGCCTGTTGAAAAAACAGGTTCTTTACTGCGCGCCGGAAGGTCTGAATGTCGGTGATGGCCTGTATCTCCGGGGGCAAGTCGTTCCAAAGGGAGGGAGCCCCCGCAGAGAAGGCCCGCACCCTCGGGGCCACCAACTGGCATCGCCCAGCCGGCGGAACCCCGAGGAGGCCAACCCTGTGGGAGCTCACTGGGCGGCGGGAGGCCGTTGGTGGCAGCAGGCAGTCCCGTAAGTACCCAGGTCCCGAGCCATGGAGCGCTTTAAAGATAATCACTACCACCTTGAATCGGATCCGGAAGGCCACAGGGAGCCAATGCAGCTCGCGCAGGAGCTCCGAGGATTGACCTTCATTATGATCTTCAAAAAAATTGACCTTCATTATGATCTTCAAAAAAATTGACCTTCATTATGATCTTCAAAAAAATTAGCAAAGGGTTCTCTGCCCGGCTGCTGGGTGGGCGTGGCCATGGTAGGCGTGGCCTAGTTGGCCTCCTGCACCACAGTGGGGAGCGGGAAGTTTTGCTCGGGCTCCTGAGGCTTGCCTCAAGCCTTTAGGAGTGTGAAAACAGCCTCCTCGGGCTCCGGAAGGTCTCTGGAAGCCTGAAATGGGCCCGTTTCCCAGCCTTCCAAAACTTCTGGGAGGCCCATTTTTCATCCTACCAAGCCTCCACACGCATCCTGCACTTACCTGCATCCAAAACGGGCTGCATGGGGACTCCTGGAAAAGGAGGGGTGGGTGGATTTGGGGGTTCTTCAAACGGCACAGAATCCTAGCTTGGGGCTCTCCTGAACCCCTGTGAACCCCTAGCAGCCCAACCGTGATCTCTTAGGTTGAGGTGGAGACTTCCTTTCAGCCAATATTCACGCTGGTTGGGTGCCTGGAAATTGTCCAGTCGCATCTGGAAGCGCTAGGTGAGGACACAGATGGGTAACTCCAAGGAACAGGGAGCTTCTGAGAAATTTCTTTAGTCCAGGAACAAGTGTAGGTAGTCCTTGACTTACGTATGGCTCATTCAGTGACCGTTCAAAGTTACAGAACAAAGTGACTTTACAACCATTGTTCATACTTATGACCCTTGCAGCATCACATGATCAAAATGTGGACACTGGGCAACTGGCATGGGCTTATGACAGTTGCAGTGAAGGAAACTAGATTCACTTAACAACCAGGCTATTCACTTAACAACTCTAGCAAGAATAGTTGGAAAAATGGGGGCAAAACTCCACTTAATAAATGTCTCACTTAGCAACAGAAATGTTGGTCTCCATTATGGTCATATGGACTGTCTGTACTAACTTAACCAGCAGACCTAAGCCATAGGACAGCTAGTCCACAGCTTAGCAGACTGTGAAAAGTCAAAATGTGGAGGAATCCTGAGATTTCCTAACTCCCTGCTTCTTCCCGCCACAGAGACGCGGGATGAAGGGGAAAGCCCGCAAACTCTTCTACAAGGCTATCGTCCGTGGGAAGGAGATCATCCGCATCGGAGACTGTGCCGTCTTTCTGTCAGCGGGGAGGCCCAACCTCCCCTACATTGGCCGGATCCAGAGCATGTGGGAATCCTGGGGAAACAACATGGTGGTCCGAGTGAAATGGTTCTATCACCCTGAAGAGACCAACCCTGGGAAGAAGCTCAACGAAGGCAAGGTTAGTCAAGTCGTTACTTAAGGTTGGCCAAAGGATAGTCAAGGTTGGTCAAAAGTTACTCAAAGGTTGGCCAAGGGTTAATCAAGGTTGGTCAAAGGTTAGTCAAAGGTTGGCCAAAGGTTAATCAAGGTTGATCAAAAGTTAATCAAGGGTTAATCAAGGTTAGTCAAAGGTTGGTCAAGGGTTAATCAAGGTTGATCAAAAGTTACTCAAAGGTTGGTCAAGAGTTAATCAAGGTTGGTCAAAGGTTAGTCAAGGTTGGTCAAAAGTTACTCAAAGGTTGGTCAAGGGTTAATCAAGGTTAGTCAAAGGTTAGTCAAAGGTTGGCCAAAGGTTAATCAAGGTTGGTCAAAAGTTAATCAAGGGTTAATCAGGATTGGTCAAAGGTTAGTCAAAGTTGGTCAAGTCCAACCTTCTTGCAAATTAGCCAGAATCCTACATTACTAGTTGGGGAGACTGGAGAGGAACAGCTTTGGATATCCGTTAAGGATCCTTTCAAGCAAGGGGTATCAAAACCTTCTACTGGTGTAGGCTTCGATGGCTAGCAACTTCTTTTGTCTATGCCATGATCCAGACAACAAGGTTTGATGACGTTTCACCAACCACTCTGGCTGTCATCTTGAGATAGGCAGACCATTAGCAACTGGTGGTATTCCTGTATTTATAACCAGCTGCCCTGGCTTCTGATTGGCTGAGCTGATTTCGGTTAGCGAGGGCTGGTCTTTGACTAAGGACCAATCAGAAGGCTGACACCAGAGACCTGGCTATAAAGACAAGGAACCCCAACAATCTCAATTGCCTGTGGTTTGCCTATCAGCTTACCTTGTCTCTGAAGATAGCCATAGTAGTCAGCAAAAGAACTCTCTTCTCTAAACCATGGTTACTAAATCTTGAAGCCCAACAGATACCCGACAGTGTCAAAGCTCTCCATGGAAACTTTGCTTACTGATAAATGGATTTTTGGAAGTGGGGTGGGTCAAAGAACATATTTAATTCACTGGAAATGTTCCACCATTGAGCTGGTGAACAAATGAACGTTATTAGTGAAACTTTGCAATTTTGTCCCACAATGTGATTGATGTCTGTGGACATGGTGGGATGTGCTATTGAATTTCCCCTGATCCATGCAGAAAAAAAGAATAGCAATCCAACAACAGGACCATGAAATGTAAATCCATCAGTCCGCTGATGCTCCATTCAAAATCCAAGAATTTTTATTATTTTATTTATTACATTTATATACCACCCAATCTCATTGTCAGGTGATGGTTGGGCTTGTTTTCTGATCTTCTCTTGATGGCTGTGGGTTGTTTTTTTTTCCTCCTCTCCTCTCTTTGGTCATCCCTCTTCTGCTCCTGCTCGATGCTTGGGCTTCAGCGATGGGATCAAAAGTCTGCCCGGACCTTATCAGCAGCTCTTCAAGCTTCCAGCCAGAGAAAAGACTTCATGGAGGTGTGTAGAAGCTCCCACAATCACAAGGAGCCTGGTTGCCCCTTTTGTGACCCACAGGTTTTGTGAACTGAAGTGGCATGCCTTTTGATTTTGCCATCGGTGGCCTTAAATTTGCCATGCCCCTGTTGGAATCTGACTCCGAGGGAGAGGTGGAACAGCCGACAAAGAGTGGGAGTGTGGTTCTGGTGGCTGTGGAGGAAATTGGGGAAGGACACAATCTGGCTGGGCATTCAGCGGAAGACCCAGGCCCACCCCCTCTTCATCCTAGGGCATGCAGGGAGGAATGGAGAAGGGAGCAACATGAGTTGCATGGTTTATGGGGGAAGAAAGAGCCCTGATCCCCTTCATTGGCTGCAGCTGGGAAGACTGTTTAAAAGGACAAACTGTGCATGGCAAAGTTGCTGGAAGCAAAGCATGAAATTATTCTGGTTTGTCAGGTCTTATCTGAGTTCTGGCGTCCTCCCAAGTGTGTGTGTTTTGTTATCTTTTGATGTCTTCAATCCCTTATCCTGCCCTGCCTCGTTAATTGCTGCAGTGTGGTTTGTGTTGGTTTTTACTCATAATCTATATGTACTTTGGGTTTTGGAATTTCTTCCCTTTAAAAACTGTTCTTGGGAGAGTTTTTTCTCCATCCGATGATAACTGGATATTGGAGGCCAAGTTGGAGGAATTAAAGGGACTTGACTTATTTTTGTGACTTGGTTGCTTTTGTGCCACGCCCCTTTGGGTCATCACAAAAGTATTCAAGACCAAGGGCATCTTAAGAAAAAACAACAACGCTAGGTTTTGGTGGCATGGATTTTGGTGGGCAATGACCCATTTTTTTCACAATCCATGGGTTTAATGGAGAGGGCTATAACTAGGGTGGTTGTGCATCTTTTAGATGTTGAGTCCGAAGTTGGTTCCCTCTTCAAGATCTGGGTATCATTGCAACCAGGTGACCCACATTCTCCAATTATTTAAGTATATTTTTGGAGGATTTGTGGACAATGTTTTGGGTGTGATGGGTACCGGGGCTCTTTGGGGCACCATCACTGTGTTGACAACCATTGCTTTAAGATGATAGCAAATATCCTGTTGTTGTCCCAAAAGTGGTTTTTCAAAAGGCAACTGGGCTTCTGTTTTTTCCTTGAAGACGTTTCGCTTCTCATCCAAGAAGCTTCTTCAGATTCAGTTTTTCTTAGAACTTCTTCAAGGAAAAAATGAAGTCCAGTTGCCTTTTGAAAAACCACTTTTGGGACAATCAAGATCTGGATGACTGAGAATTCCCATAGACATTTAACTACCCTGCTGTTGGTTGCATGGCAACAAAGCAGATGAAAAAAGAAACAACAACCCCATTTGGTCCTTTCTTGGTTTTGTTAAGAATTTGTAACACATTTAGGCCTCTGAGAACGATGCAAAGAAGCTAGGAGAGATAAACAGGAGGAAACAAAAATGAGAGAGATGATAATAATGGGAGAATCTCAAATGTTTGATGAGTAGAAGACGCCAGGACCTTAGAAGGTCTTCTTTTGCCTCCAAAGCCTGAAAGAACATTTGTTGTTTAACTGGCAGCAGGTGCAGATGGCTGAGGGGAGCGAGGACTCAGATGAGAGTCCAGGACCATTAGGAAGTGGACTGCTACCTTCAGAGATTGTGGGGGCTGGCAACAGTGATGAGGAGGTTCCCGAGGAGCCTGTGCCAAGTGCTCACGCGTGCAGGATTGCTCACAGGAAAGAGCAACTGCAACAGCACGGGCGACTCGGGAGTAAGGCTGCAAGGTCATGGCCCCTCCTTCAAGAAGATAAAAGGCAGCTGTGAAGCGATGTGCAATGTTCTTTGCAGGAAGCAAAGACGTTTTGAAACTTAGCCTTGTGGACATTACAGTACCTTAATTTGGTATTTGAGGACTCTTGTGTTGTGAAATACTTCTTATCTGTGATTCTTGGCAGCCTCGTATAGTTTTGGCAAGGTTTGTGCTTATCAAAGTTAATTAGTTTGCAGCCGCCTTTTAACCGGGGATTCGTAAGACTCATTAAAAGGTTTCTGTCCCCTTTGGTTATTTTTTATCTTATTGGAAAAGGGTTTGGGTCAGAACAACGATCAGCAGATGTTCTAACATTTCTCCTCTTCTCTTTCTAATCCAGAGGGCTTTGTACCAGTCTTCCCATGTGGACGAAAACGACGTTCAGACAATCTCGCACAAATGCCTGGTGGTTGATTTGGAACAATACGAGCAGATGCTGAAGACAAAGAAGTATCAAGATAGTGAAGATTTATACTACCTAGCAGGGACTTACGAGCCCACCACGGGCATGATTTTTAACACTGATGGAGTCCCCATCATTTGCTGAACAGCTTTTGAGAAAGAAAACCATGGGAGGCACCTCGCACCTTGTGCCTCCCTTGGAGGAGGAATGACAGACGGAATGCAAGTTATGTGCCTGTTGAAAACGACAGCATGATTGTGTAGTGCTCGGTCACAATGTTTCCAAAATTAAAGAGAGAGAGAGAGAGAGAAAGAAAAGTCTGCAAGCGATTCTCTCCATCCTCAACAACTTCATGAACTCAAGAACGATGGATTGGATTCTATGGCTCCTGAAAAGGAATTAACCTTTTGGGATTTTAAAGAAAATTAATTCTTGGGTAGCGAGTCTATTTCCAGCCCTTTGCAATAAAGTATTGGGCTACAGGCACCTCCATCATCGATCTTTGAGTATTCAAAGTTCATAGGTTATTTCAAGAGGCCAATTTTTTTTTGGGGGGGGGGAGGGGAAATCGGCACTTTTTTTTATCTTCAGGGTACCGGTTTTATCTGCCCTCACCAACTGAAAACTCAGCTTGTAGAAGAAAATATGGTTGGTTCAGGGACAGTTTGAGCAAATGCCAATCAAGGAGTGGGCTGGATCCTTTTCTCACCCACTTCTCTATCTCCAAAAACTGTTCTACCAGAGAACTGGTGTGAAAAAGCAACTGTAGAAGCCACCTTGACCCATAAGATGGTTACTGGAGGAACAGTTGTCTCACTTTTCTTTTGAGTTACAAGGACGTAGAGCAGGTGGTTCAGAAATTCAATCACCGAATTTCATTTATTCTCTTTTGCAACCCTTTCTCTCCAAACCCTTGGAATGACAAAGGAGACTCTTTGTCCTCTAAGGAAGAGCTCAACGGACATGCTTCTTCCCTCATGTAAAGTGAATGTATTTACTCTAGGTCCGGCTTGGAAAAAAAAGACGGCTCCTCATCAGAGGCTCATAAATATTGTGGGGGGGATCTATATTTGAGAAAGTAGGTAGGTCATCGGCCTTGCTGCGCCCACCTCAAGAAACATTTGAAGCACACCTTCAACATTGGCCAACTTGCTCTTGAGGACTACTGGATGGTCATTTGGAGCAAAATGCTGAAGCTCGCATCCTCCTGTCTCACCATCGCCAAAACTCAGCACTTGATGGACGGACGTAAGAACCGTGGGCTGGTAATCATGAGGGAAACACAATTGGGTCTCATGGCAAGGGTCATCTGCGTAGACCTCATCTTGACCATCCAGAAACCGAACTGCCATCTTATTCCCCAAAGATGGTGAGACCTGGAGCGTTATCACCTGCCTACTATGAGATTAACAAAGAGCCCGCCTTGGAGGTGAACCTACTGCTTGGGTGTGGACCTCAGGCAAGGCCAGAGAGGACAATATGGTGACCATCGTAATGCCAGCGTTTTTGCACTTAAGAAGCCCCGCCAAACTCACACACTACAAGAGAAGACACCAGAATTGTTTCTCACAGGGACAGATGTACCATTTTCAAGCACTACAACGGGGAGACGATTTCTACCTGACTTAACACGAGCAGATGTTTCTTTTTATTTTCTGCGATGGTACAAAAGGAATGCTTCCCTCGGAATCCTTTCGCAACCTCTTTTGAGAACCACATGGTGCTGCCCAGCCTTGGCTGCCTCCTCCAGTCCATCAGTTCCCAGCTTCCAAGCCTTAGGTGGACAACGTTTTTAGAATGAGCAACGCCGGGCCTGTACAGTTTTCATACATCCAAAGGCTCATGGGAGCCCTTTTCCAACATATTGCAACCAAAACAAAAAAACACCTCTTTGACAATACAAAAATGGAGGGGGAAAAACAAAGAGAGCAAGAAAGAGAGAGAGAGAGAGAGAGAGAGAGAAAGGACGACAAAAAACGAAAAAAAAAAAAAAAGCAAAAAAAATGGATTTACCTTTTTAATTATAAATATAAAGTATAAATATATAAATATATATAAATATATAAACTTTTTAAAGAAAAAAAACTGTGAAAAAAAATTATGGGAAAGTTATAAAAGCAAAAACACGGTCTGACATTTGAGACTCTTTTTATTTTTTATTTCCGGTTGGAATTGTTGACTGTAGAAACAAAAAAGAGAGAGAGCGAGAAAAGAGAAAAAGAACGGATGAACGAACGAACGAACGAACGAACGAACACAGGGGAATAGGAGAGCCAGACATTGCTTACAAAACGGCGGACTGTATCGTAGGGACGCGAACTTCTCGAGAGAAGCAGAAAAGCAATGAGACACGAATGTTAAAATAGAAAGCACTTAACTGCCCACTGCCTTCTATGGAACACAAGGATTTTTGCAGACAATCGAGAGAGGAATGGAGCCACATGTTTCTGCTTTGTTTTTCTGTTTTCCTGTTTTTATCCTTTTCCTCCTGCCTTCCTTCCCTGTTGTTTTGTGGTTTGTTTGTTTCTTTTTTAATCGTTTTCATTTGTTTCCCTCCCTTTTGTTTTTTTTGGCATTCTGTTCGTTGCTGTATGATGTGTGATTTTTTTTTCATAAAAAAAAAAAAGAGACAGAGAGAGAGAGAGAGAAAAGAAAAGAAATCTTGAAAAAAAAAATGAAGCGGTGGGATTTTTCTGTTTTCTTTTTCCCTTGTCGCCTTAAATGTGCGTGTGCTGAGTTTCTCGGCTGCCCACTTTGGGATGTTCTCTTTCCAGAAGGATAGCCTTGATTTCAAAGGGCTTGAAATGAAATAACGGAATGACAGAGCTGGGAGGGACCTTGGAGGTCTTCTAATCCAACCCTCTTCCTCAGGCAGGAAACTCTATAGCCATGATGGTAAACCTATGGCACGCGTGCTACAATTGGCATGCATAGCCATTTGTGCCGACACACGAGTCACAGGCACTTACCTCACTGTGCATGCGCGTGCCTCACAGCTGATTTTTTGGGCCAGTTTGTGGCCTTTTTTGGCCTCCCAGAGGCTTGGAAAAAGCCTCTGCAGGCTTTGCAGGCCGAATAATAGGCCCGTTTCTTCACTTCCTGTAATATCGGAAGTGACGAAACGGGCCTATTATTCGGCCTGCAGAGGCTTTTTTTAAGCCTCTGGGAGACCGAAAAAGGCCACAAACCGGCCCAAAATCAGCTGTGAGGCACAGTGCAGATAAGGAAGCAGCATGGGGGGGGGGGGATTGTGCACGCATGTGCAGGGGATGTGTGGGGGGGCGCATTGCCTTCTGGGTACTGGTGCGCAAGCGTACGCACAATTTTTGGGCACAGAAGCCCAAAAAGCCACTACCCTATAGCATTTCAGAGAAACGATTGCCCAGTCTGTTCTTGAAAACTTCCAGTGATGGAACATCCACAACTTCTGGAGGGAAGTTGTTCCACTGATTGTTTTAATTGTCAAGGAATTTCTCCTTAATGGTCTCTTTAACATCCCTCTGTTTTAAAGAGGGTTGCGTGTGTGGAGAGATCAAACCTGTGATTAGATTATTTTTTTTAAATTGGATTTTTATTACGATGATCCTGGAAGAATGGCTGGCAAGTGGATACATATATCAACCTTATTTTTATGTGCGTGTGTATGCGTGCGCACAAACACACACACATAAACACACTCACATAAAAACAAGGTTTGAGCCCTGGCAGCCATTCACATAGAACACTAAGCCAAACTTAATTTTAACCATGGTTTCTGAAGGAATGATTTGAAGGAATGATTATCCCAGGGACAAATTCTCGCAAATCCTGGTTTTAGTTCCCTGTTTCTAGCATTTTGGACTGAGCCCAAAACTTAGGTTCAGCAATTGTCATCTCGTAGCAAATTGTGATTTCTTTCCCGAGATGAATTTTTGCAGATTGTCCAATTTGCAATGGCCATCTTCTCACACATCCACCAGAGATATTGGCTTAATGTTTGGTACGAATAAAAAAAACCCCAAAGTTCAGGGATTTGCAACGTTTCCTAAACCATTTCATAGCAAGGGGTTTGGCAAATAATACAGGGAAGATAAAGCAGCCACACAGAGCAAAACCTGATTACTTGGCTGAAGGCAGCAGATGGAGACGTGGTTCTTCCAGGGCTACAAAGTTCTCCAAACAGATGGGTATTTTTGTATGCTGGGCTCATCAGAGGCCACACACATTTATCCAGAGACCAGAAATTTGACTGGAAGGGGGCAACCTGTGACTTTTGTGCCCCAGTTGCTAATTTAAAATCCTACCTACATAAACTCAGTTCGGATCTTGGGAAGAGAGACGATTCTTGCAGCCTTCGCGTCTCCTCAAAAAAGGGTCACGAAACATATTGCTGCAAATGAGCCACTTTGCAACCTTGGAATATCCTTATTTTATGAAACTTTCGATTCTTTCACTTAGAATGTGTTGTCCACCATCTCTCAAGATCTTTAGGTAAAACCTTGATCTCAGGAGAACTGTGATTTCTCGGCGTCTGAGGTCTTCTGCCCCCAAACCATCCTGGTGGAGAGACAGAGGTGGTGTTTCAGCCGGTTCGCACTTGTTCGGGCGAACCGGTAGCGAAAACTTTGAGTAGTTGGGAGAACCGGCAAATGCCACCTCTGGCTGGCTCCACCCATCCACCCCTGCCTTTACTTCTCTATTCCCTTGTTTTTTTTAATTCTGCTGATTTGTGTGGCAGAGCAGATGGCCGCGTCTCAGCTGAGCTAAAAAACAGCACAGCCAGTGGTGGGAATTCAAAACATTTTACCACCGGTTCGATGGGTTGTGGCTTGGTGGGCACACTTGGTGCGTATGCACACACTTTGTGTGCACACATGCACCAAACGTGCACCTGGCATAGAGGCATTCCGACTCTTCTCCTGCAAGCCTGCACTCTCCCGGTCGCTTCAACAGCTGCCGCGCAGCACTCTGCTATGCCACGCAAAGGAGCTACGCTTCAAAAGCAGAGGATAAAAGTGAGTTTGGGAGCCCAGGTGAACAGGTGGGCCTAACAGCAGAGCGGTGGAGAAAACTGGTTCGGTCTCCACTGCTCCACTCATTGCCGCTACCTGCTCGGCAAAACCGGGTCAACCCGGTAGAATACCACCCCTGAGCACAGCTCAACGGTGTTGATACAGAGGACGGTCTTTGAGGCCTCTGTGCACATGCGCAAAACATGCTCTCAGAACTGGTAGGAAAAAAAATTGGAAACCCACCACTGTGGAGAGATGATAGTGATATTGGTCCCAGAGAGGGTGTGTTGGTTGCTGCACAAACTGTAGAAAGCTGGGCAACTGTAGAAAGGGTTGCTCATCCTTCAGGGAGGAATTTGAGCAGAACATTTCAGGCCAGGTGTAAGTGGGAGTGGGAGGGACACAGCTGAATAGTGAACCCTGAGGAACCCATAGTTACAAAGCCCGAGCTACAATTATTCTCTTCTGCAAATGCATTTGGACCTGGGTGGGATTATCTAGTTAGTCAAAGCAACAGGCTCCATCAAAGATCTTTCAAGGTCTTAAGACAAGCTGATTTTGTTTGAAATGGCAATGGCCGTAGGGACAACCCAACTTAAAAAAAATTTCAAAAATGTAAAACGAGTAATCCTATTGTCCGTGCTGTAGAATTCGACTCTTCCAGTTACGTGGATAACACAGAAATGGGAAACAAACCACAAATATATGCCAAGAATGTCCTTAACATGGTCTTTGGTTTCATACAACATGGCTCTTAGCTTCTAAGTCAGCTTCTAAGACACAACATAGCTGCTGCTTTTTCAACATATTTTATGAGATATAACATAGAATCTTATCTGTGAATGTCCCATGGACAGATTTAAGAATGATTAGAATCCTCTCCTGTGGTGCTATGTATGCAGGAGGACTCCCTTTCTCTTTTCAAATGGGAGAGCAATTAAAACAGGTTGTATTTTAAATATTAAGAGTGGAGTATTGCAGGAAAAGTCACATATCAGCTTTTGGGTTTTTTCTTTGCAAAAAACAAGAATTTCCATTTGCAATCTGGATTTTAACAAACAAGCCTGGTTGGACTTGGTATGGAGGTTGTGTTAATTGAAGCTCTAGCAAGGAAAAAAAATAGCATTACAGGTAGTCCTTGGCTTAACAATTTGTTTAGTGATGATTCGAAGCTACAACGTCATTGAAAAAAGTAACTTACGACCATTTTTCCACACTTATGTCCATACGCCCCATGCTCACGTGATCAAAATTCGGACGCTTGGCTACCGACTCGTATTTATGACCGGTTGCAGTATCCTAGGGATCATGTGATCCCCTTTTAGCGACCCTCTGACAAGGAAAGTCAATGGGGAAGCCAGATTCACTTAACGACCGGGTTTATCTACTGCAGCATCCATTCCCTAAACAACTGCGGGAAGAAAGCTTGTAAAACGGGGCAAAATTCACTTGGACAAATGTCTCACAGAACATTTGGGCTCCGTTGTGGTCGTGAATCAAGGACTACCTGTAACTTGCTCTGATTGATCGTGCTGCTTGGAGAAACGGGGAAACTCCTCAAACGAAGAAGGAAAATTTAGTCCAGTTGCCATGATTCAACCTCGTTTTTCTCCTTTGCCTCTAAAACTCCAGCGCCCCGTGCAAAAATACATCCCGCCTGTTTCACAAGTCTGGGAATTCCCCTTTTTGTGGGAGACAGCCTGGTGTCCTCCCACTGTGGATCGAGCAGCTTAAAAAAAACACTAAGCAAGAGATGGCTTAAAGGCGTTCTCCTTCATGATGTGGGCAAGACGCTACTACTCTGACCGGTGGATTTGAGGGCTACTGAGGGGCATCGCTGTAGAGGACGCGTCACAATCCCCTGGAGAAAATGCCCTGCTCAAATCTGGTTGGGAAAGAACAGGGATGACGCAACCTGCAGCAGAAGAATAGCCACATGGGGTCATACCCACGCGGTATGGGTATGGTTATATCATACACATGGTCATCGGGTGAAAGATGTGGCTGGGATTTTTTCCATGCGGATCCTGAAGGATCTCGGGCTGTGCCCGCAGACTCTCTTCCCTCTATCCCACCATCTTGCCTGGCGTGCCTAGATGTCAATACTCCGCTGATGGTCTGGTCAGTTCCCATCTAGGATGGAGGCAGTGTAGTTCCCTGGGTAGAGGCAGGAACTTGGAGAAGTGCTGGTCAGGCTGTAGGCAGAGTAGGCTACCACGGAGCCCAGGGTCAGCCCTGACATGTAAGACACTGTCATGGTGTTACCTGGGAGTGAGAAACGGAGGGAAAACATGGTTACAACCCTGAGACTCCCATTGGAGAAGGTCAAGGGAGGTCCCGGGAGGGTGGGGCATGAATCATCTGCAAAGTATGCAAATTAGCAAATGAGACAATTGACGTCCTTTGCAGGGTGATGTCATGATGCACACATCTTCGTTTGAAGGATGACCACATGCATAATTTATTTTAATAGATATTCTCCCCAACAGGGATGAATGGATGGATAGATAAAGGAGAGGTAGATGATGGATGAGAGAGAGATAGGAAAATGAAATAAATGATAGATAGATAGATAGATAGATAGATAGATAGATAGATAGATAGATAGATAGATAGATAGATAAAAAAATAGATATAGATATGGATGGATGGATGGACGGATAGAGATAGATAAAGATGATAGAAATAGATGATAAATTATGGAGATAGATAGATAGATAGATAGATAGATAGATAGATAGATAGATAGATAGATAGATAGATAGATGATAAATTATAGAGATAGATATGGATGAATAGATAGATGATAGCTACAGATAGATAAAGTTAGATGATAGAAATAGATGATAAATTATGGAGATACCTAGATAGAGAGATAAAGATAGACAGACAGATAGATAGATAGAAAGTATAGATAGATAGATAGATAGATAGATAGATAGATAGACAGATAGATAGACAGATATACAAATAGATAAATTATGGATAGAGATAGATATGGATGGGTAGATGATAGCTGCAGATAGATAACGATAGATGATATAGATATGGATAGATAGATATACAGATAGATGATAAATTATAGAGATAGATATGGATAGATACTATAGACAGATGGTAGAAATAGAAATAAATTATGGGTAGAGATAGAGATATGGATAGATATAGAATAGATGGATAGATATATGATGATAGATAATAGATGTTAGTTACAGAGAGTCAGAGAGAAAGATAATAGATGATAGGTAGATTGATCGCGAGAATCTGAGAAAGAGATAATAGATACAGAAAATGAGAAAGACAATATAGATTCAGAGAATGAGAGAGAGAGAGAGAGATGATAGCGAGATAGAGATTCTCTACAATGGTAGTTCTCAACTTAGGAACCTTTAAGGTGGGCAGATTGCCAATGCCCCGAATTCCCCATGCTGGCTGGGAAATTCTGGGAGTTGGTAGTCCAGACATCTTAAAGTTGAGAAGCCCTGCTCCACCCCGTACTTGTCCTACTGAAATAGTAATTTAAGTGAAGCCAGGACCAACATTGTCCCCCCTGTGATCTAAAAACTCCTCCCGGCCTTATTTTCTGACAGTGGCGCCTCACAATTCGGGGAGAGGTGTGCCCAACAGTTGCTCTAACTTTGGGGTCTCCAACCTTGGCCACTTTAAGACCTGTGGATTTCAACTCCCAGAATTCCTCAACCAGCAAACCAAAGCTGGCTGAGGAATTCTGGGAGTTGAAGTCCACAAGTCTTACAGTGGCCAAGGTTGGAGACCCCTGACTTAGATGACCCTTCTGGTCTCTTCCAACTCTATCATTCCTGGCTGGCTGGAGAATTCTGGGAGTTGAAGTCCACAAGTCTTACAGTGGCCAAGGTTGGAGACCCCTGCTCTAACTAACCTGCCAATTCCCGCTGCTCGGGGCTCACTTTCCCGGCCGCCAGGATCATGGGGACGCTGCCGAAGTAGCCGTTGGTGATGCCCATCAGGAGCGAGAAGATGCAGGGCCAGGCCGGGTGGCTAAAGGTGGGCTTCCCATTGGGGTAGACGCAGAGGATAAACAGAGGGATGAAGACCACTCGCAGGCAGGAGCAGAGAAGGAGAGGGGCTCCCTCCCAGTCGTAAGGCAACGCTGCCAAAATCTGGAAAAAAAAAAAACACATAGGGAGAAAAGGAGAAAAAGAGGAGAACTGAATTCTTAATGGATCTGCGGAATCCACGCGAGAAACGTTCAAAAGACATCTCCAGCATCTGGTTTTAGGCGGCGGGGCCTTTCTCCCACACCAAGGCCAAAAGGCCAACCTGTTGGGGAGCTTGCAGGTAAACTGCCACGGGGCGGGGAGGCTTGTTTAACTGGGAGGACCCGAGATTCTGTGCCCTTGTCAAACCCAGATTAAGAATCCAGCTGGGATTTATTCGTGGAAACTTTTCTTCTGAACTTGCCCACTTAATCGATTTTCAAGCCACTTTCCACACACCCCTAGCTTCGAAATCTTTTCCCCAAGTGAATAGCTCGGATTTCTGCTTGGAATGCAAGATGAAACTCAAGGGGGGGGGTGTGTGAGAGAGAGAAAAACGAGGGTCAGAGACCCCGAAGGAGAGGAAGACACTTCAAAGAGATTCTTGTCATCCTCCCCCCTCCCCTTTGATCTGACCCCCTGCTTGCTCCATCTCTGCGTGTCAGCGTTGCATAAAACCTCCACCCCAACCAAGAACTCCGAGGCAGGCATCGCTCAAATGTTCTCTTTTATTTGGATAGTAAATTGGCACAACTGGGGGAATCCTGAATCTAAAAGTTCCAGGTTTCCTTGCAATAAGTTAAAAACTACAAATCTAACTCCCCTACACCAGTGGTGGCTAACCTTTTTGGGCTCCTGTGCCAAAAATTGTGTGCGCTTCCACGCCCGCACTTGTGTGCCAGCACCCAGAAGGCAATGCGCGCCCCCAAGCCCCCTACGCATGCACACGTAATCCCACCCATCCACCCACCCTGCCGCCCCTTTACCTGCACTGCGCCTCTCAGTTGATTTTCGGCCAGTTTGAGGCTTTTTTGGCCTCCCAAAGGCTTGAGGAAGGCTTCTGCAGGCTTCTGCAGGCTTTGCAGGCCGAAAACTAGCCCCGTTTCGTCACTTCCGGTATTTTCAGAAAAACAGGAAATGACAAAACGGGGCTAGTTTTCAGCCTGCAAAGCCTGTAGAAGCCTGCAGAAGCCTTCCTCAAGCCTTTGGGAGACCGAAAAAGGCCTCAAACCAGCCAAAAATCAGCTGTGAGGCGCACACATGCCCAGTTAGGTAAGTTTGCCTGTAGCTCACATGCCGGCACAAATGGCTCTGCGTGCCACAGGTTTGCCATCACGGCCCTACACCCATCATCACATCACATGCCCCAATCACTACCTGTCCCAACTGAAGCCTTCCCCTCACTTATGCACACAATAACATGACCTTGAATTAGAAAAAGAATGTTATTTTGTCTAACTACATATATCTCAAGAACTTCCACCCTCCCAGTTTCCCAGGCTCAAAATGTAGCAGCGTGGGAGCATCTGTTTTCAGTATGGCTTCCAAAGCTGACACTCTGCTCACCCTGTGACCCCATCAGAAAGACCCTCTACCAAAGGGTACATATCCCAGATCTCAGCTGACTCCAATCCCAAGCGGATGGATGGCACCTCTGACCCTATGACCTCCCCCCCCCCGAAGACATAGGGGGTCTTCTTCTGCCCAAGAGGTGCTCCGGTCATCGAGCCACTCTGCAAGACTCCGGCCAAGAGGGAGGGTTTACCTTGCCCACAAAATCAGAGAGGTTGAAGACGGCCATGATGAGAATGGGCAGCCATTCCCCCAAAGTGCAGTTCCGGATCTCCGATTCCAGCCCAGGGAAGAGGCACAACGTGATGAAGTAAGTCATGGCGATGGACAGCATGTAGGCCCAGATCACGCGGGAGACGACGTAGCGGTGGAGCATCATGTCTGCCGGAATCCAGAGAAACGAAGCGGGTTAGACCAAGAAGGGCTTTTCATCCTGGCTTGTTGCCTTTGTTGGCAACTGTGGAAGCCGGGGGTGTGCGTCTCCAATCTTGGCAACTTTTAAAACTTGCAGACTTCAATTCCTAGAATTTCTCAGCCACAGGTCTTAAAAGTTGCCAAGGTCAGAGACCCCTGATGTAGGTGACCTAGAATAAGCAGTGGAAAGAAGGGAGCTTTGATGTAATTTCAGAGAGATGGGTGGTATGTATAATTGCCGAAAGAAAGATTGCAAATCCTTCCTTCCTTTCCTTTCTCTTTCTTTTTTTCCTTTTTCTTTCTCTTTCTTTCTTTCTTTCTTTCTTTCTTTCTTTCTTTCTTTCTTTCTTTCTTTCTTTCTTTCTTTCTTTCTTTCTTTCTTTCTCTCTCTCTCTCTCTTTCTTTCTTTCTTTCTTTCTTTCTTTCTTTCTTTCTTTCTTTCTTTCTTTCTTTCTCTTTCTTCTTTTCTCTTTCTCTTGTCTTCTCTTTTCCCTTCCTTTCTCTCTCTTTCTTGTTTCTTCTCTTTTCCATCTTCCTTTCTTTTCTTTTCTTTTCCTTCCTTCCTCTTCCTTCCTTCCTTTTTCTCTCTCTCTCTCTCTGCTTCCTTCTTCTCTCCCTCCCTCCTTTTCTTCTCCCCCACTTTTGCTCCTTTGCTCTCCCTAAAAAGGCAATTGTAAAAAGAAAAAAAGAACCACATGTACAAAAACAAGCTTTCAAGAACCATCATCAATCTTCGGCCTTTCTCCTTGAGGCTCTGATATAGTTACCTCTGAAGCTCGGCCAACTCCTTTTGATTTCAGGTTGAGGGACATCAAATCTAACGTAGATGCCGCTACCAGCCACCTCATCTGCATCCTCAAAGGTGTCGGGAGGAGAGGCATTTTGTCTGGGAGGTTGATTCTCCTTGGAGCGAAAGGACAGAGAAATAGCAACCATCAACAGCCAAAAACTGTTCTGACAAGGCTTCCTGAGACAGTAACAATCACATGTTGTTCCCAAAAACTTTGTTTTTATTTCAACGGCTGTGAATTATATGCATTCCCAGCCCGTAATGAGTCCCAAGCAGTTGATGAATAGTCCAACCGAAATCTGACACAGTCTTTCGGGATAAGGCTGATAAGCACCCACTTTTATCTCCCTTGAAATGCTGCCAACAACTAAATTGCCAATTAGCTGCACAAGATCAACGTGGAGCTTCAGATTTTAAACCAACCAGAATGAGCAAAGTTGCTTCCTGCAAAGGCTCGTGTCCCTTTGCTCCTTTTTTATGTCTTATGGGAAGGGCCAATCATCTCCAAGCTTTACTCCCGGGTCGCCCCTTTTGTGTTAACTGTTCTTTGCCTTCTGACAGCTCTGCGCATACACACACTGGGAACAGGCTCCCGCTGTTCCTCTGCCTCCCTGCTGTCAGATTCTGGAGGCTCCGGAGTCAGCAAAACTCCCAGGTGGCCCTGCGGCCATGTCTGTGTCGGATGCAAATCCCTCATCTGAGCCCTCCCCAGATTCCAGGACTGGCCCATGTCCCTCCCCACTCTCCGACTCTGTCACCAGCTACACAGATTGCCAGTGGACCACAACCAAGAACCTCCGGCACAGCTCAATGGATGAGGAGGAGGTTGCAATGATGATGATGATGATGTAATAGTTGGAAGTACACTGCTTTTAACATGGAAGATCTCTAGAGTCATTTTAGCCAACATGCCAATTCTACATGAATTTCTCCTGGCACCGGTAGACTTCATCCATCCATCCATCCATCCATCCATCCATCCATTCATCCATCCATCCGATCATTCATTCATAACTCTGGGAACTCAAATGGTATATGGGACTTCTAATTTTTCTCTACAACCCAACCCTGTGAGGTGGGCTGAGCAGAAAGAAGGATCAGCAGCAGCTAAAAGTAGACTTAAACCCGCCTCTTCTTAATTGTACTCAACATTTTAACCAGAGCAGCCAAACTGGTAGCTCCTTGAATGATTCGTTCCTCGGAGAGCCATCTCTGGTGCAAAAGGGGAGGCTGAAATCCCCCAAAGAACCATAAACCCTTCTGACCAGATCTAAAGTGTTTCACTCTTCCCTGCCACTTCGAAGGTGGAGTTTGTCAGTGTGAACTCATTTGAATTAATTTCACTTGCTAGAAGAGGTCGCCGTTTCTCTCCTTCAACCAATCCTTAGATTTACACTCTTTATGCAGGCTTACTTTTCAATATTTACGGGACCTGTTGGTTTGTTTTATTGTTAACGGTGATGCTGGGGGTAGTGAGGTTTTCCAGCAGTGAGGAAGGAAGGAAGGAAGGAAGGAAGGAAGGAAGGAAGGAAGGAAGGAAGGAAGGAAGGAAGGAAGGAAGGAAGGAAAGAAGGAAGGAAGGAAGGAAAGAGAGAAGGAAAGAAAAGAGAAAAGAAAGCAAGGAAAATAAGGGAGGAAGGGAGGGAGGGAGGGAGGGAGGGAAGAAGGAAAGAAGGGAGAGGCAGGGAGGGAGGAAAGAGAAGGAAGGAAAAGAGAAAAGAAAGCAAGGAAAAGAAGGGAGAAAAAGAGGATAGAAGGAACGCAAAGAAGGAAGGAAGGAAAGGAAGGAGACGGAAGAGAGGAAAGAAGGAAGGAAAGAGAGAAGGAAGGAAAAGGAAAGAAAGCCAGGAAAAGAAGGGAGGGAGAAAGGAAGGAAGGAAAAAAGAAAAGAAAGGAAAGGAATATTACATTACTTTTGCTGCCATGTTTGATCAATGTGATCTTGGAGGGGCATAGAAGCTATTCCTATCCATACTACCTTAAATCCATCTTCCCAATGGGTCAAGTAAGGAACCCATTCTCAAAACTATAACCCTAATATTTCCAGAAGATAACTTGGAGGTTAGTGAAAACTGTCTAAAAAATGCAAAACCCAAGAAGGAGTGCAAAGCATTTCTGGCCACCACTTACAAATCGGATGTCTTCTGCTGTGACGTCATGGTGGACTCTGTATCCGGTGCCGTTGTCCATCGAACCTTTAAACTCAGAGGTCCCGTTCTGGGATCGGGAGGTGTAATACTTGACAAAGTAGGTTCGTTTCACCAAGAGGTGGAGAAGGAAGCAAGTGAGCTCCAGTCCAATGGAGATGCAGAAGAAGATCATGGTGTTCTCCTTCTCATCAGACAGAAGAAGCTTGGTGAAGATGCGACTTAAGGAGATGATGACCCCAGCAGTGCCTGGAAGGAAGAGAAGGAGTTGAGTTTGGGTGTTAGTGTTAAGACCACCCTACGGATAATGGCATTAGTAGAGTTTGTGAAGGCTTGGCTTCCTTCGCAAGAGGTCAAGAGAGCTTCCTGGTTCCCCATACATCTCAGCTGCTCCATCTCTTCTGTCCAACCCATTAAATACTGTAGAGATTTATGAAGGAAAGGACAGAATAGTTCCCAAGTTGTCTTTTGATTGTTAGTGCTAATGAACCATGTTAAGCAGGGTTTAAGCTCTGTACATGTCCAGAGAGGCAAAAAGGATCATCAAGCAAGGTTCATCAGGGGGTCCTATGTTCATTGAGGCACATCCTTGAGGTCTCTTGTACTCACAAGGGCAAGGCCACTACTAATTTCAGGATGATCCACGTCCACTTTCCAGCTGCTTTTAACTCTTTTATTTTTCAATGCCTTCAGTTGGAATTGACCAACCAGGTCGGTCCTACTGATGGGCAGACACTAGCAATCGCCAATGGGATGACCGTCTATGGAGATTCTCAATTATGAGAAGTCAGGTCATGGCTGTCCCAAAGGGGCTTTTCCAAGAGGCAGCTGGACTTTCTGGTTTTTCTTTGAAGACACTTCTCATCCAAGAAGCTTCTTCACCTCTGAAGCTCTGAAGATGAGATGCTTCTCATCTTGGATGAGAAGCAAAACATCTTCAGAGAAAAACCAAAAAGTCCAGTTGCTGCTTGAAAAAAGCACCTTTGGGACAATGGGGTGAATGTTCCTATTTTTAAAGGCAGCCCCAGAAATGAGAAGGAATTATTGAACAGGCAGGTCAAGATCTCTTGCTACACATCCTTCAGACTTCAGTGAACAGTATTAAGGTAATACTCACTTTCTCCCGTCATCACTCCTTGCGTGTAGCGCTTTGGCAGCATCCCGGTGTAACCATAGAAACTGGATTGCTGCACTTAAAAGGGGAAAGTGAGTTGAGCAAGCAAAAGAGAAGGAGAGTTATGACATCTATGTACTAGATTTCAATTTATTAGATGCCATCTTTCATAAGGGATTTCTTCTCCACCACCTCCCTGATTCCTTTTTGGTCAAGAATGACAACATCATTCATGAGTTTCAACCAAGGGCATCCTTGTTCCTAGACTGGCTGGGAAAGTTTCTGCTCCCATTCCCACGCATACCTGTGCAACCAAAGGCCACCACGCCCACCGCCATAAGATTGACCGCATAAGCTTGGCGCTGGGAGAAAAGATCGAGCCAGACGTCACAGATGCTCACAAAGAGAAGAGGACCCAAAGCAAAGAGATATCCTGAAATGAATGAAAGAAACATGCCATAAAAGAAAGAAAGACAAGGATGCTACAAATGCCAGATGTTTTCCTTCTGACATAAATTCTTCAGCATGGAGATCATTGAGAGGAAGTAATATTCAGGTAACATCTGTCTGACTTCCTTCTGGAACATTTGACTGAAACTTTGGAGGAAGACATGGAGAAGAGAAGACTTATGGAAGATTCTACAACTTCCTTGGTGAAGAGCAGAAACCAGGAAGTGAGATGGAAAAGACAGAGGGATTTTGAACATACCCACGGTGATCCTGGTGTGAAGACTCAACATTTCAACCAGGATGTTGTTGAGAAGGACTGCAACCAAGGCTACTAAAATGTAGGTCAGGCTCATGTCAAACACAATAGAGGTCCCTGCAGAAAGACACAACATCTTGGTTCATACAATCATTGTAAACCAGGGCCTTGCTTCACAAGGGTGTGCTAAATTGATTGAGTTCACACAAGACGCTAAACCCTAACCCTAGATAGATAGATAGAGATAGATTAGATAGATAGATAGATAGATAGATAGATAGATAGATAGATAGATAGATAGATAGAGATAGATTAGATAGATAGATAGATAGATAGATAGATAGAGATTAGATAGATAGATAGATAGATAGATAGATAGATAGATAGATAGATAGAGATTAGATAGATAGATAGATAGATAGATAGATAGATAGATAGATAGATAGATAGATAGAATAGGTCAAGAATCTTCAAACTTGACAACTTGAAGACTTGTGGACTTCAACTCCCAGAATTCCTCCTCCAGTCATGTTAGCTTAGGAATTCTGGGAGTTGATGTCCACAAATCTTAAAGCTGTCAAGTTTGAAGATCCTTGACCTATTCTATCTATCTATCTATCTATCTATCTATCTATCTATCTATCTATCTATCTATCTATCATTCTATTCTCTCTCTCTCTTTCTTTCTATCTATCTATTCTGCCTCTCTTTCCCTATCTGTCTATTCCAGGAGTCTTCAAACTTGACCACTTTAAGACTTGTGGACTTCAACTCCCAGAATTCCTCCTCCAGTGACGTTAGCTGAGGAATTCTGGGAGTTGACGTCCACAAGTCTTAAACTTGCCAAGGTTGAAGTCCCTTGCGCTAAACCAAGAAAATCACAATCCAGTTTGGTGGGAGGTGTAAACAGATGGAAAAAGGAGGGTCGAGGTAGACATTTAAATTTAATAATAATAAAAAAAATAAGAAGAGAAGGAAAGGTATGCAGTGAAAATGTTTGGTGTTCCTTGGGCAGGTTCAACAAAAACTGGAAACTTGTGAAGAAGAAGAAAAAGAGCAAGATGCTCTATCAATAATTCAATAACAAATTGATCTTGCCATATATTAATACTACCTTGGGTTTAAGAAAGAGGCATTCGAACCTCAGTGTTCAATTGAACAAGTGGGACTTTACAAACAAAAATGCATCTCTAACATTGAAGACTTGTGGACTTCAACGCCCAGAATTCCATGCTGGCTGGGGAATTCTGGCCGTTGAAGCCTATCGGTTGCAAAGATGGACACCCTGCTTTAGGGTCTTTCAATCCTTAAATCCAGGGTTCTCCTGATGTTTTGGATCACAAACCCTTTGCCACTAACCATGCCAGCCAAAGCTTATGAGAAAGTTGGGACACAAAAAAAACGCACAACCTTCAATTCATGGCGTGTGTTATGTGTCGACTCATAAAGTATTTCTATGGTCTTTTTAGAGTGGCCAACAGAAAGGGAGAAGGGAGCAGTACAGCTTGCAAAACCGAAAGTGCATTCCATCAATAGTTTTCAAAGATAGTAACTAGGTGACCGAAGTTTCTGCCGTGCAAAATTCTAACTGGAGAACATGATTGATGACTCTGGGCTATGGACGTGTCCCATTGGAGAATATGAATTACGATACATTCAGGCAATGCCGGATCTTTTAACTCCCAATAAATCCTTTTTGAAGTTTTGAAAGTTTGGCTCGAGACTCATGATTTAAAGGGGGTTCAGTGCCGGAATCCTGACATTATGAATGTATGTAGAGACTCAGTTACGATGCCTACTTTGAATAGCTTTCATTCCATAAAAGAGAGCCACAAAAAGACTTCCAAATGTTTCAGAGAACTTTGGAGTATTGAGAAAAAGACACTTACCTGGGTATTTGTGATGAAGGTAATCAACATCTGTGATAAAGCTGTTGTAAGGCAAAAGAAAACCAACACCAGCCAGAAGCATAGCAAAGTAGATTCCATGGTAGCGGTCTTGAGGCTCAGGGTTTTCACAGACTACGCCCGGAAAAAAGACAGAAAGGTAACAAGTTAAATGAAGCGGTCGCTAAGTGAAACTAAGCGTCAGCTGCCAGCTTTGTGCTTACTTGTGCTTCGCTACCATGGGGTGAAAGTCTACCGTAAACTCCGGAGAGGACGGGATAAGAAAAGGGATGCTTGGGGGAAAGCGAAAGTAACTGCAGGATCCCCCTGAGATGCTGCCTCAAGGTTACCCGGCTGGGAGAAGAAAGCAACTGTCTACCAACCTACGCTTGAAGTGATCGTTCTGAGAATAACTTGCTTGAACCTGATTGGCCATTGAGGGGGGAGGAGTCTGTGATGGGAGGCAGTTGAGAGAAGCAAGAGTTGAACTTAGGGGTTTTGGGCGTGCGATTCTCAGTTCTGGCCATGCATTACTGCAATACACGTGATACTTTTCTCAATAAGTGGAGCTAAGGATCATTTCTACTTAGAGGTGTAAGTGCTGCCAGGTCCGGGGTGGGATTCAAATTTTTTTTAACAACTTATTCTGTGGGCGTGGCTAGGTGGGTGTGGCTAGGTGGGCTGGCTTCTTCCTTTTTTTTGTAGCACCCTCCTTGCACTCCATTTTTGGGCCTCCTGGGCCTCAGAGAAGTCTCCTGGGGGCTGTTTTTGCTCCCAGGGAGCTTCCTTGTGGCCCAGGAAGGCAAAAAATGAGAGCACGGTGAGGCCTCAGGGAAGTGTCCTGGGCGAAAGCAGTAAGACAGCGAGGGGGATCCCAGCACAGCTGATCATCAGAACAGCTGATCATCGGGAGAGAAAAAATACCTCAAGAAAAAATACCTCAAGGAGTAGCTGGGCTGTAGTCAGTGATGTCGGGCATGTGTGATGTCACACATGCACAATAAGGACTGACTGGGCGGGCAGAGAGAGGCGGGGCCAGCCAGAGGCACAGTTTGCCAGTTCTCCAAACTGCACAGAATCATAACAACCAGTTCTATAGAACTGGTCCAAACCGGTAGAATTCCACCCCTGGGCAGGTCTGACATTACGTCTGCTGTTATTTTCTTCCTTCAATTTTTTTTTTGCTCTGCCGACCTGCAAAGATCGTCAGTTTGAGGATTGGTCACAAAGCTTAGGATTCACTCCTCCAATCCAATAAACTGAAAACCAGGATCACAAAGATCCTGAACACTACTCTATCCAATCCTATACTTTTCAAATCCTTGGGATTCTTAATCCCAACCGTAACCACAGCTCTAACCAAAGGCTAGCAGAAAAAGAAAACGAAAAGAATTTCCCCAGAACAAACCAGAGGTGACCCAAACTGTCCATTGAACATGAGAAGCTCAATGGTCATTAAAAATATGATCATTAAGAACATGAACATGGAAGCTATTCTGCCTGTCCTGTCCTGTACTATTTGTACAGGACAGGACAGGCAGATGTCCTGTCCTGTACAAATATTGTACAAAGGCAGATAGATAAACTCCACAAAGCATCCATAAAAATCTCTTTTATTGGTTCATCGGGCATCCTTATCAACTCACAGTTATGATGAGGTTCTTCTTAATGTCCAATCCTTTCATATCTGTCTTTATGGGTAAAAAGATAGTTATCTCTTTCATCCCATATCGTAGAGGCGGGGGGTAGAGCTGCTACCATGAGGCTGTGTGTTCAGGCAAGAGTGAAGAAACCTCTCCTGACCCACCAAAGGTAAATTCAGTGACCAATCAGGGTTGCAGATGTGACAATATGACATGTACTATATTTCCCAGGATACCTTAATTACATTTACCATGATGCATTCCCTTAAGGGAACAGCTCTCAATTTCTAACTAACTATCCCAAATCCCATTAACTCTAAACTGTCTGGACACCACAGAAGCCAGGTTGAATGAGAATCACTCTGGGAACCCAAATAGAAGTCCATCCATAGGTCCTTAAGCTGAAGATAGATAGACATGGTCACGTAAGAGAAGAGAATCACAACATCTAAAAACACTGAAGGACGTTTAGTTGCTATCCCAAAAAGAACTACTCTCCACGGGAACCTCATTTGTAGAGGTCCCAAGCCATCTCTTCAACTCTTACCTGGTTCCATGAACGAGAGGACTCCTTTGGTATGACCTGTCTTCTCCTGAAGCTCTTCTTCTTCCAGCTGGTAGCTGTCAAAACTAAAGCTCATCACGATGTTCCCTTCAGGGGTCACCACTGGACTTCCCTCCTTGAAGTGGTGGTCTCCCCCCACGGAGCCCATGGCTGTTGACCTAGGCGTTGGAAGAAAAGAGCACCATCTCAATGCATGTTCTTGATGAGTCATCAGAATTACACACTTATTCTGGAATACTTTTTGAAGGCAAGTATTCCTGGGTGGAGTTAGCATCTTTCAGCTATTGGAAGTACAAAGCACCAGAGAAGCTTGGTTCTTGTAGGACCTCAAGACTTCAAGACTCCCATCTGTTATCAGATCCATTCTTCCATTCGAGCAATATTTGGAATTTCTACTCTTTTTTAGGGGAAATATCCTACCTTTTTAGTATATCCTAAAATATTTCATTTTCCTAGGAGGGGGGTGGGTTTTAACTCCCAACAAGCCTAAACAAGGTTCTAGTCCACCAGATGTCCAAAAATCAGAATTTGACTGCAGAACAACCCATTTTCCTTCTCTGACACTGGAAGCAACAGCCCAACCCTTCCGTTTTTTCCTACATGCAAATTTTGCACCGTTGATAAGCTCGGCGCTCGACCAATTTCCTGGAATAACATCTGAGCGAGACTCTGAATTTCTCGGTGCTGACAATAGAGAGCACTGCATCCATATTCTCCTACTTCACAAAACCCTCTTTTTATCTGCAGAGTGGGAAAACAAGCAGGCTTCTCCCTTCCTTTGCTCTGGGGGAAAATATGATAAGGTGAAAATTCAAACTCCATTTTTTTATTTTTATTTTTTTGTAGCTGACTAGCGTCCTTTGATGATGTTCTCTTTTTCTGGAGATCATTTTCTTTAAAGTTTGAGCTGATATTAAGAAGACTTGCAGCTGGTATTGTTAGTGGAGTGAAGTTGTGCTTAGTTAACCTTATGTTAACTCTTTTTAGCCGATAAGAAGAGGGGGAAAAAACCATGAGAGAACACCAAGGACCCCACAGTTTTCCTCCTCCTCCTCCTCTTCCTCCTTTGAAACCTTCCTCCCTTCTATCACTGATGTTGCTTCATAGTTGGGTAAAGAAACATCTGCAAGAAAAATAACCAAGCTCAGAGAGCATCAAGGATCCAATACTTCTCCTCCACATTGCAAACCCAACTCCCTCCTACCACTGATGATCAACTGGGTCATGAAACATCTGCAAGAAAGCAACCAAGGACCCCACATCTTAAAAACTCCTGAGGTCGAGATACCCTGATCTAAATTCTGGGGCTCCTCCTGCACCGTCCTGTGTAGAACATGGAAAAATGCCTTGGTTGGCTGTCCTTCTGCAATCATCGTTCAAAGACACATGCAGAGAAAGGTGGGTAGATGTTTCTTCACCCCCATTTCATTCAACTCGTGCAGAATTGATGTGTCCGTCGCCTTGGCCACCTGTACAGATCCCTTGGCCTCCATCTACCCAAACTGAATCCTTCCCCAAAGCTCTCCTTAATGGAACAAAAGGGCCCCGGATTGAGATGGGGATCCTCAAAGCTGGGCTTGGGAAGTCTCTCCCCGGTGCAACCCAATGAGATCTCTCTCTAGATCCCTGAAGGCAATCCAGGGAAGGATGAACCCCCTGGCAGGTGTCTTTCCCACTCTATTTGCTCTGTGCCATCTTGGACTCCAACTCCCTAAATTACCAGCCAGAAGGGATCCAGACGCCTTCTCAGGGGTGCCAGCTTGGAGAAGGCAGGCAGGTGGTCAGGCTGAGAGAGGAGGGGGTGAAGCTGGGGGGGGCGGGGAGCAGGCTCTGGGGGAGCTCCACCAAGGGGGCTCGGGTGGGTTTCTCAGAAAAGGGGGAAAGGCCACGTACCCAGGCTGGTACTCAGGCTGTTTTTGCGTATGGAGGTGGGGGACGTTCTAGTTTTCAGGATCCCCAGAGCTCGCCGTCCCGTCCCGCCACTCCAACCGAACCTCCCCCCTTCCTTTGTTTCCCACCCCCACAAAGGATGCAGACCCATAGGATGCGGCGCCAACAGGTTTGCGCGCCCAGCGCCCCTCTTCTGCGTCCCGCGTCCCCTTCCTTTTCTCTCCCCCTGCCCCTTTTCTCTGCCCCACGGCGTCCGGCTTGGGGCTCACCTCTGCCCGGGCTGTTGGCGGCCGCCGACTCCGGCGTTGGCTCCCGCCTGCTGCCGCAACGCCGTCCGCCTTCTTCTCAGCGGCTCCCGGGCTCTTTCACCAGCCGGTCAAACCTCGTTTGCCCCGGGCGACTTTCCATGGGGGCGTCCCTCGGCTGGTCCAGGGCGCGCTCCTTCTGGGGAGGGGGCGACTGAAGGAGGCGCGGGTGGGGGGGTGCGAGGGACAGCCCCCTGCGCTCCCTCCTTCCCTCCCGTCTTTCTCTTGTCCTCCTCTGACCCGCTTTCTCGTTCTCGCCTTCCTCGTTTGCTTCTTCGCCGAGCCTGGGAGAATTGCTTCTCTCTCTGTGTGTCTCTGTCTCTCTCTTTCTTCTCTCTGTGTCTCTCCCTCTCTTCTCCCCCCCCCCCCCCAAAAAAAAAAAAACCAGCACCCAGAGATTGCTACCCACTCCTGCCACCCCAGACAGCCTCTGTCTTGCCCGAGGAAATCCTTTGAACCCAGCAGCTGCTAAATAGAGATGCAAACCAGAAGGAGCTTTTCCCCGCCAGGGCCGGATCGTGCCAGGCAACGGGTTGGTTTCCAAGTTTGATGGATGGGTGGATTGGGGAGGGGGGCGACGGCGGCGGGGTGGGGAGCAGGTTCACCAGACAGAAGAAGAAAGGAAAGGAAGGAAGGAAGGACAATTGTTGACAATGTTTTGACAACAGTTGCTGTCTTCCAAACCACCATCCTGAGCACAAGCCTCAGTGGTATTTTTCCCTTCCTCCCAATAAGTCACAAATCTCTTATTTTGAACCTGTTCCCTGCCAGGGTGAAAAATGCAACTGACGAGGACCAGATCGACCATCAGGGCTTAAAAGAAAAAACATCTTCCAATTTTGCAAGCAGAATATCAGTCATTTCTCCTGCTGCTGGCCTGGCGATGGTTTGTTTTATGCACACACACAAACACACACACACACACACACAGAGACACACAGACACACACAACCTCCTTGTGGCAGATAAAGTCAGTTGGGCAACAGGCGCTGTTTGTGGTGCAACAAACAGAAGCCACATCTGCTGCTCTCGGAAGAGCTGGAGAAAGGCAAAGCAGGAAATGAATTATGGGCTGGATAAGCCCAGCCGCCTTTTCTGCTCCAACGGGAAGAGGGAGGGAGCGAGCGTGATCAGCAGCCGACGGAGGAGAAAAGCCACGAAATGGAGGGTGTGAGGAGCTAAAGAGAGGCGGTGAAGGCGGAAGCCCTCTGAATGAAGCAGTCTCAGGTCATCCTCAACTTACGACCGGCATTTCTGTTGTTAAGCAAAGTGGTTGTGAAGGGAGACGGACGGATCAGGATTTTTAACGACCTTTTTGTTGGCGGGGTGGTTAAGGGACTCAAGCAGTGGTCATTAAACAAATCTTCTGGAAAGGTTGCTAATGGGGTATCGGTTCACACACAGGGGTGGGATTCTACAGGTTTGCACCTATTCGCTAGAACCAGTTGTTAACATTCTAAGCAGTTCGGAGAACCGGTTGTTAGAAGAAATTCCTGGCCTAATCCTGTAAGGAAGGCAGGAAAGAAACATTCTGGTGTTGCTTACAGAAACTGCCTCTCCGTTAACCCTTATTACATTCTTGGCAGGACTAGACTTCCTGTCTCAGGAACTTCTCTGGAGTTTTTTCCCCCTCCTTTGCTGGTACTTTGCTTGTGTGGAGAGACCATTCAAAGGCACTGAAAAAAGTGACTTATAACCGTTTTTCACACTTGTGACTGTTGCAGCATCCCCACAGTCATGAGAGGCCAGGAGAGGAGATGCGTGCCTCAGTGTGAGTGATATTGAGTTGGCCACACCCAGCCACTAACATGACCACTAAGCCATGTCCACCCAGTCACATGAACACCAAGCCACGCCCATCACCTAACCACACCCACAGAACCGGTTGTTAAAAATTTTGAATCCCACCCCTGCTCACACACACACATACACACACACACACACACCAAGATGCAACCATCCTAAATACATGCTGGTTGCTAAGAACCCGAACTTTGACTATCCTGGGGATGTGGTGATGGTTGTAGGTGCGAGGAGTGGTTGCAGGTTTCTTTTCAGTGTAACTGTGAATGGTTGACAGGGCAAACTGCTACTGTAGTATATAAATAGAGAGCAAAGCCCACTCCCTGGTAGCACTGAGGATGTTGCCTAGCTGGGTCATGAAAGGTCTGCAAGAAAACAACCAATCTCAGAGAACACCATAGTTCTCCTCCTCCTCTTCTCCATAAATCCCACTCTCTTCTAGCACTGATAATTTTACCTAGTTGGGTCATGAAACATCTGCAAGAAAACAACCAAGCTCAGAGAGAACGAAAGATCCCACAGTCATAGTCCTCCTCCTTCTCCTCCTCCTCCTCTCCGCAAACTCCCTCCTGGCACTGATGATATTATCTAGTTGGATAATGAAATGCCTGTGAGAAAATGAGCAAGCTCAGGGAACTTCGGTATTCAGCAGGTTCTGACCAGTTCTGGAGAACCGATAGTGGAAATTTTGAGTCGTTTGGAGAACCTCTGACTGAAGATTTTACAGTATCCTTCCCCTGCCACGCCCACCAAGCCACACCCACAGAACCGGTAGTAAATTTTTTTGAATCCCACCATTGACCCAAAATCCCAAAAGTCACAAATATGCCTGTCTGTAATCCTAAAGCAAGCGAGCGAGAGAGAGAGAGAGAGAGTGGGAGGGAGGGAGGGAGGGAGAGAGAGAGAGAGAGAAATAAAAAGAGAAAGAGAGAGAATCAACGAAGAATGCAACCAGACCCTGCTACCTACCACCCTCAGAAAATTGCAGGAAAACTGCCAAGGCAAGGAAATGGCGCAGCAAAACAACTCATCTCGTGCCAAGAAGCTCAAGCAATTCAGGGCATGTCCGAAAATCTGATTTTTTTTAAAAAAAGCACACCCTCTTTTG